>OY735210.1:12033582-12633582 GCA_963457665.1 Thysanoteuthis rhombus
CAATAAGAGTAGTTACCCTTTGCAAAACAAATGTCTCAGATCAAATATAGTATCATCATCATCATCAGTCTTGCAACTTCCATCGTTGGACACAGACTTTCTCCAGGATTCGCCACACTTCTCTATCATGGGCGTCGCCGAGCCAGCACTTTCTGATTTTGTCTACCTCATCCCACCATCTAATATTTTGCCAGCCTTAGTTGCACATGTGATCTTAGGGGACCCAAGTCATGAGTTGCGATGTCCATCGGTTGTCCGCCATGCTTGCAACATGGCCAGCCCTCTGCCATTTGAGTTTTTTAATGGATTCTATGATATCTCTGACTCTTGTCTTTTCCCGGATGTACTATGCTGTCTTGTGGTCTCTCCAAGTGAGGCCCAGCATAATTCTTTCATGTGCACATTGCATGGATCTCAGTTTGCGGATCTGTCTCTTGGTTAGGTTCCATGTTTCAGCTCCATAAGTGACTATCAGGAGGATGCATTGGTTATACACCCTTCTTTTTAGGATTAATGGGATCTTCTTATTTTTGAAGGTTGAGCTTGTTCTGCCAAAGGCTTGCCATCCTAGTGTGATTCTTTGCTTAATTTCTTCTTCTTTCAAGGATCTCATGGAGATTCATTGTCCTCAATAGATGTAGTGATCTACTTTCTCCAGTTTTGTGTCCTTGATTTTGATCTCAGTGTTTTTATCTCCAATGTGGTTGTTGCACATGATCTTCATCTTACTGAAGTTCATGTGTATGCCAACTTTCTTGCTCTCTTCATTTAGTTCATCTATCATTGGTTGGAGGTCGTGTAGGTTCTTTGCAGTATACCAAGCAGAAATTCAACCTAAGAAAAGCCCCTGGAAGTAAAATCTTATTATATCAGAATATCTAAAATGCCATTTAAACTTAGATTAGCCAACCATGCATCATTTTTTACAAACAAAAAATAAGAAATAATACATCATTATATATATATTACTGGAAAATGTGCAAAATGAATTACGAAATGTGAAATGGAGAATCTTAAGATAAACCTATATATGCCAGAATATTGAAAATCCATGTTACCTCTGTCTAAATGGGAGATTTGAAATACTCAGTTTTGCAAAAAAACTAACATAGATTTATTAAATAGGAAAAATGAAATAGCATTAAAATACCAGCATTGCAAAAAATTTTATTAGCAAATATAACTCAATAACCCATACATTAGTACACTGAAAGTAATGTAGACAGTTTACCCACATACTCATCGCAAAGAACCATCTAATCAACATTGTCTACTTCCCCCTGTCTCAGTAAATCAAGAACAATACTATCCACCATAGTCATGAAGGATCCTAACATAGGCAATAAATCTAATGTAAAAATCAAGGTTAAAATGATAACATCCTTTAGAACACAATTCAGTATCCATTTGACTACTGATAACTCCTACACCCAGTCCAAACTCCTTAATATGTAACTTATAACCACAAGCCAAGCACACACACAACAAAAATAATGATAAAACAAAAGAAAAAACTCCTCCCACCATTGAAACACCCACAAGAATTTTCCCAAATTCTCAAGACAGGAATCTAAAACATACATAATCATTCGCTTGACAAGGCCCAAACAGGGCAGAAAAATATAGTTCTACTATATATATATATATATATATATATATATATATATATATATATTTATATGTATATATATATAGTAGAAAGTATATTCAGTACACAAATATATATATATATATATATATATATATATATAATCAATTTAAGCCAACCAGTGAGAATTTGTTTTAATCAAATAAAGGAACACAAAGAAGCATTTGATCATTTCTTATTTACTTAAAGAACATAAGAGAAATGAAAGGGTACAACCAATTTTTGGGATGGTTTATGAGAAATAATCTTGGACAAAAAGTAAGTTAGTTGTTTAGAACGAATGTAAGATATATTTAGGGGTTACTTTTAGTTACCCCATGGTACTACTTTCCGGCAAATGTTATAACCAATGAAAATTACATTCTGATAATGCTTTACACACTCGTATCATCCATCAATGATGAGAAATAAACAGGTAATGTATAATGAGTAAGCTAGTCCAACGGCAAGGTAGTGATAAGTACAAAAATTTTGAAAAATCATGAAAGTCACATTTTAACAAAACATATGTAGTGATTGTCGACCAAGAGCCGACAAATGAAAGGGGAAAAAACAAGAAAATAAAAGAGTCACATTTATTTTTTTGTTGCTAGCTTCAAGCTATTTGAGCCATTTTAATTGCCATAAAATGGCTAACAATGTTTTAATTGCATTTTGGCATTTTCAGCATTTTGGCTAGTTTTTTTCTAAAATTGGGATCCATGCTCAAACTGCATTAAAATGAGTCTTTAGTGTGTATAAAAATAGCTGGTAATATTTTTCATTGGGAGATTACACTTGATCTATCTACTTGCAAAGAGAGTACATTGCTTAAAAATCATTTTATAAAGCCGAGACAAATTCATTTAGCATTCAAAAATAAGGGACTAAACAGATTCCTTTCAGTCACCGAATATATATACATATATATATATATAAAATCTACTCCAACATGCACAAGCAGTTCATTTTTGCTGATGTTTTATCTTTGAAAATAAAGGGAAAAAATCTATTGAATGTTTTCTACAACAAACAAAAGCTTATTTAAAAATTGGCCCTTCACTCTTCACCACGTAAATAAGGAAATCAGCAGTCTTATACTTCCTTTTTTTCTCTTTTCTCTAAGAGAAGAAAAAATAGGGGCTAATCAGCTAAAAACAGCTGTGAAATTTCCACATTTCATCAGATTTTTAAGAATCTCAATGGAATAAAAGAAAAAAAGTTTTCAGTTGCCTTCTTAAAACTTTTCAATGAACTAGCCTGGATAGCCTGCTCTGACAATGGAATATCTGCTTGTTATAAGAAATAATTACTTCATTGCCAAAATGCATTGGCCGGGAGCAAAGGCATCTATTGAAAGTGCAATTAGAAGGGAGGAATTCATGGAGAAATAGCAGTGCACATGTCTCTAGCTACAGTTGTTTATTTTGCAAGAAGGAAAACAGAAAGGAAAATGGAATAAAGAAGGAAAGAAAGGCAACTGGAAGGAGCAATAAGAGAAAAGTAGAGAAAATTAATTAAAAAAATTGTCTAAAAAAAGAAATGGAATAAAGGAGCTAAAAAGAAGCGAAGAAGAAATAAAGTTATGAAATACCAACAAAAATGGAGGGGAAACAACAAGAATGGACAAATGCATGTGAAGACAAGGTTAAACAGAATATCCAAAAAGAAAAATGAAAGAAAAAGACAAAATATTTAAAAGAAAGAGAAAAAGAGTAAAAGAGAAACTAAAATGATAAATCCTATAAAAAAAAAAGAATTGTGAATATTCAGAGCTAGTGTTGTATATTGAAAAATAAAACCAATGAAGCTGTTTGGAAAGTAAGCACTGCATTTTTCAAGAAGGAATACAACCCCTTTCAAATGCAACAAAAGTTGTATTTATTCATCAAAAATATAACCACCATCATTAGCAATCACAGAAGCCAACAGTGAAATTTGTTTTTTTGATCCCTTGTTATGAAAAGTCTGGACTTCTGGAAGAAAAACTAACACAAAGAAATGAAAACAAAACATCCATTATCCCTAAATGGATCTCCTTTTTTACTGCTCAGGAAGTTCTTTCGTGATTGGAAGAGGAACAGATTAAGCTAGTGCTGGACGCAGAGTATATATTATAAAAGGGCCATAAATTTGAAAAAAAAAATGCTTATAGATATTAAGACATAGTTTGGTCTTTTTGCACCGTACGGTAATTAATTTTTTTCATCTGCTATACAGCCAGATAATATGACAAATATCTGACATTTCAGTAAAAGTGTTTTTGCTTTTATTCACATGCTATGACATGGTTTTCAAATTCTTTTGGATTTATAAATGATATATGAATCACGTGTACACCACATTCCCATAAAATATTATTAAATTAATAACCCCAATTAAAAGTGATAATTGACTAAAATTGCTCACCTTGAATCCCCCACCACTCATAAAAATTGAAGGTTGTATAGTTCTGTTGAAATAGAGCAAGTGTAGAATCACTGAACTGGAATTGATAGCTTGCAAGCATTTAGTGAATGACCCTTGAAATTATGCTACATAGTTGATCTGGCACTTGACTGGAATTTGTTGTGTAGGCAGAAAGTGGTAGATATCCAAAGATTTGATCTTCTGAATTTGTTAAGTTGAGCTTTTGAATCGTATTGCTGTACAATGACATTCTTTATATTGATCAAAGCTGGGGATTTATTCATGTGAATTTTGGCTGGCTCATTCAAGTTTTGAGAATAAAGATCTACTATGATGGGCTTGTCTTGTTCAAAGAGCTTATAATAGATAAAATCTGCTACATATTCCACCAAATACTAATGCTGTGCTTTTGCTGTTAGAATAGATTTTTCATTGGGTATTCACCATTGCCCTTTGTATTTGTTGTTGATATGAACCGATCAGCAGGGTGCTTTGGTAGAATACTCACCTAAAGTTCAGTAGGTCATGGGTTTGATCTATGACTGAGTCATACCAAAGACTTTAAAAATGGTACTTAATGACTCTTTGCTAAGCACTCGGCATAAAGAACTGAATTGAGGAAGCCTGGAAAGGGATGGATTCCCTCAGGCTATCTTGTCCAAAACATACATAAAAACACTGGTGCTCCTAAAACATGATACAGGGGTCTGAAAACACTCTTCTGAGTTACGAGACAGTGGACTAATTTGATATGAATAATCTACTTTTCATCTCCGGAAATAATCAACTGAAGAAAAGGTTCATTTTCATTTGTGGTCAGCAAGCTTTATTTTATTTAACCGACTGGGATATGTTGACCACACTCCCCCTTAGCATTAGTAGTATTATTATTGTCTCACAATGGGATTGAATCTAGAAATAAAGGGTTCGGTTCGTTACTTCCCCACACCTACCAGATGTTACCTGATGAAGGCCGTAGAGTACAACGGCTGAAACGTTGTATGAAAAACAACCAAGATGAGGATAGTCCGAATAATAATAGAAATGATAATAATACCTCATCTCAAAAATTCAGAGATATAGAAACATGAGTATTCAGCTTTTTTTAGCTGATTCTATGGTGACATTGGTATGGATCAGTTATAGTTATAAGTCTCAATCGAGCATTATCCATGTTTTTTTTAAATCTCCTTGACCATTGCTCACCAGAGGGATTAAAATCACTCTCCTAAACAATCAGAATCATCCAGGTCATTTTTAGATGACCATTGGATGCTCAGCAAAAAGAATTACACTATCAGCTGTGTTGCTGATCATGAAATATATACAATGGGCAGAGCGTATAATAGAAATTTTATAAAATGGTGTGAAGCTGTTTTCTCATATCCCCTACCAACATACAAAGCACAAACACCCTTGTCTTTTAGTCATCCTGTCTTCATTGGCTATAGCTTTTAGCATTCCATTCCATGTTCATCTAAACTAAACAGCAAACATTTTTTATCAATGAGGGAGTCGATCAATCTTATCCATGGACTGCCCTACCCAAGAAATTCTCCAGCCCAACACTGTGGGTCTTTGAACCTAAGTGCAATGCTCCAGCTGCATCCCCTCACAAAGGCCCTGACAGTTTGCATTGATAGATTATTCATTAACATCTTTGTTGCCCGCAGGTTAAATGTTCACATTGCTTGGTTCACAATATAAGGTGGGTGTGATGTGAACCCCAACATTTTTTGCTTATACTGTCACCCAATCATCCAGAAAACCACAAATAAAAAGAGAATTTCATCAAAAGATTTACAACAGCTTTGTTAACTGTTGAACTTGTTGTTGTTCTTATAATTGACTTTTGATTATCCATGGTTCACGGACTTTGGAGAAAACAGAAACTGAAAAGTTATTTTCATCAGAAATTGACAGTTCCAATATTTAAAAACTCTAGAAGACAATGGTTTTGAAAATATGAAAAATTTATGAATATATTATAAGCATTTATTCATCAGAGGATTGAATGATTTCTGCAGCATTGATCAAGATTTTCTTTGCTGTTATTAATGCTTCATAACAAGTTCAGATTTTCAGTTAACCAATGTAGGTCTGGCCTGTCAATTAGGCAAACTTAGTTGATTGCCTAGGGTGCAAAGATCCTGGGGGTGCACTACGAACAGGAAAAAATAGTTGTTAAAATACAGCCAGGGGCACAAATTGCAAGTCTTGCCTAGGGCACATATAATCCCTGTGCTAATTTTAAGTTTTGCCAAGGGTGCATGAGACCCTATTAGTTCATATATTTTAAGAAAATAACTAAATTTTTTTCATTTTCTATGAACAAAAAATTCACACACAATAAAAAAAATGCTGCCAGCTAAAGAGTTAAACTATTGAACACATTATGGCTATTTTAGAAAAAACAGAATTTCATTTCATACTCATTCACCAGACATATTACAATTAAATGCCTAACATGGTAAGCATAACAACAATAGAAAGAAAGTTGGGTACGTCTGATATTGTAGAAATATTGAAAATTACCAATGTGTGTATCGGTATATGTGCTGGTGTGTTATTATACATCTAAAAAATTCAAAACGTTAAAAGTACATAAGTCATTCAAGATATTTTGCATTTAAATTGGCAAATGTTTGAAACACTTGAATAGCATTAGACTAACTATTATTCACAATATCATATTGTGATTGAGCAAGGAAGGTAATTTGTCAAGAGAGTTACAAATACAGTAGCCCCAATTTATAACATGGTGTCCAATAACACTGGGATCCAAGAAAAACAACCGCGTTATAACTGAAGTGCTGATAATCAAAAAGTCAATTACCAATGTTGAAACAAGTTTACTGCTTAAGGAAGGTGTTTTCATCATTAGGTTAGAGAAATGATGTGAAAACACAGTGTAATTATGTGTTAATTGATTGCAAATTTAAGAAATTTAATTTTTTAGTCATATTAAATAAGTCTTTTGATGATATTCTGTTTTATATCATATACTGCGCTATATTGAGGGACACCTGTATATAAGCAAAAGGTTTTTGAAAAGATAGCCAAGGTTGAAATATACCAAAATAAGATCAAAAAAGTATGGCTACTGCAGGGTCAAATTCCACTCCTACTTCTGAATGAATATCATTTCTGCAACTTTTGTATCCTATGTGTTATAAATATAAAAAATTATAAAAAGATATTTTTTGTAAGAATGTATTTATTCATTAGAATCAGATAGGCCCATGAAAATCTGAAAGATAAATTTTCATAGATATGTATGACTTGTCAGTTTGACTCTGCTTGTAAGAGGGCAGGCTTCCAATCAATAGTTGTGATTTCAAATCACGGCAGGGAAATGTTGATTTTATAAATGTACTGGCATATTTCTTGCATAAATTCTGGTAAATATGTAAAACTTATCAATTTAGTTCAGTCAGTAAGAGATACAACTATCAATCAGTCAATGTGGATTTCAAATCACAGAGTAGGAATGTTAATCTTTACTTCCATAAAATTAGAAAGGATTCTTCTTGCTGCTCCTGTTCCGATAGAAACACAAAGTCAACTCCAGGTTTGGACTGGAGTTGGACAATACAGTACCAGCTGAAAGAAATGGATGTGTACTACTGATTATACAATTTTTTTTGATGATAGATACCATCGTATAGATATAATGTTGGCATCCAATTGTAGTGTTTTCATTTCAATTTTGGTTAGAAATCCCCACTTCTTATCACGATTAGAAGAAAGATCTCATAATCTCATAAAAAGCAAATACCTATTTGGATAATTCTACCACCCAGAAAAGTTCTTCTTGGAATCAACTGCTAACAGTTATCTTTAGGATATTTTATTTTTGCTTTCCATACGAATGGACTTCATTAATCCAGTAAGCCATTTAACATTACAAACAAGCAGTGTCAGATTAATGATATATGTAGCAAAAGCAGCATATGCTAAAGGCCTAGCATTTTCAAGAGCCTTGTGCTAAATGCTTGCAAGCTATCAATTCCAATTCAATAATCCTGCACTTGCTCTATTACAATAGTACTATTGCCTGCAACTTTAATGAACAACCAGATGTTTAAGTGAATGATTTTAACCAATCATGTTTAATTGACATTATGACTTTTAACACAGTAGTTAAAAGGAGTGTGATATCTACATGATACTCAAACATCATGTCGATATGAAGGTATTTGAAATTGAAGTCATAGCTTCTGCTCAAAAATCAAAACAAAAACAAAGTAATGCCATAACTGAAAAACAGACATACTTGTAGCTTTAGCTGGCTGTATAGCAAATGGAAAAAATTTAGTTACTTTATTATTCAAGAGAAAGATTTGTTTTGATATTTATGTGTACATCTTTTTGAAAATTAAAGTCCCTTTATAACATGTGCTAGAGGCCCTGCACAAGCTTTATCCTCCCCCTCTTAACACATGCTCAAAATCTTCTGCTGTTATTAGAATTGGGCTCTTCAAAACTCAGCATCCCAAAATTACTCAATTTTGGCCTTTTTCCAACAAACAGAGAGATTGTTGTTTATGGCACAGTCAGCCTCCAGCAATTGAAGCAAAACATTTTGCATTTTCATGATCTTGCCATGGATCTATACAATATTTATGAGAATTATCAGATGGGAATGTAGCAGTAAACATTCACATTCAAAAAAACAAATTGCCATTATTGAATATAGCCAGTACTAAATCCTAATTTTAAAGACACTTATGGTAAGCGCAGCCACTTCCTTCATAAATACCAATTGGAAATGGAATGTACACTGAAGTTGCTAATGCGACTGATCACAAGCTTTTAACCGATTCTTGATAAATGATATTCAGCACACTCTCAGAAATCAGTGTTTTTACAGCTATTGTAAATATCAACTTATGAATATGGCGGTAAGTCTCCCCAATACTCCAGTACTCTCCCTAGTTTCTTAACAGTAATGCTTATGTCTGGATGATCTCAATTCTTCCTCAAATTTCCAAGTCTTCTGGTCTCTTTGCTGGACTTTTGAGGATGATTACCAGTGCTCCAATGATTTTGATATCTTTGCAAGGTCACCAACAATCATCAGTTTGACTCTAACATCTACTTTCCCCTTAGCAAGGTCCTGATATTTCTGTAATTTCAGGTTTTCTTTCATCTTCATCCACAGGCATATCCACTTCTTCAATCTAACAAGTTCTTTTTTCCTTGTAGATAACTTTCAAATCCAGTTTTCTCCCTTGAACCTCAAAGTCTTTTTATTTCCTGGGAGAGCAATTTAGTTGTGCTTTGTGCTAATACCATTTCATTGAATGACTGAACCCAAGTGTTTTGTGCCATTTGCAGTGTATCACTGTCCCTCATCTGATGTGCTTGTGCGCATATTCACTTCGAGCCCAATTTTCTACATTCACTTGTGATGTGGTTTATAGTCTCATCTTTTTTTTCCACTGAAGTGACATTTGCTGTTTTTCTAAGATTTGTCAATTTTTACAGCAATATAATTGGTCCTAATGTTTCTGTTCTGAGAAGCAATCATGATGATGGAATATCAATATTTTTGATCCCATGCACAAAGATCGAAACAAAATCAAAGTAATACTAATACTGAAATGTTGGACATATTTGTCGTTTCATCTTAATGTAAAGCGAGTGAAAAAGTTGAATTACTTCACTCTGTTGGTAAAAAATGGATGTCTTAATATTTATGGGCATTTTTTCCAATTTGGACCCCTCTATAGCATATGGTACAGGCCTCACACAAGATTAATATGACCCTAGATTTAAGATATTGTTCATAGTAATACAGATGGTCCTGGATTTTATGTTGATATTTATGTAAAAGATGAGTCAAGAAATAATAGTGATGATGATGATGATTAACAATGCTCTGTAATGTTTGTTCTACAGAAGGAGGGAAAAGTTGTGCTACTTCTGGTAGAGAAGAAACAAATATTGAAACCTGAAGAGAAATGATGGAAATAAAAAAAGTATTCGACTGGTATGAAATTTCAAAATTCCCGTAATTAGCAGATACATATTAAAGATAAAACAACTATATATATATATATATATATATATATAACCCATCCATTGTAATCTTATATATATATATATATATATGTATGTATATATAATAACACCAGCTGAAACTGTCCCGAAGAAAAAAAGAATCATTTTTCTTCATTTTGAAATAAGAAAAAAATTTGCTTCAAGTATTTTAGTAAAAAATGAGAACAATTTTCAAATGCTGACTTGAAAAAAAAACCATAAGAAGAAAAAAACAAAACAAACCCCAGACACTTATAGTATCATTATATTTTATTTATATACTTAATTACATAGATTGTATACAATGATATATATATATAGATAGAGAGGGAAAAAGAGACCAAGAGATACACAAGTATACATGTATATATCTATAATGTGGCAACAAATATGCCCATATGACTCAAGTCAGGTGAAAATGACAACGTAACCCACATGATTACTACATCCTGAAACCTCCTACTTCTCATACAAAAATGAAAAGTGGCATGTACCAGCAAAATTGAGGAAAAAACAGATATTATGTGTAGCCAAAGTAAAGAATGTATAAAGACAGGTCCGGTTAGTCACTCAATAGAAACCTCTTTCTTTTTGGCAGCGCACTGTGTAGGGGATGATCAATTAAAGAGTTGCAAAAAGGGATTATCAATGAATAAGTTTCTTCTCTCGTCTTTTGTTTGTTCATGATCGCTATAAAACCTTGAATTTTCAAAAAGGGGTGTGTTCAAATATAAAAAAGCCCTGTTTTTTCTAGCTATAATAAAGAGTAAATCTTTAGATTTTTAGCCTTCTAGCTCCATTATTGTAACCTGTATGCTCAGTTCATACCTAGCCAGACCAATTAAAAAACTGGAGAATCCTATGGGGACAGTCTTGGTTAGCAGTCTCTGATAAATACAACCTGAGCTATAGATTAACACTGTCTATGCTGTTAAAAATAAATAAGCACCTGGGCAGAGAGAAAAGTGAAAAACTACGTCCTACAAAACTATTGACGAGATTTTTATTATGTTGAAATTGTTGGTATGAATCTAAACATACTCATAGTTAATAAAAGAAACAAGGGCCTATTTTCTTATAAGTAAAAAACACAGGATAAATTTCTTGAATTACAGAGGACACTGGTTGTAAGGATGACTCCACATTTCCCTAACCATCAGTTCACAATATAAAAATATATGCACACTTATATTCCTGTACTGATGCATAGAGATATTTTAAAAAGACACTATGGTTACAGGAGACAATTATATATATATATATATATATATATATATATATATATATATCGATACATAAGAATAAATTCATACATATATATCCAATCATTCCATTGACATATGGATATATATGTTTAAGAGAACGTACATTTACACTCATGAATTCAAACAAAACTAACAATCTACATACATACATACATATATATATATATATATATATATATATACATATATGTATATATATATATGTATATATGTGTGTGTATATATTATATATATATATATATATATATATATATAAAAGAAGACACAGAGCTGTATATATACATCTATCTTTTGAAACTACTTGCAGATCGATATACATACAGTAGAAAATAAGATATAAAGAAGCTTATCTATCTATCTACTATACTGTATGCAGAACAAAAGTCAACATCATACCACTGGTGTACCAAGAAGGTGGAGGTGGGAACACTGCTATTTTTCAGCAATTTTAGCCAATCTTTAATTTTCAAGCTATTTTAAATGAATCTAGCCATTTTGAACTATTCAAAATGGCAATAAAAAGACCAACTTTTTTTAGCGCGTTTTGACATTTATTTGAGGTTGATTTAGCGCCAAAAATGTTTTGGCAACACTGAAAATGACACCCTGAGTTACCACCCTAGGTGACACCAATCCTCAGGTCACTACTGCATCATGTATCAAGTATTTGAAAAAATACAAACTCTTCTTTGTGTTCATTTAAAAAATTTAAGTATTGTTTATCCTAAATAGATTTACATCTGTTTATTCATACATCCATTTTCACAATTATTTCTCTAAGGGATGATGGTGTAACAATATGTCTGCCCCCTTGAATCATTTGAATTAAATCTATTGCACTTTTGCTTAGATTTTCAATTTGAAACTGTCTTTGTCAAAGATTTCATCCAAACAATCTATTGATGGATTTTTCGAAATTTGTAATATTTTTCAATTAATTTATTTTCATATAAACATCTTATATGCTTATTCAGCAGTCTGTTGTATTTGACTATGTGTATATGTACGTATCTATATTATAGAATATACCTATGTACATATTTATATCATAGACTATACCTATTATGCATTTATATTATAGCCAGACACAATCAAAGTAAGGCGCAGAAGCAAGATTCTATCATAACTTTTCACATAAGGCAAGGTTATTGTCGAACTCCAAAACTGAAATTGACTTTATTAAATCTCTTTCCACTCACCGCCCACTTTTACATTTATACATGCTACATGGTAAAAATACATGAGTGGTTGTGCATAATAAGAGGTCCATTGCTCCATGTTTAAAAAGTTTATATTTTCACTATTTTTAGAGCTATGAAACTCAGGGTTTTTTTTCCTTAAAGTTTGGACATTTTGCATTATGATTCAGAGGGATCAAGCTTTGAAATAAATAAAGAGTATTGTAGTTCTGAAAATAACAAAAATATAAATCTTTTTCAAAATGGTGTTTTGGCACTCATCATGCATGGCCACACACATATGTTTGTCAAGATATTTAACACAAATTAGAAGACTGAATCATATTAATCATTAATTAGTAGATTAATCATATTAAACTATAATGAATATATTCAAGAAATTACAGAAATCTATAATTGAACAGAGATACTTGCATCTACCGTATTGTATAAATTGGAAGGTTATATGATTAATAATAATCTATTTTGGAGAGTGAAATTTAGATCTGCACAACTGGGATTAATGGAACTTTCTGCAATGAATTACAGCTGTTTTGAAGTAAGATGACGTTGGAACAAACTGAAATATGGTATGTGTTTCCAGCATGGACCTATGGGAGATCTTTGTATGAGGGGGATGCAGATGGATTGATTTGCCTACAATTTTGCACTGTTTTCCAAAAATTACACTGATTTGCTGGAAATATTACACTGTTTGAGCAATTGCCCTCCCTGGCCCAGGGAGTTGTACAGCCATGGTTTTCAGTTCTAAAAAGCCTCTCAAACATCTCATGATAAAGAACTAATATTGCAGGCAAATCATTCAAGTTTCATGACTAACTTCAATTGAAGACTGGTTTTGGACAAATGGTAGACTGATATGATGTGATATAAACTCATGATGAGCAAGTAACTAAATCATTAAAGCTGCTCTAATGATTGACTTGTGCCAATATAAATATCTGTTTAATTTCTTCATGCAAGATGAAGCCAAGTTGTGTTTGTACAAAATTAACACATAGGCATCTAAATTTTTGTTCAACAAGCTTTGCTTGGTTTATTACAAGGCTACAATAGGGTCATATTCGTTACTCAATGAAATTGGTGTGCAAGACTAGTTATTAAAAGAGAGAAAGAAAAAAGGTGAAGAAAGATGCAGATAGTGTTAGCAAACTTTTCAAATAAAATATAGTATCCTTTGATTTGCTTTTGTTTAATTTGGGCATTTCTTTCTTTTTTCACTTCACCAAAGTTTTTATTTTGTCATTAAGTCAGGGCCATTTCGATGCAGAAAGATCAGAAAATCTGACCTGTTGAACAAAAATAATATACTTTGTTTGCTTTTGAGTCCTTTAGCTCCTGGTTGCAGAATGTTGATGTATTACGCTATAAATCTCTCTTTTTCAACCTTAAAGACTAAGAGGAGATAATTCTTTCCTTCAGTAGCATTTTTCACCTCATTAACAGTAGAGCTGTACGATACATCAACTGAAGTGGTATTAGCTTCTACGGACTTAGCCATAAGAGAACACATTAACTCTTTTCCACTGAGGGAAATGTCACTTGTTTTGGAAACTATTCCATTATGGTGAGAATGTTGAAATAGTCTTCCAGTTTGTAAACTCTGCTTCCTTTTACTCAGATTATAACTCTTTAACTGATAAACCTGTATGTGGACACAATTTCTATTTCTTTTGTTCTGTTCATGACATTAAACTCTGTGACAGAAGAGGAGAAAGGTTTAATGAAAATCTAACAAAACATATAATAATTACTGACTGCAATGATAATGGGTTCTGTGGTCTCAAACTTGGCAATGATTACTGAGATGAGTTCCATGATAATGATAAAGACATTTCTGGTGATGTTGATGGAGTGAAGCTATTATTCTTGGTTGGAATTGCTTTGACATTCAAGGTAATGGCTAAAATTATGATCAACATAGGAGAATAATCAAGACAGAAAATCCGTGATGAGAGTTTGATGATAATAATAATCATTCTAATGAAGCTAATTTTGATTTTTGATACTAACAGGTGAATATAATTACGAGCTATGAAAAGAAAAAAAAGATTCTCATTCAATACAACACTCGTGAATCATGTCACACCAAACATAATTTCCTCAAGTGTCGATCTTTATTAGTTTGGTGCTATGTAACTTTGAAGCAGCCATGATAATTAATTTTGCGTGCTTTTGAAGAATTACAAAAATTCCTCCCAGATAAAGATTTTGAGATCTAGTTGGAAGCGAGGGTGTGTGAGCTGGGTTGGGGTATGTGAGGTCGACTGTCTAGTTTGGGCAAAAGAGTAGGCAAAATAGGGGAAATTGATATTTTGTAGCTAAGAATGGGTGAAAAATAATATTTCTCTCAAGTTGCATGTTGTGTGATTTATATGTATATTGTTGAGTGATAAAAACACTTTTATTGAAAATCAGTACTTGCATTTTCAATCTGTGTGAAATTTTGGGCAAACCAAGCCCTCTTTAACCCTACCTCAACAGAACAGTTCCAAAACATCGATGAAAATAGATCATGCCCAGGAAGATAAAGACACATAGCAACCCAATTTATTTGTTTCTGTCACATCAGACAATGGATGCGAAAGCAATATTGTTGATATTAACTAACCAGGTAATGACTGAAAATCCTTCAGATCTTTTTGGGAAACTATTTTATATGAAATAGGGACACTAAATTGGTATCCCCTTAAAGTTTTTATATTTTTGGCTGATTATTCAAAATGCTGTTTTGAAACAAAAAAAGATGGAGACCTGCAGAATAATGAAATTACTTTATGTTAGAATTCCAGAAAATTGGAGCATGATACAGTCAAAATTTTGAAACAATACTACTTTACTACCTTGAAAATGATGGGTCCTATCATTAAATACTAAATATTGATTAATCGAAAATATCAAATCAGCAAATATCAAATATTGAATTAATGTAATCATATTTTAAATTATCAAATATTTTGTAACTGTAGCCTCTAGTATGTATTTCAATTCATCCCTTAGTCAAAATGATCAATGATTCCTGGTGACATGAAACAAAAGATAGCCTTTCTATTGAGACTTTTACCTGAATTAAGCGGTAATATAAATAGTTTTACTTTTCCTGTCCTTTCACACCTTTTACATTGGGTGGGTTGGGAGTGGCCATGCTGGATGTGTACATTGGTGACTGGCTGAAGAGGGAGAAAGAAGGAAGTAGAATATGGAGATATTAAAATCAAAATGTTAAACTCCCTCTGACCCATGATGCACATTTTACATACATAAGAATGTAGATACTGTGGTATCAAGATATAGATTATGTAGAAATTTTGGAGTGAATAAAAAGGAGCAAAATAATATATGAAAGTTGATGATCATGTTGATAGTAATGATTCTCAACACAACAAGGATGATTATATTTGTAATGATCATGATCATATTGATGTTATTGTCTTTCTTCCCCAAAAAATGGTTGATTGCATTCTGGATAATGGGCAAAAAAAGAATATAATAAAAGGTCTGGAATTAGATTTGATATTTTCTCGTGTCATTATTTGTGCTGAAATACTTCAAGCTTACAAATTTACATTTCTAACTAGTTTCTTCCTTTTTATCATTCTGATTGCCACTTTGTCAATATACAATTACATTCCTTATTCTCAGGAGATTTGTACTGAAAGTGCTCTATATGATTGATATAACTTTCAACAGAGATAATTAAATCACTTGAGTAATAACGATTTTACTTGAACAGAAATACAATGATAAATCTACTACACTTTAGCATGCATTAAGTTCCAATGTTTTCAGGAGAAAAATCTCTTTTAAAACTCAATTGTCATGTAAAGATCATTGGCAGGGACTCTAAGAAAGTGGGTGCAGCTAGTGCATTGCCCCCGGGGCCCAAGGGGCTAAAGTATAAGGTTGAGAGTTTCATGGGTAGTGCCATGTGTCGAAACTTCCAAGTTGATATATGTTCATTAGAAAAATAGATTAACTATCATTTACCAGCAAGGGAATATAAGTTTGAAAAAAGAAGGGTTAAACAGGACAAGGGTGTTTGTGCAGGGTGAGAATGGGGACCACTGAAACAGCTTTGCACTCTCTTATGGAATTCCTTTCAGAGACCCCAACCATTGGTATTGATTTGACCTGGTAATTTCTAGATCAAGGGCAAAGGTTAGTTACCTTCATTATCAGAAAATAAAGAATTCATATAAAACCCTTCATAAAGCAAAGGAACTGTTGCTTTTGATTTATTGGGAGAAGTTTTTGAATGTTCCCAGAACCTAAAATAATCTTATTCATAGCATATTCATGTTCGTTCATGTTTAACAACTTTATATCTGAGGAATTAGTGATCATTGATGTACATTTTAAAAGATAATTTGTAAACCGAGAGTTAGACCAAAAGTATGTATGTATTGTTGTTCTCCACTTATACCCCAACCCTTTGAGTGTCACTTGGTTAGATGCACACAGGCAATTGTTAGTGAGACCTGTTTCCAGCTTGCTAGGCTTGTTGAGTGAGTATAATTGGGTTCAATCAATAGCCAGGTCATACCAAAGATTTTAAAAATGGTACCCAATGCCTCTCTACTGTGCATTCAGCGTAAAAAGTAGGATTGAGGAAGCCCTGGACAAGCTCCGATTATGATGGCCTCAAATTATATCATAAAAAGTTAAAGTTTGTAAAATATTGGAAATAATATAAAACAATATAAAATAAAGTATGAACTGATACTATAATTAACAGAAAAATCCCCAAAACATTTGAAATATTCTTCTTTAGATGCAGATGGTTATTTCACAGTAGTGAGTGTACACAAAATCTTATGTGGTGCAAATTTTTTTCTTACACCAAAAGCAAGTCCACAAAGAATTCTTTTGAAAATGTAAACTTGAAATCAATGATGTACAAATGTAGTATTCAAAAAACTGACTTGCAGAAACAGCTAAGAGATTATTTTCAATAAGTAAAATTTATAACATACTGTAATTATACTTAAAATTTATATTCATAATCATTAATTACTCCCCCATTTTAAGCAACTAACTTTTTGTGTGATCATTAATTCCAAAATATATGGGTGCGCACAGATGCGAACAGCTTAGAGGGAGTTATGTTCACAGCATTTTTTTAAGTTATGCTGATCAAAAGCCAACTGAAGGAAAAAAAACAAAACATAATCTGATTAGTAAATGTAAAGACGTGTTATTTCTGATAGAACAGCAAACGAGAAAATTGATGGCCAGAGTTTGAATTTCAAGTTATTTTGAGGATGCTTGCATGAAGAAGTTGATCTGAATGAAGAGAATGATCAATTTGATACTACGTTACTGATGATTTCTCAGTAACAGAAAACTGCAAAGAACAGTTTCCTGTCTCGAATGTAAACAACTTGATGTACGATTCAAGATTCGATTGGCTGCTTCATCCTTATCTGGTATGAGATTTGTGATTAAATCAATAACTGAATAAGAATCGATTGAAATGAACTGAAACATTTCAAGTACTCACAATATTAATAATATCAATAATATTTCAAAGGTAACCCCTCTCAAAGGGCATACAGGAGAAGAATATAAGAAATATAGAATATGAAAAGAAAACAATATCTTTTTTTATTAGATTTGACTAGTTTTATCCTTCGTTATAATTTCTGATAATTTTTTAAATAACAATTTAAAACTCAGGCTGTCATTTGTAGAGTTTTGAGTAAACAGTAGATTGAGTCAAAGTTGAGATAGAACAATCAAAAATTAAAACGAATTTAAAAACAAGTCAAAATCAATAATAAAAATATTTTGTTACAATACTTCATCCAATAAAAAGAATAAATGAAAAGAGCATTTGCTAATGCAGTTACTGAAAAGTTTGATGTTTGTAAAGCAACAAAAATGCAAAAACAAGTTGAGAGATGAGACTTGAGCAACAATAATGTAGAAAAGCAAAATTACTGGAAATGTGGCCCAAAAAATAGAAAAATTCCTATCATGTGATGGATCAACAAAATCTAAAACACTATGAAAAGGATCAGTAAATGTGATAGAGGAAACAAATCATAATCCTAGCTAAAGGTAGGCTTAAAAGATACCAACACAGAAACATGGAATTTAGCTGTATAGATGAGATAGAAAGTTCCAGATTAATGAAAGTAAATTTCGCAAATAGGAACAATGGAACAAATAGAATGACCTGATATAATTGAAATCATACTTTTTTTGAGTAATTATAAGAATGAAGAAAGGCAGAGTAGTTAACCAAACATAAAATGAATTACATATGGTTGAAGATGGATATAAGATTTAGATACACATATGTATATTAAGAACTCAAACAAAAATTGCTAATGAAAAGGTCTCAGGCCATGATAAAGTCCATGGATTCTGATTTAAGAGACTCAGAGTTATACATAAAAGACAAGCCAAATAATTATACAGATGGAAGCCCAAATCCTTCAAGATATGTCAAAGGGGGAAATGAGCCTGATATAAAAAAATTCCAAAAAAGAAAAAAATCTAGTAATTACAGGCCTGTAGCATATATGCTCATGATATAGATAAATCCTCATGTGAAAGCTAGCAGAAGAAATATATTGCTCTTTAGAAAACAAAGGATTTTTATCTGAGAAACATATCAAAAAGGAACCAGAGGAACAAGTAAACAATTATTCACAGATGATAATCCTGCAAGAAGTACAAAGAAGGAAAAAAAGGCAACCTTTACCATGGATAGACCTCAAAAAACTTATAACATAATCCTACAACTTCGGATTTTGTGATGTTGAAAATTTCAAAACATGGTAAAATTGATAACAAATGCAATGAAAAACTGGAGAGCAGAAGTAACAGTAGAATACTTTCTATAACAGGACTATAAGTATCTACAAATTTTTGAAGTGGAATCATTCAATCAGAAGGAAACAATTGGCAAAGATTACCTCAGAAGAACAAGGAAAGTATTGAAACTAAACTCAATAGAGGAAAGATGATCAGTAAGTGATAAATACTTGAGCAGTATGCATTGTGTGATATTCAGTGTCCTTCTTGAATGGTACAAAATAATTGATACAGAACAAGGGAGTTGATGACAATGTATAAAACTTGCCTCCAAAAATTGATGCTGACATTGTATATGTATAGGTGAAAGAGAGTGAGAACTAAGAAAACTCATCAGTGTTTAGGATTGTCTTGATTCTGCTATTGAAAGACTTGAGAACAACGCAAAGCAGAATAATCAAAGACAGCCAGAAGTTTCTGTAAAAATGACGGGACAAATACAGGATCAGGAAAGCCAAAAATGGGAAAAAAATAACTTCATGGACATTTCAAAAGACAAAGGAATTGCAGATGGGACGGCATGGTGATAGAAGCAGAGAGAGCATTCAGAAAGGGAAACTGAATTCCCATTAATGGCAACCCAGCACAATTCTATGAGGGCAAACATTATTAAAAGCCAAAAAACAAAAGAAAATACAAGTCTGTACCATCAATTGTATAATAATCAAATACAGTAAGTTGGTTCAGTAGGAGTACAAAAATAGGCATGAATGGATTGAAAAGGTGATCCACTGGGAATCATACAAACAACTGGAATAAGACCATACCAGAATCTTTCTTAGAGAATAAAAAGCATGAAATTCCTGAGGGCTTAGGCATTCAAACGGAGTGCTCAATCAAGGCCAGAGGACCAGATTCAGAGATTGCTTAAAAAAAAAAGAAAAAATCGTCAGATATCAGATATCGTAGTTCCAGCAGACCACAAAGTGAAATTGAAATAAGTTGGAAAATTTGAAAAATATTTTGATCTAAAAAATGAGCTGTAAAAACAAGCGGGCACAAACTAAGGATCAATTTAGCATAAACTTAAATTGCAAACTGAGCCCTTCACTAGAAACCCATTTAGATGAATTTTCAAAAAACAAAGAAAGGCATAATGAGGTGTAAATGCTTAAATTTCCAGACCTCTAGTTTCATCAGTGTGGCTTATACACATCATAGCCAGTTGGATTGACTTGAAAACTGAAGAAACCTATTTTGACAGTTTTAGTGACAGTTTTTGTTTACAGTTTCTGATGGCAACATTGCAGAATTTTTTTCCTCAGTTTGTTACTGTTGTTTAGGGTGTATTTAATTACATTAGTCAAGTAAAGCTTTTCCTGAAAATAAGTAATAAAAACCAGAAAAGGCAGATGTTTCCCCATCTCAGGTGTTACTAAAATGTTTATGATGCAACTGGAGCCAAGTATTCTAAAGTGCTCACTTTTGGTGGAAGGTTTCAGAATCAATTGCATACAATTTCAGGAAATTATTCAGGGAAATAATTAAAATAGAATTTGTGCAAGAGATATCAGTTTAAGATTACAATTCTTGGATGAATTTAATACCTGGATTCATATGCAAATGTCAGAGAATGCTAATGCTAGTCTTGATGAGAAATGAGCAAGAGAACAAGAAAAACAAATTATTTCTATACATCTGATTAATTACATTTCCATATAAACAAAAGATAGACATAATTACACAGTAATTCACAAGCAATTGGTTCAACTTGTTGAGTAATCTTGGGAATATAACTTCTATGGCTTGCAAGAATATTCCCCTTTTCCCCAGTATTTTTCCTATGTAAAGACCAACTACCTTGCTTTCTGCATTCTACCTAGTCAAAGGCCTTCTTGGAGTTAACAAATGCTACAGCAAGTGGCATTTCATAGTCTGTTGCTTTCTCTTTTAGTTGATTTACTGAATGGAGATATTGAATGGTTGAATAGCGTTTGAATCAAGCCTGTTCCCGTGGTTGGATTTCATCTAGCATTGGTGATTCGGTTGGTGATCACTTTGGTAAAAAGTTTATAGATGCAGTTGAGTAGGCTTATTGGTCTCTCAATACAGGAAATATGCAAATAACTAGTGTGTTTGAAGAAAATAGAGACCTAACAATGGATAGGGACTGAATTGTTGAATGCACCTAAGATTTCTACAGAAATCTCTATCTCTCCGAACAACGGTCACAGAACAATAAACAGGATATACAAGTCAAGTGAAATCAGTTCAAAAATTTCCAAGAAGTTACTCCAAGGGAGGTAAAGCGAGCCATCAAACAATCAAAAACAAATGAAAGGCACCATCGACCTATTCGAAAAAGCCGATGAAGTCATCACTAGAAAACTAGAAAACTCATGACACAAAAAGAGTCAAGTCCCAGAAAATTGGAACATTGCAATCATAATTCTTTTATATAAAAAAGAAAACCCAAAAATTATAAACAACTACACACCAATGAGCCTCCTCAACTGCCGCTTGCTCTGTAGGGATCATTGCTTGGTTGGTGTTGCACACTCTGGGGTCTTTTAGAAAAGGTGTATAGATACTGATATCATGTGACAGATCATGCAAAGTAAACTGCACCATTTTTGAAAAAAAATATTTCAGATATCAAAAGTAAGCAAACTCTCTTGAAAAGTCTTTTGATAATCTGTAAATCTAATTCACACTGTAGTTAAGTATACCGTGATTTTAAATTTCATGCAAGAAAAAATGCTTGGGGATCAAACAAGCTTATTTTGGGACAAGAACAGACAAAGATTTTAAAAATACAATTATAGATAACTGTGAGCAACTTCAATTAGGCCCATTTTCATTTAGGAAATTGTAAAGAAATGGAATAACATACTTATAATACTACTTGGCGAGCTTTTTAGACATTCCATATAAGTAAAAATACGAAAATTTGTTAAAATTTCCAAGAAGTAATGACAACCTTTTTAGGCAAAGAAAATCAGCAAAAAATATGGTTATACTGCAAAGATCCCAGGGACTGTTTAGGATTATAAGGGTATGAATCATTGATGTGTTTTGGGCTCCAGGCTTCCTCAGTCCTACTCTTCATGCTGAGTGCTCAGTATAGAGGCATTGGATACCATTTTTAATTTTGGTATGGTAGCCATGGATTGAATGCAAGACCTATCGAACTGAAGGTGAACACTCAACAACTGAGCCACAGTAATCGTTTAACTGGATGATCATTTAGCATTAAACAATTATGTAAAAATGAGCATAATAACTTGAAAGTTAAAATGAATAAAATTGCTAGATATATTTAGCGAAGAGTAAATTGCCTCTAAGTAATTTAAAAAATCTAATTGGCAAAGTGAAAAGATCAATTTATCAACATTACATATGCTGGAAATGCTTTTAAATCCACCATTATGTCCTAAACAATTTAATATCTCAATTTGATAGAGCATCTTTATTATTAAACAACATTCAAAGTAAAAAACAAACCTTGAGACTTCACATCATGTCCTCAGGGCCTCGTGTTAAAAGAGGATCAATATATGAACTTAATAGAGATGGGAAATGGCTTCTTGCCTCAAAAAGCTAATAGTTAAGTATGAAAGGCCTGTTTTATAAATTGCATGTTATTATGCCAAAGTAACTTCACCCTTACATTCAACTATTCTATAGCAAAGTAACTTTATCCTTATATTCAACTTTACATTTATATCCAGAACCTACAATCAAATTTCTTCCTTCCCATACATGAGTCTCAGGAATCCAAGAAAAAGCTCTATTCTAGACATTAAATTAGCTGTATGCAAAGAGCAATCGAGAACCAATACAGCAAAATCATCTTGCTCTGTCATGATAATGCAGTGATGTTAGCGTACATAGAATAAATTGCAGCGTTCCACATTTGGCTGTAAATGGATTGGTTTGATTGGTATATTTACCACCATTTCCTTTTTTGTATGCTACTATTTCTGGTTTGAATCATCAGATAGAAAAAAAAAGATGAAAAAAAAAAAAGGAAAAAAGAGACCCCTTCCTCTCTTTCCTTATGGATTGTATGCCTTGAGAAGGCTGTAGAATGGATTGGTTCAAATGCTTTTGAAACACTAAAAGTGAGTTCAACAGTCCGAACAACACTTGAAATGTATTATAGCGGCTATTTTTTCTGTTTGGAAATATTCACAGATACAAAAGCATTTTTCATGAGTTTAAAAAATTCATTAATGACTCAAAAAGTTGAAGACTTGAATGCACTAAATATTTTTTGTGGTCCAAAGACCCAAATGAAACAAAAACAACAATGACTGAAGCCCCACCTGCAACAACAACTAAGAAAAATAAAGCAAGTAGATAAATTATTAATATCCCATTGACAAACCACTATTAGCATGAAAACAACAAATTGAATAAAGGAACTAAAAATATTGATCACTGATGTAGCTGGAGATAACAAAGATTAGCTGGTCTGAGGGGGCTTAGCTCCATGTTGGGCTCCCTCCAACGTGATGCAAAATTTGATAAAAAAGGAAAATTTGCAATAAGAAGACATGCAGTATCACTTAATGAAAAACAACTCTAAAGACTGAATTATTATTTACACAATTCATTTATGTACAAATATATCCTTGTTATTGTATAATACCAGTAAAAAATGTTCTATCAGTTCTATCGGTAAAGCTTTTTGGGGCCCCTCCTATTATGGGCCCTGGGTGCATTTTTAAAAAGCCCTTTCATCCCTCCCCCTCCCTCAGCAATGCCTCTGATATTGGTGTCTCTTGAAGTAGTGCAATCTGCAGTAGATAATGTCGATAGATTCCAAGGCAGAATGTCCCAGAAGACAAACAGAATTGGTTCCTTTGAAATTCTTCAGTTGATAATCTTTCTTTTAATTATCTTTTTTTCATTTTCCTAATCTGATGTTTTGGTTGTCATGAAAACAAATTTTTAGTGGAGTGATAAGAAGAGACAAAAACGGAGAAAAAAATATTTGAAGGAATGAAGAATTTTAATTTTCTCAAATTTGGTAAAAGTTGCACAGAGAACTTAGAGTATCAGTTGCATTTTTATTCAATTACAAGAACCATCTCCTAATTCATGCACTTAATAAACAACTCGTGTCTATCATTTAAATACTAGCATGGTATCCATCAAAAAATGGCAGAATTATTTACATTTTGATAAATTTCATTAATATATATTTTAGTATTAATGCATTTATTGCAAAAAAAAAAAAATGAGGATTGTATCTTCTTTTAATTCAAATTAATACAAAAAAAAATTATAATAGAATTGAACCAGAGAGAAAATCAGTGAATTTGGGTCAAGTTGTCAAGAGAAATGGATTTGTGTTTTAAATTTGTTCTATTTTATTTCCTTTATTGCTATAGGAACTGTGCAGAACATTTTGCTTAGTGGCAGTCGGGATGGGGCAGGGGATGTAAAATCTAAGGTCAGAAATAAGGGGACAGACCGTTGGATATTGGATGGGGAAAGTCAGAAGGCAGATATGTCTTTCCTCTTTTCTTCTCTTTCAGCTTTTAGAAGGAAATGCATTATGGATATATAAAATCAATCTCTCTTTTCCCCATGACTAAAGTGATAAACCAGTCAACCAGCAAATTTGATTTTGGCTTTTATATGATAAGATGGATTCATACAAAATAATAATGTTTATGATGGACATGATAAACAAATCTGTTATCATTCAATGCTTATTCCAAATTTACTTTTTCTGAATTTTCATCATGGACCACTTTAAGGAAATTGAAGAATTAATAAATAAAAAACTAAGTTGAGGCAAATTTGTTCTATTTATCTAAATAAACAGGTATCTACCATTTTATGAACTTTCATTCCACTTTGCTTTTGCTAACAAACTCAAGGCGTCTTTAGCTATTACAAAAGTTGAAGAGCGCTTATATGGGTGTTATGATTAGCATAAAATTGGCAGACATAGAAGAAAGTTATTTTGGGGGTCTGAGAATGCTGAATAGTCTTTCTCATATGAATTGATGGAGATGGCTTTTTCACTTTACTAGAGCAGTGCTTATTACAAAGGTGCTTGCTTGGAAGAGGCACTACTTTATGACATTTGGAGCAGCCAGCTATAATCGCGATGCGAAATAATCTTCGGTCTGATGCATAAAACTATGCCTACAAAGCATTTTGGTTACTTCACTTCAGTCTTGCCAATACAGATGTTTCATATCTCAATTTAGATAATTCTAAAAAGCAGAAGTCAAGATATATTATTCATAGGAATTGAGAAGAAAGATCTATAATCTTTAATATTTCATTTAAATACATTAGATTTCTCGAGAACTGCTGATCCCCAAAACTTCAAACTTGACACTGCACTGCCTTGTGTACTGGTGATATATCTGGTGAAAGTGAACTTTGTACCACAGCCAGTTGATGACTAACTGCAGTGTATACACACACACCGACCAATATTTTCCTCAATTGTAGTTAGATATCATTTCAGTATATGAAAGGTTTCATAGGAATGCTCTATTTTCAGATAACGGAGGAAAACTGAGACACAAATTTCAGTCATATTGGGTACATTCAAACCAATAAACATGTAAGGAAAATTCACTCACCCAATTTTTATTTATTTGATAAAAAAAAAGGAAAAAAGATTCAAGTAAAAATGAAACAATTGGTAGAAAAGAAAAAGGTTGTCTGTATATAAAAGTGAGAGACATTTGATTTATTTATACAATGTAGACGATTGTGTTAATAGAGAACAAAAAACATTGCCAGAGGCAAAATATTCTTTGAAGACAATGTTGTATGTCAACAGAAAAAAATTCAGTGTTTCCAAGAATCTTGAAAAGGATATTAACTTACTCAACTTTACATTCATGAATTTATTTCAACTGATATTTTTTATCTGTATGCAATTTATGCTAAGTGCATTTTGATCTGCGTTTTCATTGACATTTTTCAGGTGCCATACAGAGTCTAGATATTCTGCACTATTTTGTATGGTTCTTTTTGTTTTGACGGATGGTCTTAGCAGGGCTTTATTCTTCTGTACCTGGGCATTAAGTATGGAGGAAAGGTTGTACCCTATTTCCATTTCCCCACTAAAGGAAGGAAGTGCTGATTACATCTGGAGATCAGTATGGCTGCAGCGAATACCAATGTTATTAGGATGTACAACTGGTAAATATAGGAATATCAGATAACACAATTCATTCAATGAACTACAAAAAAACAGATTGCATCAAACTACCCAGATAAGTAGAACCTGTAATAAATTATAAGCAGGTTTTACTGGCATAGATATTGTATAATTTTCATTGAATTTTTGTCTCTATGTCCAATGGAAATTATAAAAGTTAGTTGTAATCTCAAACAAGCTTGGCAGCACAAACCAGAATTCATACCTCCATACAATATCACTCAAAAACTATGAGTCTGAATAGAGTCAAAACTTGACAGAAGAAGGAGAAAGAGAAAAAAATCTACTCAGCTGAATGGTTAATCTGCCACTGGACTTGGAAGCTAGGAAGAAAGTAAGAAAAAAAAAAAAAGAAGTCTACTCAGCCTCCCCGTGCAACCTTTTTCTCAAAACCAACAAATTTTTCAAGGTATTATGGATTAGATGCACAAAAAATTACTTGCAAAAAATGTTTTCCCTATTTTTCATATTATATCAATCCATACAGATACTTGCGAAAGTTGACATTATTAAACACATACACACACATTTATATATCTAATGTGAAGATTTATATACACACACGTACTTGATAAATGTTTTAATCAGTTGAAAATCCACCTTAATTAAACTTTGATGGGTTTCAACTATTTATTCATATAGGCTTATGTATGCATAAATTATTGGACATTCTGTATTTGATAGCTTTTTTAGATGAATGTATGAATTGGATTTTTTTTACGTATGCTATATGTTTGTATTTTGTGTGAGTGCTTATATAGAAGATGAATCTTAAGTATGCTTATCTATTGAACATATATGAACCAGTATGAAACAGTAAAGTTTTTACATAATAGAATATGTATGAATATGCACTCTACATATACATCTGTCAAGTAAATTGGTGTGTTTATACATTTTAACATTATATAATTGTGTTTGCATATGTGTGTATGTGTGTGTTTATATGTGCTTGTATGAGCCTAATCTTTTTTACATGTGTGTAAATTTCTTTCTAACTTGCAGGCATGCTTCATACATCTTAATATATGTATGCAAATTCTTACAAAAGCTGAAATTACTTTTTCAAGTGCATAAAGCATTTCTGTAGTTACAAAAGCATAATATTGTCCATAGCATTTTAATATTCAACTCAAGACAAACAACAAGACGAAATTCATTAAAAAATTCACCCTTAACTTTATTTTAAGTTTCAGCTTCAAAATGAACATCTTTATTGATGTTGGTATTGAATTAGGATTTTTAAATTTCTCCTTGATTAATCATGAATTCAACAAATGAAAAAGTATCATCATCAAATATAGACTCCTCAAAAGTGTTATCTTCCATCATGAAATATTTGCTTTCTGTTGTGTACAACATTCATTATTCTTTTGAGTCAATGACATAATTTATTATTAAAAGTAAAGTTAAGTAATGCCCTCATGCTGGCTATAGCTTCAACGTAGATATGTATGAGTGACCGTGAAGGCAATATTTCTCAGAAACAGATGCAAATACTTGAACTAAGGGATGTATTCCACCAATCGACCATGTTTTGCAAAAAGAAATTTTAGAGACATCAAATAAGCTCAAAGACAAAAAAAAATTGAGAATAAATAAGAGCAATTTTCTTTTTCCAAGGAATTATTCAAACTTAAAAATAATAAGTAAGAACGTTGATTGGATTCAGGAAGAAAAGTTCCAGAATGATTAAATAATGAAGTAGGCAGAAATGATCGGACATTGGATGAGTGGATAAAATATAAATGGGTAAAAAAATACTTTTGTTTGGATCAATTAAAATTGAAATTAGATATTAAATGTATTTATTGTAGTATGGAGAAAAGTATACAATTTGAATATAAAAGCACACATCAAATTAGCACATTCAATCAATATCTCAGTCATAGACATTTGCATCAGCAGTGGTGTAATAAACATCATAATTCTTTTTAAACTCTTTAATGTTTTCTGATAGCACAATATATTCTGTTAATCTATTCCATAATCCAACAACTCTGTGGCCAATAAAGAATCTTCTGATAATTGATCTACTCTTATTCACTTCTACCATACATGCATGGCCTATCAGTTCCTTGAACCTCCTTTTGCTAAAAAATACATAAGGATCTACTAGTTCTGTCCCATGCACAATCTTATACATTTCTATCGTCATCCTCTTCCCCTCCTTTTTTCTAACAATGCCAGCCCTAACTTCTTTAACCTCTCTTCATAAATCATACTTGTAAATTCTGGTTGCTCATCTCTAGACATTTTCTGAAAGATCTTTGTTTTTCTCCAAGTTCAGTGATAAGACTTGAACACATTATTCAAGGTGTACACAGACATGGGTCTTATACAATACAAGGAATGATTCCTTATTCATATAAGAGAAAGTATGGCATAAGTCTTATACAATACAAGGAATAATTCTTTGTCTATATAAGTGAAAGTATGACATAGGGTCTTATACAATACAAGAAATGATTCCTTGTTTATATAAATGAAAGTATGACAAAGGTCTCATACAGTAAAAGGAATGATTCTTTGTCTATATAAGTGAAAGTTTGCTTGATTTTTGTTATATACAATATCTAATACATTTCATTCATAAATTAATTATAACCGGGTTACTTTTTCATACATATTCAGAGAAATTTGATAGATTCATGAAGAGAAGAGAAGGTGTGAATTGACTGTCTAACTAACAAGAGGAGGTTTAGTAGAGACTGAATGAAAGAACTCAGAGGGACTGAATTTTAGGGGTGGGAAAAGATTTTTTTTAAAACACAAAAAAAAAAATAATTTAAAGGATGAGCTAGAAAGGTTTTGTATCTGCCAAAGGTTTAGATATCAGAGAGGAAAAGTGAGGTATAAAATATTCAATGAAATTAAATGAGCAGAAAAATTGTAATAATTCTGATGAATACAGAATGGTTCTATTAATTAGGAATTATATTGTGACTGAATAGGTGTAATTCTTACTTAGACTGGAGAAAACCAAAGAAGAA
This sequence comes from Thysanoteuthis rhombus, assembly GCA_963457665.1. Taxonomy (NCBI): domain Eukaryota; kingdom Metazoa; phylum Mollusca; class Cephalopoda; order Oegopsida; family Thysanoteuthidae; genus Thysanoteuthis; species Thysanoteuthis major. The sequence continues at coordinate 12,063,084 of OY735210.1, forward strand.
TCAGAGCAATTGACGAAGTTCAACATGGAGTAACTCAGTGTGATCGAATATGACTCAAAATGACATGAAAAGACTCAGTGAGATAGAATGAGGCTCAAAAGGACATGAAAAGACTCAAAGAGATAGCATGAAGCTCAAATGACATGAAAAAGCTCATAAGAAAAATGTGGACAATATGGATAAGCAGCTCTATCTTCATGAAAAAAAGAAAGGATAAATGAAATTTAGTGCATTGAGAAATGATGTGCTAAAAATATTTCAAGATCTTGAGAGATTACTGCTTTTAAAAAGAATTTTGAACAGATTAAATGAGCAGACACAAAAATTAAATCTGTACAGCAATGACTGAGAAGGAAAAATAAATGCAAAAGAAAGTTTCACTCTGTTTAAAAATAAACATAAGAGTTTCAGATTAAAGATAAGAATGAGATAGTAAAGCATATGAAAAATAAATTCAGGGAGACTGGGTTAAAAATAGATTTTCAGAGATACTCAACAGCAAAAAAAAGTATCAGTTTTTAGTGTCAGTGAGGGAGATGGAAAAAAAATGACTCCAAGATAATTGGCACCGGTTCTAAGAAAAAAGAGAAAAGTTTTAGAAAGATTGGATTTGATCAAAGATAGAGATTTTAAAAATCAGAAAAAATATTTCAAAGGGATTAATTTTCTTGAAAAGAAAATATTAAATGAACTGGTGAAAAAAAAGATCTAAAGATATATGAGTTAAGAAAAATAATATCAGTAAGAGTTTCAAGCAGAGATTCTGGTTGAGTGATAGGGTTAAAAAAAAAATTTGAGGAGGCTGGATGATCATATAAAGAGAAAAAGAATCCATTAAAAATGAGTATTTACAGGAACTAAAAACTATGAAATAATATTAAATGACTGAATTGATTCCGTGCTGTATTGAAGCCCTTGAAGCATAGACCTCAGGCCATCACACAATAGGGCCCCAAATAGGCTATGTCAGGTAAAAAAAAAATTACCATTTAGTTCTTTTTTGGTTCTTGTCATATTTATGAATCTGGCTGAGAAAAAGGCTATTTTGATCTATAATTGACCTCGGAGGACCCCCAATGACTTTGATGGTGAACAACATCTTTTTTTAACAACAACAGCTTTTTCTCTCCAAGTTAACCCCATGTACCAATTCATCTCCAGAAATATAGTTATTTGGCTGCAATATATTGCATGGGCAAAAATATGAACAAAAGGTTAGGGATGAAATAGAGTAGAAATATTTTGAAATGATTATTTGGACTATTTTGAAAGCAACAATTAACTTTCAAAATGGTTGCTTAACCAGATAAATACAAGAAAAATCAAACGAGCTCAAAATGAAGAATTTTCAAAGCTGAACAATTTTACAAAAAAAATGTTATCATAAAGGGTGAACTAGGAAGCATTCTGAGAGGGCATAACTGCCATTGTCTGGGAAAGTAATTGTGCATGGATCCACTCTAAAATTTAATCACTTTTTCCATAGCCCATTTGCCATCTTTGCACAAAATCTAATTGAAATTCATAGAGAACCTTCGGATATATCATAAGGACAGTCATGAATTTAGGGGATATTGTGTGGTTTGGATATATAACTGTGATTTAAGAGAGGTAATAGTCCATGAATCCACTCCAAAATTCAATCCAATCTTTTGTAGTCTATTGTCCAACCTATTGTCCAAAATTCATGCAGAACTTTTGGAGATATTGTGTTGACTGTCATAAGCATATCCATAAGTGTATTGGAGAAAAAAATAAAAAAAATATCATTGAAACAAATTATTGTTGGATAATTATTTCTTCCTTACCCTAAGGAAGTTCAAGTCAAATAAGTAAAGAGATTTACTTTGAGATCAACTGAATGAATATGAAAAATTTTAAAAATAGGTCTGGTTAGTGACTCAATAGAAACCATCACATGGCCAATGTCTTTTTGCAGCATGCTGTGTTGGGGTTGATTAATTAAAATATTGGAAAAAGGTATGATCAATGAATAAGTTTCTCCTTCTGCCTTTTGTTGGATCCTTAATAAGTCCAAATTTTGAAAAAAACAAACATGAATCCTGTCAGAACACAAACAAGAAGACCAGTTTAGCATAGAATTACATGGTAAGTTGAGCCTCCCTAAAACTCATATGGAACGGAGGGATAAAAAAAAAGAAGATTTCTTCTTGCACAATAAGGGATAAATGCTTGAATTTTCAGTCTGCTACTTACATCGGTATGGCTGACACATACATAGATAGCTAGCAAGAGGAATCTCTTAAAAACTGAAGAAACCTAAGGAAGCTACATTGACAATTTTTGACAGTTTCAGTTGATGGTTCCGGAAACTTGATCAAATTCCTGTTTTTAAATTTCTTTACTATTAGATGAACCTTAAAAAATACCAAAGTACAGGCCTATCTAGTTTAATTGCTCTTTGCTTTATTACAATTCACAAGTACAGCCCTTTTTTTCTTTTTTACGTACCATAGGTTTGTGGCAACCCTACATCAAGCAAGTTGATTTGGTGCCACTTTGACGACCACATTTGCCTGCTTTGTGTTCTTTTTTCATATTTTGGTAATTCTGTCAATTTTTCAAACTTTTTTCTATTATTATATCAAAATTAGGCCGATTAATTATTGTACAATGGCCTCTAAGTGTTCAAGTGTAAGGAAAAGTCATATGTCTCTCATTTTAAATCAAAAGCTGGAAATGATTAATTAAGCCTAATGAGTAAGGCATGTTGAATGCTAAGATTGGTGAAAAGCTAGGTCTCTTGCACCAAACAGTTAGCCAAGTGTTGAACACAAAGGAATTCGAAAGAGCTACTCCACTAAATACATGAATGATAAGAAGGAAAAAATCCTTATTTCTGATATTGAGAAAGTTATAGTGGTCTGAATAGAAGATTGAACCAGCCAGTTGATTGGAACCATCATGTGACCAATGCTTTTTGGCAGTAAGTCATGTTGGGGAGGATCAATTCAAAAATTGAAAAAAAAAAGAGTGTTCAATGAATAAGGTACTTATTTCGCCTTTTGTTGCATCACTAATAGGTATGAATTTTCAAGAGACAAGTGTGAATGCAGCAGTGCAACTACTGAGAGATCAGTTTAGCATGTAATTACATTGTAAATTGGACCTCCCTTCTGGAATATTATTATGGATGAAGGAATTTTTAAAAACAAAAAAAACTAACATTCTCCCTACTCATTTCTATTATCAACGGTTGAGGCCAGGCAAAGTCCAGTTACATAGATATTTATACATAGTTGTCTGAACACATTGATAACTTAAACCCAGTAACAGCGTTTAAACCGGTCTGTTCTGAGTAGTGGTGATTGAAAAGTTTGATGCTAGCAGAGGTTGGTCCATGAGGCTTAAGGAAAGAAGCCATCTCCATAATGTAGGAATGCAAGATGGAGTAGCTAATGCCAATGTAGAAGCTGCAGCAAGCTATGCCAAAGAACCAGCTGAGATAATTGATCAAGGTGGTTACACTAACCAACAGATTGTCAATGTAGATGAAACAGCCTTACGGAAGGAGATGCCATCTTGGACCGGAGAGGAAAGGTCAATGCCTTGCTTCAAAGTGTCAAAGCACAGCCTACTCTCTTGTTAGGGGCTAATGCAACTGGTGACTTCAAGTTGAAGCCAATGCTCATTCATCATTCTGAAAATCCTAAGGCCCTTAAGAATTATACTCGATCTACTCTGCAAATGCTCTTTAAATGTAACAACAAAACCTAGATGACAGCACATCTGTTTACAAGATGCTTAACTGAATATTTTACACCCACTGTTGAGACTTAATGCATAGAAAAAAAAAGATTACTTTGGAAATATCACTGCTAATTGCCAATGCACTTGGTCACTCAAGAGTTTTAGTGGAGATTTCATCATCATCATCAGTCTTTTATTGTCTGTCATTGGACATTGACCTTCCCCACGATCCACCACATTTCTCTACCATGGGCGTTACAGAGCAAGTATTTTCTGAATTAGTCTAGTCCATCTTGTATTTTATCACCTTCAGTTTTGTGTGTGATCTCTGGGGATCCATGTTGTGAGTCGTGATGTCCATCAGTTGTCTTTCATTCTTGCAACATGACCAGTCCATCGGAATTTGAATTTTCTAGTAGATTCTCTCATGTCTTGGACCCTCGTTTTCTTCCTTACATACTGTGCTATTTTGTGATCTCTCCATGTGAGGTTGAGCATGATTCTCTCATGCATACACTGCATGCTTCTCAGTTTACAAGTTTGTCTCTTGGTCAGGTGCCATAAGTAACTATTGGGAGGATGCATTGGTTGTATACCCTTCTTTTTAGGCTTATTGGGATCGTATTGATTTTGGAGGTTGTGCTTGCTCTGCCAAAGGCTTGCCATCCCAAAGTGATTCTTTGCTTGATTTCTTCTTCTTTTGTGGGTTTCATAGAGATTTGTTGTCCTAAGTAGATGTAGTGGTCTACTTCCCCTAGTTATTCATCTTAGATTTTGGCACTTGTGTTCTAATTCTCAATGTGGTTGTTGGACATGACTTTTGTTTCACTGAAGTTGATGAGACTTATTTAGTTTTCATGCATTGATGTGACCTAGGAGCAAGAAGTGATTTTGACTTTCAAGTCATATTATGCAAGAAATACATTCCATAAGGCTGTAGTTGCCATAGATAGCGGTTCCTGTAATGCATATGGGCAAAGATTCCTTATTCTAGGTACTATTAAAAATGTATGATTTAAGGAAGAGGTCAAAATATCAACAGTAACAGGAGTTTCAAAGAAGCTGATTCCAACCTTCATTGATTATATTGAGAAGTTCAAAACTTGGAGAAAGTGATAGCAGATGTGGTGTAGATAGCACCAGAACTAGAATTAACTCTTAGTTTCATATCAGAAAATTTAGATATTAATAACAAGGGGAATAACCAAGTTATCTCCCTTTCAAGTTTAGGAAATTCCAAAAAAAAAAAAAGCTTTTAGATAATAATGTGTTGCAAACAAGGTTTCTGCTGAAGATGAACTCAGGAGAGGTCTCTACCAGCGTATGAGATTAGTATTTAAGGGATTAAAAGTTTTTTTTTACGGATGAGCAAAGAAAGTAAATTCTTGTGATGTACACTGTTGAAGATGCTGTGAACAAAGTTGGAATTACAACAAAGGATTTAGAATATTACATCACTGATAAAGCAATAGCAGGGTTTGTGAAGATTGACTCCAATTCCAGAAGAAGTTCAGCTGTGGGTAAAATGTTATAAGATATCATTGCATGTCAGAGAGGAAATTCTTGTGAAAGGAAGACTCGATCGATGCGGCAAAGTTCATTGCTGTCTTTTTTGAGAAATATCCATTGCCACTTCAACCTTCAGTAAACAACCTCCTGATTAATCGGCAGCCAATAACATTGAGGCAAGACCCTCCACCAGCAGAAAGATCTATACATTTCTTTCTCAAAGACAAAGTCTAGTTTGTGCAAATACCAATAGTTTGTGCGGTCAAATTGTAATTGTTTGCTCAGTTGTTGTTGTTGTTATTATTATTATAAATGTTTTTCTTTTGATGTCTGGTTGTATTTATTGCACACTGATTTTTAACTAGAAACGTAGGGTAGGCAACACTGGTTGTACTTAGTAGGCACTGGTATTCAAAGCAATAATAAGGTGCAGGGATCAATACAAGATGGGGCTACACAACAGAGACAGTACATAGTTATATAAAAAAAAACAAGATATTTACAAGGATATGGGTAGGGATTGTGAGGACAGTTTTCTGAATATTTGGGTTTCCTGGTATTCTACCTATATATTTTTCAACGCCCTTTTTAATGACCCTAATGGCTCCTATAACAACAGGCATTGTTTCAGTCTCAAGTTGCCACATTTTTTTATCACAATTTCCAGGTCTTTGTACTTTGCCTATTTCTCAAACTCTTTTGCAAATATGTTTTCGTCTGATGGAATGGTTAGATCTATAATTAGGCAACCCTTTTCTTTCTCCTCCTTAATTATCATGTCTGGGTAGTTAGCATTGATGATTCAATGTGTGTGCCGGGAAATCCCATAATATTGCAACATCCTGTATTTCAATCACAGGTTTTGAGTGGTGTTTATACGAATGTCAAGTGTATGGTACACCATAGTTCTCACAGATGGCTAACACCAAATTTCTAGTGGTCATTGCTGGAGACTGAGTGATTGCTAATCTCCTCAAGTCTTTAGGATTCTACTCCACTCAAATTTTCCCACAGCCCACAGCGGAGCTGTGATTTGCATTTTCTCATAAGATTTTTGTTGGTCACCATTGAAGCCTGAGTGACTGTAAGTCTTCGCAGGTCTCACAAAGTTCACAAGATTAAGACAACTTATACAGAAGATCTAATAAATACAAAAAAATTACTATGTATACCTTGAGATCAGAAAAGTAAAAATGATATTAAAAAAATTCTAGATTGCATCTCCCAAAGTAAATTTTATACCCATAAAAATAAGAGTCATATATGCCAGTCGACTAAGGTATTAATTCAAGTTTAGTCCAATATTCAGCAAGTAAATCTACTCTCCAACATGAGACGGCTTTATGATCTATCAGAGTGTCAAGTTCATAGAGTCTAAACAGACTAATATGATCCATTAGGGAAAATACTTGATGCTTGAAAAGTCAACATACGCTGGCATATATGGTATTCTTACTTGGTCTATGTAACAAATCATATTAGAACAAATTATCCCTCCTCATTCAGTTATCTTTATTTTTATAACCTACAACAAAGGAAATAATTCATCAGTTCAAACTTTGTGACAAACTGCCAATGGCTTGCTTACATCATTTTAAGCAGAAACACTCACTGCTGACATACACTGTATAAGCAGAATATGAAATTAAAGTGTGGGTAAATTGAATAGCCCTTTGAAAGCATTGACAAACAAGAATTGAATTAGTCTCAATCAACTTTTGTATACTATCCTATCATCATTTATTTTACTGATGTTCATCTCCAGGGCAGAGAACATATGTCACTGTATAATGCATAATCAAAGATATATTAGAAAATGTCAACCAAATCTGTCAACATAGGTTTCTTCAGTTTTCATGTTGGTCTGGCTGGCAATGTATGTATGTTTACGTACGCATGTACTATGCACAAATGAAGTATAGAGTGTTGAAATTTTAAACATTTACTCTTTAATATATCTCTAAAAATTTTGTTTTTGTTTTCAACACCCCCCCTATCCTGCAAATGGGTTTTTAGTGTAAGGGGCCAATTTGCCATGTAAGTTCATGCCAAATTGATTTCTTAGTATGTGTCCAGCAGTGTTCACATTTTTTATTTCCTAATTCGGACATTTCTAGTGATCACAGCCCAACAAAAGGCGAAAGAAGTAACTTATTCATTGAGCATTCTCTTTTCTATTTTCTCAAATCACCCCCAACAGGGCATGCTGCCGAAAGACATTGGTTACAAGAGGGTTTCTATTGAGTGACTAACTACACATGTTCATTATTGTTGTTAGTAATAAGATTTGCCCCCAGCAAGTGAAAACACACTCTTATTCATTGTCTGACGACGATACCCATTTGATTTCAGCTCACAAGTACTTATGACTGAGGTGGTTTGCACTTAAATAACATTAGATATACTTCCAGTGACATGTATTTAATACATGAAAACCTACACAATCAAATGAAAATTAACTCAGAATCACACAGAAAGCTATGGAAAGAGCAGTACCAGGATTAACTGAGAGAAAAGGTTCAATATGGATCTGAGAGTGGACTAGGGGGAAAGATATCATACAAATAATCAGGCAACAAAAATGGAGATGGGCTGGACACTCAACAAATGCAGAAGGAAAAGATCAGAAACAAGTTACAAATGTTCCTGTCAAATGGTGCCTGAAGTGATAGCAAATGCAGTAGGAGAAGACCATACATAAGATGGAGAGATGAGAGAGAAAAGTTTGCCTGTAAGACATGGCAGAGGTTAGCATAATCATGTTCAGCATGGAAGGAGTAGGGCTAGCTGTTGACCTGAAATGGATGATATTGATGGTATAATATTTGTAGGTTCTAGTTATGGGCATTTGCTTGAGGAGAGAAACAGAGCATCTGCACCCTCTATCCCCTAGATTAGGCCTTCTCACCTAGGATGAGTGGATTTGAAAGTTTGAACCTTTGAGTCAGTAAAGGATTATGGTACCATACATTGTTTTGTATAAACCCCAACTTGATGTACCCATTCAAAAAGATGGTATCATACTTTGCTGGTAACAGGGTTATTGCTAAGATATATTCTGAATATATATCCCCCTCCTCACCTTGAAATATATCCTTACATACAGGATGAGCCAAATTGAATTGTCAACAATTCCCAAAGTGTACACTGAGGCTACCTGTATTGCCATGACCAACTTCCTGTAGTACAATGGGATATTTGAAAAATTTGATAGTTCCAGGAAATTGTAATTCAATGCACTCTTGCTCAGTCATAATGAAAGGAAATGGCATCAAGATAAGAAAAACTGTGCAACAGGTTTACCAATCTCACAAGTAGTTATGATGATTTGAAGAGGTAATAGATTCATAACATTTAAAAAAAAAAAAGATCCGTATTACTTCTCTATTTAACTAGCCTGACCATATGAATGTAATTGTAGTTGTTCAGTATTTTCTGACTTAAGACACTGTTATTAAATCCTTGAGCAAATTTTCAAAAAAGGAGCCATAATTCCAAAAAGTTCAGGAACTACTGGTCTAAATAATTCAAATTGTAAATGACTTTCCATTCATGACACGCCTAACCAATGCATGCACGCTTAGAAATAAAAATGACTTCTTTTTCTGGTCAGAAGTGCTTATCCCAACATGCTTATATCATTACTATGGAAAATATCTTTTGTCCTTCTCTCTTCATTCAAACATTTTTATCTTGCTACCCTCACCACTTAGAATCACAAAGAATGAAAAAAACTTGCTTTTTAAGCTTATTTGAACACTCACATTGAAAATTTTATATCCCAAACAAAAGCGTGATTTTCATACTCTTCACTAACTGTCATGTATGAATCGTTGTTTTCCACTTATATCCTTAAAGATGTCACGAGGTTGGGTACACATGAGTGATAATGAGTACGACGCACTTTCATTTTGCCAAGCCTGTCAAAGCTTTGTTCTACTCACAGCACCTGGTATTCTCCCATGGTCACCTATCTAAGTACTGACCAGGCACAACATTGCTTAACTTCGGTGATCTTACAAGAACCGGAATATCTAATGTAATTTGGGCTGTAACCCCTTAGCCTTGAGGATATGTTCCTCAAGACTGAGTACTCAGTGAAATACCATTTGAACACCATTTTGAAAACCTTTGGTATGATTTAACCATGGCCTACTGAACTGGAGGCAAGCACTCTACCACTGGGCAACGCTGATTGGTAACTGTTATGAACAGGCAATAAAATACCATTTCTCTTAAAATCTCTCTGCTAGTTAAATTCACATATAAGATTACCCACCTTTGGTCCTGAGCCGCCCAAAGACAAAATCACCAATTACATACTCATTTAGATCTTTCTCTCTCTCAAAATGCTTATAAATAATTATGAACCGTTCATTAGAAATATCATTCTTATACACATAGAACAACTGACCATAAGATATAGATACATATGCACAAAAAGATATACATAGATAAATAAGTGAATGGAATAAAGCATATAGGAAAGAGATGCTTTAAGAGACAAAGTCATAAATTTGAATGACAAATTAGTGTTTGTTGATTTTTATTGTTATTCTATATTGTTAGTATTTGATGAGAATCTGTTCTGGCTATTTCAGTCATTGCATTGATTTTTACCTCACATCCTACCCCAATGAGTTACAGCCAAATGATGTTGGATATACCGGCTTGTACAATCACTACAGTTGAGCAACACAGAGCTTGGTCAGTACCCAGATGGGAGTCTGGGAATACCAGGTGCCATAAGCAGTTGGGGATCATGCAGAGAACCTTCCTTGGTGATCCCATTGATCCTCCAAGGAGGGGACTGATCTCTACACTGAGCTTGATAACGTAGCCAAAAAGGCCACTGTCTGACTGCCCTGGGTGCTGGTAACAAGAAATAATGGGATGAAACCCACCCCAGTTTCCAAACCAAATTCTCTATCATCAATATCATCACTGAGAGGGGAGTAGAGCCAGAAAAACCATTGCCATTATCATAATGTTCACAACCACCATCACTACTTTTAACACGCCTCAGTACTATATTTTCTTCTTCTTCTTCTTCAAAGCCACCACCAGTAGGCATGCCACTATAACCATCATATCTAATAATATAACCATGACTACCACACTTACTTGAGTAGAGACAGTAGAATACGTACCTTATAGTGGTATTACATGGGACAAAATAGTTCAGTGAGAGAGGAATGCTACCGGGCAGGACAGTATGTCTCGACATAAATATATTAATAGCACGTTCTGTTTCTCGGTTTATCTCTGCAGTTCATTCTAGATTTAACATTTTAAACTGACACATTGTCCCAGTATTCATTTTTAAAATTTTACATTTTCACTTTTCTGGACATTTCAAAAGATAAGCTAATTCCTTTTTTTTTAAGATGCTGCAGTTTAAAAACTGAACTGAATAGAATTAGTAAAACAAGGACATTACCGATAATTCTTGTCTGATTTTTGAGAGGAGGAATTGTTATTATTATGTATTGATTTATTCAAAGTACTACTCAGATCTTAGAGGTTATGGATGTAGTTATAGACACAAGTTTTGACCGTGTACACCTCTGGCCTTTTTCAGGCGCCAATTTTGGCCTGTTCATTCTAGGGATACCTATTATATTCGATTCTTATGTTATTTTTCTTGTTCCTGCTGAACAAGTGTATACATGGATATCAATACCCAATCAAGATTAAATAACATGCACACACATATATTGTGAACTTATATAAATATATACATAGACGTACATTGGAAATGTTACAGATTCATTTTTTCAACATTGAGTATATATATATATGTATATATGTATATATATATATAATTTTTTACATGAATACACAAACATAATTAACTTTGTACTTATTCATTTATATAATTGCATCTATTTTTTTTACTACACTTATATTTCTCAAAGATAATTTCACATGTACATATATCTAAATATGCTTAAACAGAGTGCTGAATAGATGCAAGACTTTTCTACAATTTGGTATGATATATCATTAAGAAATAGACAGGATGAATTTTTCTTATTTAATTGGCAAAATATGAGTATGTGAATTGAACATACTGAGGGAAGAACAAATTTGAGACAAGATTTATTCAAATCCCACTGGAAGCAAAATCATTCAGGGATTCACTCTTTTACAAATGCTATCTACAGCAAAATATTGAATCAAAATCAAAATCAAAAGCTATCACAATCATGTGATCCAGTTCTGCAATGTAAATTATTAACTATAGAACTCAGGTATTATGCTTCTGTCAACATTTTGAATTCAAATGGGAGTTAATTTACTTGATATTTTGTGTCTTTACTGAGAATGTAATGAAAATCTTTTGGAAATTGGAAGTAGACCTTCACATATCTTACAGTTATTGACAAGTAAGCAAGACTACGGTTTTTAAAAATCAAATCAAATCGAAGTGAAAAAATATTCATCAATAAATAATGGAGTTGAGATGATTTGAAGCAAAATTCAAAAGATGAAATTTGTAGAAAGTCAATCCATAGTTTTTTTTTTAATCATTCATTATTATTTACTATTATCATTGGATAAAATATTCTAACACAATATTTTTTGATTAATTTTTATTGGTTTTTACCTTTTTCTCATGTTTTAGTTGTTTTTATTGCAACTTTGACTCAGGCTGTCATTCTATGGCTACATATAAACAGTGATTTTGGAAATAAGGAGTGAGATTCTCACCGGAGGCTTACTCTTTATTTCTTATTTTTAGCGGTGTTTACTTGAAGCCATATAAAGACAGCCTGAGTCAAAGTTGTGATAAAACCATACCAAAAATCAAGAATAAAGGAAAAACTAGTCAAAATCTAAAAGAAATATTAGTACATAGTCCTTGCACAATAAACAAACTGTTTTTATCTGTCATTACTGATGATCAATATTTGAGTTAGATTCACTTTTCATTTTCATGTTGTATTAGAACCAAAAATTTGTTTTTATATTTTCATTAGCGTAGTACCCATTGAAAATGATAAGATTATTTGCATATGGATAGATTACAAAAATATGCTCTTCCAACTTAGGAATAGAGCACTCTGGTGGATGGGGAATCATGCGTGAGTAAATGTATCGCTTAGATTCAACCTTACTAACTGTCCAATTCTGTGTAGGGCAGAGGTAAGATGCCAGCCTCTGTGTCTGAAACAAAGGTTTCAATCGTACCTCATGGTACTGGATGGGATAATAGATAGTCTATAGCCAAACTGAAGAGGTGTAATACAATGAAACATCTATCTGTGGATGACACAAATACTCAATTATATATATATATATATATATATATATATCTAAATATATATATATAAATATACATATATATATATATATATATATATATATATAGATATAGATATAGATATGTTTTAGTATACATATATTTATTGCAAACAGAAAAACACATGACTTGAATTAAATTTACTTTTCTGTCAGATATCTACAATCCCTTATATTTTCTGGATTTTTGCTAATGTCTCTATGTTTTATTGTTTTTAAAAATTCTGAAATAATAAAGCAATAGTAAGGATAAGAATTGAAATAGAGAGATTAGCTGAAGTAGCAGTACAAGCAATGATGAAATTAGCAAACACACATACAGAGCAGTGTCTTCCTTACCAGCAGCAGCCAAATATTTGTCTGTGTGTTTGCAGTTACGCTTTCTCTTTTTGGGACAGAAAATCAATAAACCAACCCACCAACCAAGTGACAACAGCTTTGTATTAGGTGATACTTGATTCAAAAACCCACCCAAGGTTTTTTGAGCTGTTCACATTGAATAACAGATTTTACAAATGTTGGTTGTTACTTGATTTGTCTTTTCATTAATGTTTAAAGGTCTCGAGGATTTTAGCAAGTAGTTGGTTAGGATTGCAGCTACCCGATTGTAGTGACTACATGTCTTGGATTAATGGATAATGACTAAAGATTACTACAAAATGGAGACTAAAACAAAAGAAAAATAATCAACTGTTAATAATTATAAAAGAGTGAAAATATAACATCAGTTTATTTGATAGTATTATTACCTTAATTTTCATTGGATAAAGTATCATTGACTAGTATTTCTTTCGTCCTATCTCAGCTGCTTTTTTTCATCACAACTATCAAGTCAGTGCTTAGCCCTTAGTAAACAGCACAGATTCGAATAAAGAACAAGCTGTAGAGTCAATTGAGGGTTCCAAGGTACTGTAAGTCCCTGTGGGTAATATTTTGAATTATGGCCAATTTTGGAGCCATTTCGAGATGTACAAAAAAGCTGGAAAATGAGTAGTAGGTATACACTGTATCATCACTTACCCTCTCCCCAATTCCCATCAATGCTTATAATCTGGTTATGACTGGAAAATACGTAACAGTCAAAATGTTATGGAAGAAAACCACTTAAAGTTTCCCAATAGATAATCATAGAAAATAGAAGTTTACTGAGTAAACTCTAGATTTGGGCAATGCAATTATAGATACAATAAAACAAAACAGCATACTTAATTTGCTGGTTGGTAATGAATTAATATAACCTTAGAAAGAAGAATTATTCTTATTTATTGCACATTAACAGAGCTTGCAGCAAAGAAACATAATGGCCAATGTGGTTCAAGAACTGAATCAGAAAACTTGAAAGTTCCTATCAAATGCTCCCTTGTTTTTTATTTATTCTTTTTGAAGAGTTTAGAATTGAGGTACAATCCTGATAATGTCTAATTTAACCTTCTTTTTAGTTTGTAGGAAATTCTTCGCCCACTCCTTATTATCATCATCATATGATATCGTCATTCAAGTGATTTCTCTTTATTTGGAATTGCTACACTCTCTCATTGTCTCAACCTACATGCCATTATTTACAAGTACAAATAACAGAACACTAAAACATATGATAATGAAGTGAAATATATATACGTGAAAATAGAGAGGAAAAATTTATAAAAGACAAATTGAAAGTAATATGTGCGTGTGTACATATGTATATATTTATGTATGTACATGTATTTGAGACTCTGCTGAGCATTCGCACAATATTGCATAATATAGCGAGAATTTCAACAAAAAAAAAAAACGAAATTAAGAAGGAGACAAGGTGTCGGATTTTGAAATGATGTGGAAATGGTAATTTAGAATTTTTGATTAAATGTGAAGGAAACCAAACAAAATCAGTGAAAGAAAAAAAAAATATTTAAACTTGGCAGACTCATCTCCTCTTGTGTCTTATAAGATTATAGAAGAAATTGCTCTACTTTGATTCTCCAAGAGACACAAGATTAAAGTAGAAGGCTTAGATTAGAATCTTAATAAAAGAAAATAAAAAAAAGTTAACTGAATATATGAATAATTTTTTGTTTTTTTCAGTTTTTTGGGTTGAGGAGTAAGAAAAAAAAATTGGCATCTTGCCTAGAAATTGTAAAGATTTAATTAAGTAAAATAGAAAATGGTCTGATTTCAGAAGGAATAGCCAAAATATGGCAGTTGTGGCTAATATCAAGATAAATAAATAACAAAGGAAAGAGAGTAAAAATGGATAAAGTTATGTTCTTTTAAATTATTATCTAGCATATAAAATCTCAATATAATATAACTACTTGCTTAATTATTTGGATATTTTCACTTGCGTGCAGGGGTAAACTAAAGGGGGTGCAATGTATGCCCCCGTTCAATGCTCTTTCTGCCAGCGAATTTCAAGTGGATTTAATTAAGAAAACTCGTAAATTTGTTAGATCTTGGAAATGGATCTTTGATATGAGGGGATTTTTGTATACATTCCTAAGCCATGTCCATGTCCAATATATTAATTTTTTCTTGATCTTCAATCTAAAAATAAATTTACTTGCCATTTTATCAGCAAATTAGAGGCCTGTACCCCTCCAGTAAAGATCATTAGGTATGCAACTGCTTTGGTGTTCTCATCCATTGGCCAAGAAGAATAATCTTTAACAAAATACACAAACCTTCATAAGCTTCAGAAGCCATTGACAGCAGGCATTCATATCTGAGCATACAGTTTTTATTCTTTATTTTCCTTGACCAAAAGATACATTGCCATCATTCTTTGAATTTACAATTGGGTACAGTGGTCCCAACCATTAGGCTGCAGACCAACACTGGGCCAAAGATATTGATTTTATTTATTTTATTTATCTCAATAAATATCAATCCAAACCGAAAGGTGTTTTGTTTACAGTCTAAAAATCCCACGAGAATTCAAATCAATTGAAATTTAAAAAAAAATTAGTCCAATGAGAGTTTAAATAATTGATATCCATTTATATGAAACACAATGTTCATCCATGAATACATATATATATTTTGTGAGAGTGCTACACTTTTTTTTCCAGTCTGAAAAGCGACACTTTGATCCCAGGCAGATCGCACAGACGAGACTCAGATATAGACAAAAGACCTTGGAGTGATACTTTGATCCAAGGCAAACACACATACTCTGATCCTAGGTGTTAGTGATACATGGATAATCCCATCATTTTTACTGATACTATACTCGCATATATGTACTAAAAGTGAAATTGGAGAAAAGTTTATACAGTAGGAACTTACTAACCCTGGTTTCACTTATTAGCTGATGGCCCAATTCAGATATTTTCCATCTGGATCTAGATGTTTTGGATTGAGTCAAGATTTTAGAAATTGCTATCTAGATGACTTTTAATAAAACATTTTTATTTGATTTATTATGAGGGAATCAGTAATATCAAAATTAAGTAAATATTGATGGCTGAAGTCACATTTAATTCATATGCTTTGAATTTCCTAGATTTTAGAAATATTTCTGGAGAATCTAAATGTTTCTAGATGTTTTATGACTCCATGTAAATTCTGGAAAAAAATTTGATTACATTGCTAGAATGTATGGTTCACTATTACCTCTGGATTTCACCACTGTTGGGGGTCTTGGAACCTATCTACCATGGATAACAAGGTCTTACTGTATATTGTGCAGCGGGAAACTATTCTGGCTATAAGCTTCTAAAAGAGCTGAAATATTTTGCACAAAAGTGGACTGACAAAAACTAAAAGTGATAACAAAATGTCATTATTGAAACAGAAGAGAGAAAAATGCTTTTTAATTGAGAAAAGGAGAGGAAATAAAGTAACCTACTCTGCTCTATGGTTTCAAACCAGATTGAACAATAATATACTATGTAGAAAGGATAAGTGAATAGCTAACAAGCATTCTATGGAAGACTTATTAGGAGTATCATAGCTTCATCAGTTAGCCATCCATGTTTAAATCAATTCGAATGTGTAACTGTACTGGTTGAAAAATGGGAACCGAGTTGGATATTTGATCAAATGGAACATGGGCTGGTTATCTTATATGTAAGCTTTTTTGCTTGCTCTAAGTATATTGGAATCCTTTTGGATGAGTTATTTTATTCATTTTGTTATAGAGATTATCAATTTTTTTACTAATGGAAAAAAAGATGCACACATATAGAAAACATGACTTGTAAAGGCTTTATCTCATAGTTTGAAACTTTTGATAAATGAGAAATATCAGGATAGACATAGATTATTATTATCAGGAAAAAGAAAAAGAAAAAAAGGGAAAACAGAAATGAAGAAGAGAAAGTGAGAAGCAACAAAGATGAAAGTCAAGATGAATGGGCAGAAATGCAAAGAAAGAGAACATATTGATAAAAAAAATCAACAAGAGATGGAGCAATGTGTACCGGGGGGGGGGGGCAAACCCTCTCCAACTTTTTGTGGACTACTGAAAATGATGTATTTTATTATCTCAGACGTCTAAAATGTGAGAAATTTAGTCCTGAGATGGTGGGAAATTTGAAATTTTCTTGGGCCCCTGGATTTCTTCGAGGGGCTCACATTAACCCTCAAACACCTAGCTACATTTGGTTTAATTACTCCTAGCCTCTTTCCATCATTTTTCCCTTGGTATGGGCCTGATACCTCATCCAACGCCATACACGAACTATAAACTGAATGAAAATAAAATAATGAAGGAGAGAGAAGACAATTATCACAATACATTCTAATAGTGAGTTACTTCCCTTGAAATTTAAGTTTAGTTAATTGCTCATTTTTAATCTTCTCTCATGTAGAAAAATACAAATATCTCTCGATCAAAAACACATCCCTGGATCTACCCAAATATTCAATCATTTCTTTCTTACCCCATGGCCTACCCTTCTACAAAATTTAATTGAAGCTCATCCAGAAATTTTGGAGATATCATGAAGACAGACAGGAAAACAGACATAAAGTAAAACATATATCCCTCCAATTTCATGTCAGAGGCAAATAAATGTTGAAATAAAAAACAATAAGAGATAAATCCGTACAAAATGAAGAAAATGAAGAAAATATATTTATAATGGAAAAAAAAAAGATTAAATGAATAACACAAAAAAGTAAATTCATTTGGCTTGAGCATAGTATGGTGATTGGTCTTCTCCTTAGAAGGAATAATGAGATTGCTATGGGTGGCTCCATACATGATCCTGAGGGTCACCCATGTAGGTGTTGACCAGGCTTGATGTCATATAACTTTGGTGATCATACAAGACCCAGAATGTCCAACATGATCCTCAACATGAATGAATGGATGAATTATGATGATCAAAACTTACTAGTGCATCTCCTGCATTCAAATCAGTATGTTAAAGCAAGATTCATTGATTTGAATTTCATTTGATGTCCAATCATACCAACAAACCTGAGTAAATGCAAACAGGGTATGATAGAATTTACTCATCCACAAGTAAATGCTGGGAGGGATGTGACTAAGCTAGAATTAGGAGCTTAGATTAGTGGTGTAGGCTGGTGTGTTAACTGACCATCTAGGATATAAAAACTAGATGATATTACTACTGAAATGTGAGTATATGCATATATTATGCACTTTCACTTTTGCCTCACTAAAGGGGACAATATTGTGCAATTGTACAAGCAACAAAATCAATTCTTGCTCAGTTGTCTCCATGTATCTGAAGGCATATTTGTGGATAAATAGAGTACTGGCTACAGATAGTTGAACCAAACAGAAATTCTGTATTTATGGCTTGGTTTTGTAAGTTAAAAACAGATTCTTGAGGCAACAAGAACTAAATCTTATTACAATCAGTGTAACAAGGCATGCATTCAGTCATGTTTAGAAATTCTGAATACAGAATTCCTGGAAAATGTCTCATCTATTAGAATTGAATTGTTGAATGTATTAAATCAAGTATTTTTTTTTCCTAGTAAAATCTGATACAGAATCAATTAAAGGCTAACTAAAAATGTTATTTGGACAAGTTGTCAAACAGCCTTAAACGAGACCAATACATATTTTGTAAAAATACTTTTTTGCTAGCTTATTCAAATACTTTTAAACATTTTGAGTATGTATGAGTCGTATAAATATTAGATAGTAATTTGTTTATGTATGTATGTGTGTGTTATATTGATATGAAATTATTATTTTATTCACATACATACTTGTGAGGAGTACTTTCATTAAACAAACCATTGCTTATCCAAAAAAATGAATAAATAAAACATATATATATATATATATATATATATATATATATATATATATATATATATATATGTATATATATATATATATATGTGTGTGTGCGTGTGTGTGTGTCCATTACAGTTTGTTAGACAAAATGTAAAAGTAGTTTAGCATGAGACATTTTGTCTAATTCACTTCATGTTCACTGTTTTCGTAGTTGGTTTGACAGCGTATTTCTTAGTGGGGGTGAGGTTGGAGTTGTGTCACCTTTGTCATTAGATGGGCTTATAGGAGTAGCTGCTACACCATGATCTCATTTGATGACAGATATCTTGCAGAGCACTATTTTGCTACATTGTTTAGTAAATAACTTACGTGTTCAGAAGGAAATTCTGTTTCTATTTTCAGGATGGATGGGGATAATACAGGTAAACCTTGATTAGTGTGTTGAAGTCATTCAAAAGTTCCTCATAATATTCAGGACTGCACTGCTCAGGGTTTTATTATGATTTGAATTTTTTTTTCCAGCCTATTCTACGTTACAATATTGCTGTTCGAATCAGTGTAACAATATTAGAAAACAAAAAACACTTGATTCAAGGGATTCTAGTATAGGTAAAAATGTTGGGGTCCTTCAACCACCTGCCTTACATCATAAATAATGTTATTTTGGATGAAGCACACACACACACACATACACACTCACACATATATATATGTATGTACATAAGTATGTTTTTAAGCCACTGGAACAGTTACTTGGTAAACAACTGATGATCCGAACAAGAAAAATTCATACTGAGCAACATAATATCGGATTTTTGTAAAACATAAATAACACTAAAAAAAACTTACATTTATTACATTAACATATGTTGGGAAATAATTGACTGAAATGATATAAATTTTTGGAAAAAAGATTATTTTATATATCTAGTGCTTATAGCTGTACAGCTTTCTAAAATATATATATATATATATATATATATATATATATATATATATATATATATATATATATATATATATATATATATACATGAATGTATGCATAATGTTTAATCTATATCAATGACCTTGTGCTTGTCGCAGACCTTTCCAAAGTGTTATACCAAAACATATAAATGAATATATGTGTATAATAATAGATAATGATATCCAAGAAGGTATGAATCTGCAGACAATTTGGAAAATCTTTTAAATGGTGATTTTTTTTTCATAAACGAAGTTGATATTTGCTTCTTCATAGCTTCTTCAAATCGATTTTTAAGACGAGAATACAGTTTATTCTAGTTGTCATGGTGCATGACAGTTATTGTTCCTCATTATGGAGATGTTTTTAAATTTTGGAATCTCAACCAAACGGAGCAAGTTGACTATGTTTGAGTCGACATTAATATCTAAATGCAACACAATAGAACAGAGATTTAGAAGATTTCACGTGTCTTTGATACTAGCAGGACTGATAGTGAAAAAGATAGAATATAAATGGACAACAATAAAACAGATATTTATCTTTATCAACTTGCCAACTGTTTGATTGATCAGTTGGTTGATAGATAGGTACGGACAGACTGGTAGAGAAAATGGGATACATATAAGGAATAAGTTGAAAGATGATATAGCTATACAACTAGAGACACATTGTTAGTTACCATAATTGCGAGCTAGCTAGCTATACATATATCTGTATAGACATCATATTCATATTTCATATATATGTATATATATATATATATATATATGTGTATACACTGAGTATAAAAAGTATCCGATACATTTCAAAAAGTTTATTTAAATATCATTGGCAGACAAAATCTACCTTCAAAATCAAGAAGATTCCATTAATCCTAAAAAGAAGGGTGTGCAACCAATGCATCCTCCCAATGATCAGTTATGGAGCTGAAACATGGAACCTAACCAATGGATAAACCTGCAAATAGAGAACCATGTAATGTGCACTTGGAAAATTACACTCAACCTCACATGGAGAGACCACAAGACAGCACAATACATCAAGGAGAAGACAGGAGTCAGGGGCATCATAGAATCCATTAAAAAACCCAAATAGCAATGGGCGGGCCATGTAGCAAGAATGGCAAACAACTGGTAGACATAGCGACTCATGACATAGATCCCCAGAGGTCATGTGTGCAACCGAGGCTGGCAGAATATTAGATGGAAAGATGAGCAAGAAAGTGCTGGGTCCGCAATGCCCATAATAGAGAAGTGTGGTAAATCTTAGGGAATGTCTATGTCCAATGACAGATGTTAAGAGACTGATGATGATGATGATGATAGAGCTTCAAATTCGACAGAATTCAGACTAAAGATTCCTGATTTTTGTACAAAACTTTTCAATGTTCAATCTTGCTTCAATATTTTCCAATTGTTGATTTTTTTAATCGTTGGTCCAAATTCTGTCAATTTTGAAATTATTTTAATTAACTTTTTCAAATGTATTGGATAGTTTCTGTGCTCACTGCATAAGAAAGATATAGACAAAACAAACAGAAATTCAAAGGAGGAAAATTGAAATGTTCTCATGTTATACATCCTAAAAAGAAGGAGTGAGCACAGGATATGAAAAACTTGTTCAAGAGTTTAAGGTTGAGCAAGCTAACAACCTTTCAAGTGGAAAAAAAACCCTAAAGTTGTTAGACAGATAATCTGTCACATCCACTGTCCACAGAAATTGATTGATTTAGTAATGAGCAGAATATTTATTATTATTAATGTTACTTCCATTCCCATTGGTTCAGAACATTTATACATAAAAGCCAACATAGCCACACACATACCACAGATGATCACAGTCATACATAAATACATAGACCGATGATCATAAACAAACACAGACAATGAAATCCCACTACATTTGAATAGAGCACAAAACCCAGATTACGAGTAGATACACGAAAGTCACATACTAATGATCACTGTAACATGATCCTCTATAAACCCAACTTACTCAGACAAACTCATACATTCAATACTTTGGACCATACTGATTATAACCACAAATGGCTGATGGCACACACTTTCTTTCCCCAACATGATGCAGACAATGATCTATCATCATCATCATCATCATCAGTCTATTATTGTCTGGTATTGGACATAGACCTTCTCCAGGATCCGCCACATTTCTCAATCATGGACGTCGCGGAGCCAGTATTTTCTGAATTTGTCTAGTTCATCTCTCCACTTTGTATTCTGTCGGCTTTAGTTTCACATGTGATCTCTCGGAATCCATGTTGTGAGTCATGATGTCCATCGGTTGTCATTAATTCTTGAAACATGACCAGCCAATCGCTATTTGAGTTTTCTAATAGTTCCCATGATGTCCCAGACCCCCGTTTTCTTCCTGATACATTGTGCTGTCTTATGATTTCTCTGTGAGAGGTTCTCTTGGTTTGGATCCATGTTTTAGCTCTATAAGTGACTATCAGGAGGATGCATTGTTAATCAATATCTTAGGGATTTCTGCTACGTATTACTTCTGTTTACCTCATCTATATATTCTATTTCTCACTGAAGACCCCTTAACATAGGTGAAATTGTCAGACTCATAATAATTTTTTTTACGTTTACTAAAACAGTCTCAATCTTCTCATTTCCATTTTGTCAATCATTATTGTCAACAGATTTTCTATATTAACTCATTAAGCATAATCATATCAGTAACAAAATTTGTAATAGTAGTTAGCTAGTAGCAATAGTAATCAAGTCCATCTACTGTGGCCCTTGAACCCCCAACCCATCACATAAGAATTCAAATTCTGGCCCCTAAAATCACAGTGCCTCCAGACAGTTGTTTAGTGTGCCCTTACAATAAAATAGCCCTGATAGTATCTTATTTTAGGAGTATCATTGCATTCATTGTAAATGCATTCTAAGTATTTATAACACTAAATAGTTAAATTAATATGATGAATAAAATCAATTAAAACCTCTCCCTCTGTTTGCTTATACAGCGTGGGTGAAAAATATTTTCTGATTAAAAATAATATGTAGTATATCCATGAATTTTTCCACAGGGATTAATCAGGGAGTCAAAAAAGATTTCCAGTAGGGAGTTTCTTTTCACCCACTCTATATATCATTATAATTCTATGTAATAAACTGCTTACCTCTATTTGTCTATTGCTATCAAATATCAGTGTGAAGTGCTATTTTGTCCAGTTTAAGCAACTGAAATACAAATATTATTTCAGGGCCTTTTCTTAACGGACTTTATTCCCAGTAGAGCCGATCAACTCCTCCCAGTGGATAAATGCAGTTGGTTGCTATATTTCAAAGTGAGAGAAAGATGTAGAGGAGGGAGTTGAAGCAACAACTACAAAGAATTGGAACGTCCAGAATTGTGCGTGTGTGTATGTATTCATGTATTAGGTGAGAAATAAATGCTTTGATTTAAATTTAAGAGAAGGGATCAATTTTTCAAAGTAATAATTAAAGTCTCTGAAGGAAGAAAACTCTAACAAATTTCTGAAAATGGACTCAGTGATTATGTATTCATGTTATTAAAATTCATACTATATGTACCTTAAGTATTTTCTGAAGCTGAGATGAAGAGAAAATAATGTTGGACACTTTTTGAGATGAATTTTTTTTTCTTCTAGGTGACTTAGTGACAACAAGCTTCATCATACCAAAGCCTTCAATCAAATGCATATATGTAGAGGCTTGCCATAATTTTTCAAGCCTCAGACCAGGACAGTTTTCAGTTTTTATTATAGGTACTAGTATTTGCATAATAAAAAAGCACTTTTATTATGTAACTTCCCTGAAGCTTTAGTAATGACACAAATTGAATACTGTTAGTTTTAACTAGATGGGACACTGAGACTGTCCAAACCAGGATGTATGGTTGGCGTAAATATATGCATGTGTGTGTGCTCATATATTTGTCAATAACTCCTTAGCGCAATGATGATAAAAATCATTTATTTTACATAACAAATGTTGTTCTATACAATTTTCTTCCTTTTCAGTGTACTTAACAAAATGCTTTTCAATTAATCAAATAATTCAAACATCAAACAGTGAAAAAATTTCAGATCAGAATTCACTCATGTGTTTGGCTACAGACTCATTGATCCACTCTTGTATATAATTCTCACATTCTTAATAAAAGAAATGTAACAAAGTTCGTCTATGATATTTCAAGGATATCTAAAAATAAGAGGAGCTGTGCGGTGGCTGAGTGAATTGTGTCTCAGAGAATGGACAGTGAGCTGACTCTAAAATGTAGCCTGGGCAGTTTTGTGTATACGTCACACTGATGCCCTTGGGAAAGGCATGAATCAGTCTAACTCCATTTATGAGTAAAATAGTGCAAGTGAAGTGAGTGATGCCACTTCAAGTGCTTTTGGCTTTTAAGTTTATTTCACTTATCAATCAGGCCAAGTAAGTGGTAATGTTATAAGGGGAGCCTAAGCAAGAATAACTGGAGCCATTGCCAGTGTGAGGGCACCATTTACTTACTTCATACATGAGAAGATATAAACAAATTAGAACTCAATAAAACTAGTAAATTGCTACAAAAAAAGGTAAAGCTAAAATAATCAGATAATAAGAGTAACTTCGCAGTTCATGTTTGAACAACATGAATTATTTTTGAAATATCTCATCCCCAAAAAGTTTGTTATATTAACTTTTTACTTATAGTTTTAGAAATAACTGACCTTCCCGATTATGAAGATCCTCAACCTTGATCACTTGATGTTAGAAATGGAATTCAGATGAAAAAAATTAACAATCTAATTTATTCAAATCAATAACGGTATAATTTGAAATGATTAATCTACTTCTGTTTTTCTTTGAATTAATTAATTAACTTTTTTTATTTGTATGCTGATTTTAACATCAAATGAGTAGGGGTGTGAGGTTTATAACAACATCAATTGTAAACTTTCATACTCATTTATTCTTCTTATCAATCTGTGTTTTGGAAATAATAGAATATTCAAATCTGGTATAACAAAAGATTTGAAGAATCTGTGTACTCATTTATTGAATATTAAATAAGTTTTCTTATTTATGAAAATATGACCATTGAATGATTTTATAGGTAATCTTTAAATTCAAAGTAACATTATCATAAACATGAAAAAGTTATAAAATTCATTTCATACTAATTTATCCATTCAGTACAACTTTTTATTTTTTAAATCATCCATTTCACTTAGCTTTGGCTTCAGGAATTTAAAAAGTATTGATTCCACAATGCCCACAATAGAGAGGTGTGATAAATCCTGGGGAAGGATTAAGTCCAACGATTTTTAAAGACTGATGATAATGATTATGATATAGGCAGCCGGCAAGACAGTAGAAAGAAGCCAAGCACAAAAAATATGCCTATTTCAAGATAAATTTCTTATTGCAAATTGATCATCCCTTCTAGAAACCTACTTTGAGGGGAGATTTCCAAAACTGAACTCACTAAAAACCTGCCAAGGGCTCCCAGGTATACTTACACAAAATTTCATGGAGAGAATTTCATGTTGAGAAGTATTTGCGATAAGCTGTCATATAAATGGATGGATAGATGAATCGACATCTGATGAATTATGATGAAAATAAGTGTATACAACCAATGCATCCTCCCAATAGTCACTTATGGAGCTGGAACATGGAACTTAACTGAGAGACAGACCCGCAAATTGAGAAGTATGCAACATGCACATGGAAGAATAATGTACGATCTCACATGGAGAGACCACAAGACAGCACAATGAAGAAAGGAGTCAGGGACATCATAGAATCTATTAAAACACTCAAATGGCAATCAATCAAGATCACATGCACAACTGAGGCCGGCAGAGTACTAAATGGAGAGATGATCTTGACAAACTCAGAAAGCGCTGGCTCTACGACACCCGTGATGGAGCAATGTGGTGAATCCTGGGGAAGGTCTATGTCAAACGACAGACAATAAGAGATTGATAATGATGATGATGATGATGATGATGATGATGAATAAGATAGAGGAGAATTAGTTCAAGGTTCAAATCATGTCTCAAGAAAAAATCTTTCTTATCTGGATCATTATGTTTTTTATGCTTTTTGACTATTAGCAAGAGAAGTTGAGGACAGATACAATTTCTGAATTGTATTGATCTCCCTTTGATCTTGGGAAAAAAAAAAAAAAACTTCTCCAAGTATTCGAAGCATTCTAAATACAGAACTATAAGCTTTTGTATTCTCTATGGAACTGTTAGGAATACATAATTTAAATAAATCTTGTAAAAATGACAATAAAAAGGTTTTCTTTTGACAGTTCGGTGGAAACTGTAAAGTTGAAGGCAAAAGGACAAACGAAAGAAGGTTACTGATTATCACAGAAGCACTTATTATACATTCACTTTATCATATAGATATCAGTAATATAATTTATAAACCACTGTGTAGGTATATATATATATTAGCAATAAGGAATGATATAATATGTATAAAAAAAAACAAATAGAGGATAACAAATCAGCATAAATTTTTGAAGAATATTAAACAAAGAGGTATTTTGATAGGAATTTACCTCTTGATAATAAAAAGCCACACCTTCCTCACATCAGAAAGACATTTAAAAAAAAAATATAAATATATCCCAATATCTTACATGGGCCATACTGCACTAGACAATACTTGAGTTCCTTTCGTTTCAAAAATATTTCAAAATAGAAACAACTCCTCTCATATCAGAAAGATGTAAAACTGATATCTTATAAGAGGGTCTCCAGGGCCTCCAGAGGAGGTGGGGGCAGTGCATTGCAGTGGTGCACGATAATTCCTTGGGTAGATATATAAGTATTTAAACTTCCAAGTCAATACAATATGTCCATTAATAAGATAGGTTGATTATCATTTACTGGTCATGTTGCAAGAATGGCAGACAACCAATGGACGTCACGACTTACTACATGGATCCCCAGAGATCATATGCATAACCGATGCCAGCAGAATACATGATGGAGAGACAAACTACACAAGTTCAGAAAGTATTGGCTAAACAATGCCCATGATAGAGAGGTCAGGCAAATCCAGGGGAAGGTCTATATCCAACAACAAATGACAAAAGACTGATGATGATTAAATGTAGTATGCTGAGCTGAAAAGATGATGATAGATGAAAACAGGATGGATAAAGGTAGAGGGTGTTTGAACAGTGTGTGTAGGGGATGGGGGCAAAAAATAGCCCGACACCACCTGATGAAATTCCTTGCTCTAGTCCACTAAACAGTGAACAAATCAGCATGTAAGTATGAGCCTACTGAAAATCATAATTCTGTGAAGAGATGTTGATGATGATACCAAAAAAATTCAATTGAAAGACTTGTCTATGTTTCAGTCAGAGAGAGTGAGATGCAGGAAAACAATATGGATTGAAAGGAGTAGTTTAGTCCAATGTTCATGTGTGTTGTAACGGCTAGTGTGAATTATGCAGTTTTGTTCCATTAAAGTTAACTCAAAACACAGCTTTCAGATACCGTCACCTTCCTGTTATGTCTAGCAACAAACATAATTATGAAATGAAGAAAAAGAGTGGTTTGGCTATCTCTTTCTGTCTACCTATCCAGCACTGTATGTATTTCAATCAATGTTGAGGTAGATTTATGTGTGCTTGATGTAAATGCTTATATAGAAGGACCTGATACAATTCAAAATGTTTATTCCAGTATCCTTATACAGCTCCAAAATTGATAGAATTTAAGCAAAGATTTAGAAATACATAAATCAAAAAATACTGCAACAGGATTTAACATTTGGCATTTATGCACACAAATCAGAAATCTTTGGTCCTGATTTCTGACAATTTTGAAGGTAGTGACTGTGTTGAAATGAACCTCTTAAAATGTATTGGATATATTTGTACTCACTATATATATGTATACATATACACACTCATATATATATATATATATATATATATATATATATATATATATATATATACACACACACACACATATTTGTGTGTTAGTAGGTGTGTGAGATATACAAAATGTGTACGGCCAATGTATATAACTTCAAATAAACATATAAATAATACTTATATATATATATATATATATATATATATATATATATATATTTTGTGTGTTAGTGTCTTTGTGTCTGTGTATTTTCATGCATAAAAAAGAATAGGCATATGATAAAAATAGCTCTTTGATACATATCTGTGCGTGTAAATGTTTTCTGGGACTAGTTTGGTATCGTTTCCATAGTATCATATTTCCTTGAAAGAACCTGAAGAAAACTTGATCCTGAGTGTTGTTCAGCCCATTAGATAAGTAAGATTTATTCCTCATGCAGAGTGGACTTCTTCTAATGCTCTCTCTCTCTCTTTACATATATATATATATACACACACACACACACACACATGTATATTTATAAACACTCACACACATATATACACACATACTCTGGTCCTCTCTCTCTCTCTCTCTCTATATATATATATATATATATATATATATATATATATATGTGTGTGTATATGAATGAGAGAGAGAGAGAGAAATAAACTCACAAATAAAATACCATTCAACCATGAACACATTTTCACATTCGAGTAACTTTGAGATTTAACAAATAAGTAATACATTTGAAATATATAAGAATACATATTTGGCATAAATATACACAATTAATCTGCCAGTTGCTTTATGCATTATGTTCATGGGAATATATATTCAAAGTTACACATATATTCAGAGGGATGGACGGGGGTTGGCAGTCACCTTCAGACGCTAAAAATCCTCTGGCCTATAATGCTTGTAATTAATAATTAGGACCTCCCTTGGGGTAATGGCTCAACAACCTATCGGTGCTGTCTTTGACCCTGTGTACTGAGAACCCTTGCTACAACACTACATGTACAGACGGGTCTATACATTTCCTAATTTAGTTTATATATGTGAATAAAAATTTGTACTAAAAGTCCCTGAGGAAGGTGTAAAACACAATACACACACACACAGAAGAAGGTGCATCCAGTTGTGTATGTGTGTGTATATATATATATATATATATATATATATATTGAGTGGATGTGAGGTGATCTAAGAGAATTTATATATATATATATATATATATATATATATATATATATACATACATACATACATATTTATAAGATGTAAGGAATAGCCACACTGATAGGAGATAAACTTATGTTTAATAACATGGATATTTAGTAAATAGGTTTTGTTATGTTTTTCAGCTCACAGGAAAAATGTATAAATATATTTACTCAATCACTTTAGGTTACCTACCATAGAGTAATAGTTGGCAAGTTAGTCTATCAGATCATTTGCTAACGTTGTGAGTCCAGTCTTCAGGGAGCTCCACTATTATGGCCTAGTGTCAGACAAAGTTGATCTGAGCTTAGTAAATATCTACACACACAGTCAGTTTGATCACTTTGTGGGTACAGAGATAATGATATAAATATTCAGTATGTGTTATGAAATTAGGCAAATACCAAGGGAAAAATGTTTAAGGGGCCGAAGAGTTCCAAACAAAATGCAGCTGGGGCTTTGCCAAAGCCCTGGAAAATTTTGAATCTCCTAGTATCTCAGAATCAATTCCGACTTTCATATTTTGTTTTATTCTTATTTTTTGCAAAAAGTTTGGGTAGGCATGGGCCCCCACGCACCCCCCACCATTTGTTACAGGCCTAAAAATAAAGAGTTGACACTGATATAGGTATAAATGCATTGTGATATTTATTAAGACTAATACAGAAATTCTATATTAAATCAGAGTTTACAAAGAAATCATAGGAATATCTATTAGGGATGGATGCAGGTTTTTGAGTAGGTAGGAAGGGTTCAAACGGAAAAAAACTTTATACAATTAAATATGTGAAAAAGAAAAATTTAATCATCAATTCTTTAAGGGTAATTTTTTGATTACATGGGATTTTTGGGGATGTTTCATTTATGAAATTTCTTCATCTATATATTTTTTGGAAAAAAATCAACTGCCTGAAAAGCACTGCCTGAGCTGGTATAATCTTTTTTTTTTATGAATCAAATGTTAATATGCAATAATAAAGTAAAATAGTATAGACTGACATAAGTTTATTGATGAAACAGAAACTAAATCAATATACAAAAAACAAAGAAAGGGATAACACAAGTAGGTGTAATGATATATTGATAGAAATACAAACAGATACTATTGGATAACTAAATTCAAAGCAGATAGCCTCTAAGATGGGTTGAATGGAAATATAGACAAGTAATCACCCAGATTCTTTCCCCATATTCATGTTAAACAAGAGTCTTAAATCCCAGTAAAAACAGTGAGAGACCAAAAGAGAGGGGAATCGAGGTTCTATGATATTTGGGTGCCTGTGTATTGTTTGGCAATACAGTTAAGTAGCGGACGGTGAAGAAAGAATGCTATGCTAACTAGACCATTTGCCGCCCGACCACAATGCTATGTTAATGCCTCAGAGCTGCACACACTGGCAGCTAAGCAAAGGCAAGGTTGTCCGAGTGTTGCTGCACTTATTCATTTTATATTGATTTGTAGTTCCCATTCTCCTCCGTTCCTTCGTTCGTTCGTCTGATCGCCTCTTTGTCCATTCGTTCCTTCACTTCCAATCACATACACTAAGGCGGCTTTCTTGCTGCCTTTTTTTTTTCCCCTTTACCTAACCCTTATTTCGTTTTATAGGCAAGGAGGCAATATTTAGATTATAGCATTGGGGCACCAATTTTATTCTAATAAAAAGTTGTCTACAGATTGTAAATCAGAAATTTTAAATTTCAATCAGTGGGTTGGATTTAATTTCACACACACAAACACACATATATATATACATATACATATACATATACATACATGGTCTATAAAGTACCACACCAGTTTTGAATCATAATAAATCAAATTATACAAATGATAGATCTATTCAATATATATTATTTGGAAGTAGAGTAATTAAATTTTAAAACCCGTGCAGGGCTTCATGGACACCCTGTGTGCGTGTGTGTGTGTGTATACATAAGTGAAATGATGATTTTATAATACCATGTTTAGTACAAAAGCTGGAAAGTACTGGCAAAATATCAAAATAAACTAAAGAAAATCTCATTTGTACAAAACATGGCTTTTGGAAATTGCCATTTTCTAATTCTGTCGGATAACTCATAATCCACATTGATACACTGGTCATATATATGTATGTATGTATATATATTCTAAGTATAAGTATCATGTCTCAACTGCCTTTTTAGAGGTACAGTTTATAAAAACTGTTATCAACCCTTTAGGAATAGATGACAAATCAGAATTTCTAATTCAACCCTTACATCATTTATTAAACAAGTATTCTGGTTTATTTTGTTTCAAAAGTTATTTATTTGGATAAAATGCTGCAATGTGTGTGTTTTAAAATTAACAACTGATTTTGTCAAACATCTAAAAATATAGGCAGACCTTTTTTTTAAATTCTATTAGAAATTTTACTGTGTAATTTCTGGCTTCCATGTGTAAATTTGTGCTTTTGAATTTTATTGGATGAAATAATTTTTTCTAGAAGAAGAATTTAAGAAAAACTATAGATATCAGAGCTGCACAATATTCTTACCATTTTGAAGAGATATTTTTAATTTCTTCCCTTTTGCTATTACTTGTCTAATCATTATCATCATCATTAGTATTTGATCAAGTGACACTAGAACGCTTTGAATACAAATATTTTGAGAAATCAAGATTATTTCCTAAAGAAACCACAAGTGTGATTGCGCCAGTAAATCTTATTTGATCAATTGCAACTACAAACAAGTATAAAAATGGATAGCAGAGAGTAAAGGTCTGGTTTAGCATTATAGTCACATTGTAAATTGAAAAACCTTGAGAAATTAACTTTTCAAAAGTGTAAGGAGGCACATGATGCAATGCCCATTAGTGTTGGAATGTTGTTGATATCTCAAAAACTGTAGGAGGAGAAGCTGTGCCAAAATGAGTGGAATAATAAGAACAGATAAATAAGAATACAAAAAAAATAATACTTTGCTTGTTCTATGCGCAAATAAACTAATCACCATTTCTAGCAAGTAGACAAATACTATCTGAATATCTAATTGTTGTATGATTAAAATTAGTTGTATTTATTGAGCTTCTGCTCAATAACAATACTGAAGATGTATTCTGCACCCACTATGAATCTCCAAATGGATGAGACACAAAAATGTCAAATACAATTGTAAGGAAAAAGGTTGAAAGAACTTGTCTTACTTATTCAATGATTATATCTATGTAGTGTCATGATCATATCAGTTGCAGACAATACTACTAAATACTGAGTTGAAAATTCTAAAATCAAAACAGGTCTGGTTAGTCACTCAATAGAAACTGTCACATGACCAACATCTTTTGACAACAGGCCATGTAAGGAATGATCAATTAGAAAATTGGAAAAAGAGGTAATCAATGGATGAGTTAGTCCTCTCATCTTTTGTTGGGCAGAGAACACAAAAAAGTCTGAATTTTCAAAACAAAAAAAAACAATTGTGAATGCTGCTGAACACAAACAAAGGCATGAATTTAGATTGCAAATCGACCCCCCACACACACACACATAAGAAAACTATTTAGGATTTTCATAAAGCAAAAAATATTCTTCTAGACATAATAAGGAGTAAATTTTAAATTTTTCAGCCCTCTAGCTCTATTGATGTGGCCTGTACATGCAATGCATACATGACAGTTTTGGAGAGAGTTTTGATTGATGGTTTCTAATGAAGTCAAAAACTATGTTCAAGTAGTGTCATACACGTCATTAATTCATCAGTGTATAACCAAGCACATACCATAGTATCCACAGTGTTCATCTCTCTCATACGCTCATAGATAGATTGATAGATAGATAGTTATATATATACATACATTCATATGCACACACACACACATATATATATATATATATATATAAAACATATGTATATAGTGGATCTACCAAGTCAGTCATGTATTGACATCAGTAATACTAATTCAACCGAGACACTGTTCTGTGCAAGAAAGGCTTTTCCCATTTCCATTCAGCAACTGTTGCCGCACCACTCTCTGCCATATCTTACCTGTGGACCTTTCTATCTCAACATGTTTCTTGTACCTCGTCTTTTCCAGTGAAACCAATCGGGTAATCTTTTGCTTTTCCCATTGTCCTTTCTTCTTGCTAATTGTTCAGCCCATCTACATTTTTGTCCCTGGTGTGTATGTATGCATATGTATGGCACCACCCAAAAGATCAGAGAATTTGACCATATTCATCTGGACTCTTCCTTTTGACCATTACCTTTGAAGTAATTCTCTAAAGGATATGGCGGATACTAGAAATCAGGGCACTGCTCACAAAGGGGTGAGTTAAAAGTTTGTACTATATCTAGTTTTTTTATTACACATTGTTTGATCTCAGTTAACTTTTGGGCAGCACCTCTTCAATATGTATGTATAAAATGCGGCTATCAAATAATAAGACTGGGTTTATGTAAACCAAGCAATAGCATACAAGTGTGAACCATATTGTATACTTTGACCAATTGGAAAGCATTACCAACTCTGAAAGTTTCCATCTGCTGGATGCCTTCAGTGTACTATTAGACATTGTTTGATGTAGACATGTTTTTCTGACCTGTCATAAAATGATCAGTTCAAATATTGAGTATTACATCAATTTGAAATCTCTGGTGAAATTGAACAAAATGGCTACCCTATCTTTTTGTATCCTCACTGAATTTCAAGTTTGGTCAATACAATTTGATAAATACACATACATACATTTATAAGTTATTCCTTTATGTTCATCAATAATAGAATTAATCACACATATAAATGAATCCAGAACGCTCTCTTATACAAAATTAAAGGAATACTAACATATGGAAACACTTGAAATAGCATGTGTATGTGTAACTCAAGCAAGACATTATCAGGTTTGTAAACTCAACCTATACAGTCAAAAGATTTTTCTTAAATTGACTATTTTATGGGGCGCTATGCAAAAATTCAGGAATCTGAACAGATTGATCAAACAAATTATCGGTCATGTTACACAGTATTTCCTTTGTCTCACCAGATATTTCACATACCTCTTAAAATCACTGCTTTATATATATATATATATATATATATATATATATATATATATATATATATATGTATATATAAAACATGTATATACTGGATTTTACCAGCTTTTTGGAGTAGGTTGATGGTGGTGTTAACAGGTCCAGAGGCCTTCCCTTTTTTTTGTTAGTTCGATGGCTTGTTTCACTTCCCACAGAGTGACCAGGGAAATCTTCGAACTGGTTACTTTCGACTTCTATATCCTGTTCATTGTTCTGTGTCCTTTGTTTGGGGAAATAGGGGTTCCTGTAGAATTCTTGGGCACATTTGACGATTCAGTCTCTGTCCATTATTAGGTCTCTCTTCTCTTTGAATACACTAGTTATTTGCTTTCTTCCTGTACCGAGAGATTTTTTTAATGGTTTTGAAGCCCCTACCTTCTTCAAGAATGCTTTTGATGACTGCTGTCATGTACTTTTTTTTATCTTCCTTACATTTTTTCTGGATAGTGTTGTTCATTTCAGGGGATTCAATCTTTTCTCTCGTTGTTGGTGGTGGTTTTAGGTTTTTGCATATTTGCATGAGATTCTTGGTTTACTGATGGTTTGTGTGCTCTCAGGTTTAAACATATTGGCGACTTTGGTTGAAG
Source organism: Thysanoteuthis rhombus (assembly GCA_963457665.1). Lineage (NCBI taxonomy): Eukaryota > Metazoa > Mollusca > Cephalopoda > Oegopsida > Thysanoteuthidae > Thysanoteuthis > Thysanoteuthis major. The sequence continues at coordinate 12,097,535 of OY735210.1, forward strand.
AGGTTATATTGTTGGAGAGATCGTTGATATTCTCCTCTGGTTCAGTGAGGAGTTTACATCTGTTTTTCAGTTCCAGCTCGTAGGATCAGGTAGGAACTTTTTGTACGTTTAGTGGTTGCAGTTTGGTGCAGAACATTTTCTTGTGTAAACAAACTAAAAGAGAGAGCAGCAGATGCCACTCACTGCAGCATTTGTTCAACTCAGTGGAAATCCCCAAAGTCATTGATGCTATCATACAACAAAGCGTAGACCCTGTATATGTCAGAGAATTGCAATATATCTACCAACACATCGGTTCCTTTATCAGGCTACGTAAAGACTCTGAAGACTTACAACTAAAAAAAGGATTGAGACAAGGTGATACCTGCTCACTCAAACTTTTCACAGCCTGCCTCAAAATGTTTTCCAAAACAAACCTAGACTATGAAAATAAAGGAATCAGAATAGATGGTGAATACCAAAGTAATCTAAAGTTTAAAGACAGAATTGTCTTTTTAGTTGAGAGTCACTGTGATCTCCAAATAATGCAAGACAAACTGACTGAAGAAAGCAAGAAAGTTGGTCTCCGCATAAACTTCAATAAAACAAATGTGATGCACAACTAAGGACCATAGAATGCGCACATGAAAGAATCATGCTAAACCTCACATAGTGAGATCAGTACATAAGGGAAAAATAGGAGTTCAAGATATAATAGAAACCATTAGGAAACTCAAATGGCAATGGGCTGATCATGTTATGATAATGTCAGAAAATGGTTTGACATCCCAAGAGATCATACGCAAGACTATGGCTGACAGAAAAATAAGTGTGACAAACTAGACAAAATCAGAAAATACTGGTTCTATGACACCTGTAATAGAGAGGTCAGGCAAATCTCAGGGATAGTCGACATCTAATGATAGATGCTAAAAGGCTGATGATGATATGATGGATTTGAAAATTTGGAATAAAATGTTTTTATCAGCAATACTCATTCAACAAGGAAACAGTTCAGTGCATGAATTCTCCTTCTCTCTCTTTATATATATATATATATACATAATATCATGATAATAAAATTCATGATGCAATTTTCTGAAATATTTTCTTCCCCCAGTTTCACATATACTTTGTTATTAAGGTACAATATAAAGTGTATAAAGTATAAAGTTTCTATTGTTAGGATCATCAGTTGTTTACCAATTAACTGTTTTGGGGATTTTGAAAACAAAACAGTTATATCAACATGGCACCCCAGCATTGTTGATATATATATATATATATATATATATATATATATATATATATATATATATATATATATATATATATATGTTTATATGTTTATATATATATATATATATATATATATATGTTTATATATATATATATATATATATATGTATATATTTATGAAAAGATTTGCCATCATTACATGGATAATGTTCCACTTGGCCTACACAAGGTAAATAGAATAAACAATTAGAGAAAATGGCGCTGCAGCAGGAATCGTAATACAAAGGCCCAAATAACTGTTTTCACTCCAAATTCTCATCTTGTTTATTCTTCAGATTATATCAGCTAAATATCTGTTATTAACTTTATTTGAGCCTTGCATTACTATTGACTGTTTAGCTCAATGATGAGAGCAGTGCTACATTGAAACAGCTACCTATCAATCACAAGTTTGATTCCTACAGTAGCCCCATTTTCTTAATTTGTTTTTTTCTATTCACTTTGTCTAGGCCACATGATACATTAACTGTGTAATGTGTGTAATGACAAAAAATTTTTTCAAATGATATAACATTTAATAATAATATTTCTATATAATATATCATAATTCATAATCATTCAGTCAGATCATATAGCCATCTCTTAATACACACACACAAACATATATATATATGTGTGTGTGTGCATATATATGAAATGCAACCAAAAAGTCAAGGGAATTTGTCCATGATAACACATTATTTACCCAATCACCTAGTTTTTACTGTCTCCTTTGAAGTTGTACTAAATAAAGAACATTATTTCCTATGAAAAAAATTTTCTCTGAGGAAGCCATTTTGTACTTTGAACTTTTGGCTAGCTATATTTCTTCTGCAAATTTACAGAATGTGGCACAAAGGCGGTTGAAGCGATTGGGGGAAAGGCTGGTCTTATGTTGATGATCCTATTCTTAGCTAGATCCTTTCATGACCCACGCATACAGCATCGTTGCTAACACCAAGGCATCTCATGTATATTACTTTTGGTTAACTGTAGCTCTAGTTGATCGGAATATCCTGCCTTCATTTACTGAACAATGTAATCTGTTAAAATTCAGGGTTTTTTTCTATACAATTGATGTGCATTTATGTACATAAGGTCTTCTGAGTTTTTACAACTCTTAAGACTATTCACACAGAAGTAAAGTTGAGATTGGAGATGATCTTATTTGAAATTATGACCCCAAACTCCCAATAAAAGGAGGCTCAAAAAAATTTTATAAATGTTTTAAAGCGGAAGTTTGTGTTCAAGATTCCAATAATATGAAACTCAAAAAAAAAAATGCTTACAATCTTAAATGATATTTGGCAATTCAAAAATTTCCACCATTGTTGAAATTGACTATGAATACAAGAAAGAGCAAGAATAAAGTGACTGAAAACATATAAATGACTTATTGTATTGAATAACGATTCTTAACTGTGAAGCTCCACATACTCACTCAATGTTAAAAACAGAGCACAACTTTTGTATGCCATTCTATAACATTGTGTAAGTGTGTAAAAAATCACTGAGTGTAGCAATACTTTTTTTTTCAGTATCCATCATAAATTTTGACAGTGGTTAAAGTTTTTGTATTCATGTGGTGAAGGGTTGCCTGTGACTGAAAGGAACTTATGGAAGTCACAAGAAAGCTCACAGGTGTACTTCCATTCTAAAGGCTTAAAGAAAATAATTTCTCCAAATATCAAATCTGTCCTTGATTTCTTTGGAATTTTTTTCATTTTTGAGAAAAATTAATGTGAGCAAAAACACGTATGTATATACCTATTTACATTCACATCTAAACATATGCAGTGGATTCCACTCAAGCCAAACACATAGGGTCTATAAATTTTAGTCCCTATAAACGGTTGTTCTCTTTGAATGATCCATGCATGCATCTATTAGAAACTGCAATTCACTAAAGGGGAATATCTCAAATTTTGGTCCCTATGAGCTGTGATTGGATAATTGGTCTAAGTGACTATTCCTTGTAGCCTATGTTGTGCTTAACATTGAATTCGGAATCCACATTACTTGTAATTTAATGTTGCCATGCACAGGATATAAGTATCAACCCTTCAGCCAATACAGATTCACCTGCAGTTTTCTACTTCAAGACTGCATTTTAACATTTGTTAATAAATTTACTGAACAACAATGAACTTTCATTAAATACATTATTCCTCCAATTGAAAGTATGCCTAATATATATGTATTTTACCGCAGCCCAATAGTAGAATATTCACATTTGGTTTGGTAAGTCATGGGTTTAGTCTATAGCCAAGACATATCAAAAACTTTGGAAATTGTAGTCAGTGCCTCCATACTAAGCATTCAACATGAAGAGTAGAAGTATTGGGAAAGCTCGGAGAAGGATGGGATCAATCAGGCTCTCTTGTCCAAGACACACCCATGAAAATATAGGTGCCTTTATGATACAGTGCAAAGGACTGTAAATGTTAAGGGACTATGGATTATTGATGTTTATTTTATACTATAACAGAATGAAAAAAACTGTTTTGAAAATTAGTGCCTATTTTCTTCTGTCGTTAGCAGTAGCTCGAGTAGGTCTCACCTCTTATGGTGATCATGTTTATAAAGTAGAGCTAAACTAGATATTAATAAAAGATGAAAAAAAATATATGCTGGAAACTGACGAATACATCTGCAGGAAATTGTCATGTAGTTTGGGAAAGGTCATGAAATTTGAAATTCTAAACGTGTCTTTGACTGACATTCTAACGTTGCATATATATATATGTATATATATATTATATAAATATACATATGCCATGTATCTCTTTGGGGACATATATATATATATATATATATATATATGCCGTGTATCTGTTTGGGGATATATATATATATATATATATGCCGTGTATCTGTTTGGGGATATATATATATATATATATATATATATATCTACCAAATGGTTACAAGGCAAAGAATTGATGATCCCGAAGAGAAAAATTCACACATAGTACCAATAGTACCATAATATCTAATTCTTCATAAAACGTAAAAAACACTAAAAAAAATCATAAAAACAGGTTCGGGAAATAATTGACTGGAATGGCATAAATTTTTGGAAAAAAAGTTTGTTTTATATATTCAGTGCTTAAAGCTATAAAACTTTCTACTCTATATCCATATCTATCTATACATATATATACACATTACATATTTACTGACAATTGAATGTATACAGGTACTTTAGTAACTCTGCAGCCCATGAAAAAAAAACATGTTTTACACAACAAATATTTATTTTTCAACATATCTTTCTTTCTTAATACACTAAAAACAGTCCTTCCCTATTAATAACATAGATCACACAGTGAAAATGTTTTCATTATAATCTAGTTTTTTAAAAATATATCTAGTGTTTAAGACATTCTAGACTACATACATATATATATATATATATATATATATATATATACATATACATATATATATATATATATATATATATATATATATACATATACATATATATATATATATATATATATATATACATATACATATATATATATATATATATATATATATACATATACATATATATATATATATATATATATATATACATATACATATATATATATATATATATATATATATATATACATATACATATATATATATATATATATATATATATATATATATCTTATACATCTGTCAGCCAAGTTTGACCGTAGTTGGATATTTTTTTTAGCCCCTTATGGAGATTGACACTCCAGCTGAGGACCATGCAACATGCACAAGAGAGAATCATTCTGATCGTCACAGAGAGATCACAAGACTGCACAGTAGATTAGAGTCCAAGATATCATTTGAAAACAAATGTTGCAAGAATGTTAGACAACCACTGTACATCAGGTTTTGTGACATGGATCCCTAGAGATCATATGCAGAACTGTGGCCAGGAAAATATGAGATGGCGTGATATGCCAAACAAGCACTGGCTCTGCAACACCCGCGATAGAGAGGTCTTGCAAATCTTGGGGGAGGTCTACATCTAAAGATGGATGCTAAAAGGTTGATGATGATGATATTTAGTTCAGAAGAAAAACTTTTTATAAAAAATTGATAAGGGTATACTTATCTATGGGCAATTTTATATTATATATACAGCAAGAGAGAGAGAGGGGGAGAGGGAGAGAGAGATCAAATCAGATCATATATCTATTTCTTTAAAACACACACACACATATATATATATATATATATATATATATATACATAGTGGAAATATCTACATATGTATGAGTTATGTCACTGGAAACACTATACATTAATAGCTTAAAGGCTAAGACAAAAACCATTATTTTATTTTGTTGGTGGATGAAGAATTTGAGAAGCTGAAATTTGGTGAACAAAACAAAAATTTACTTGTAATAAATAAATGGCTTTTTTTGAAAATTTGATAGATTATAAAAGTGATGCTTTTAAGTGTTTGAAATGTTTATTTGTTAATTGAAAGTAGATATTTTATGGGTTGGAACAGACATTAAAACTGTTCTTGTTAAGTGCAGACAATACAAAAGAAATAACAAATGAATGTAATTTAAAGAGGAAAAAAAATTACTTTTCTCTCAGCACTGAAATATCAAAATATATTGAAAGAATATGGCAATGACATGAAAATGAAAGAGGATTAGTCACTCAATAGAAACTGCCTCCTGACTAACAACATTTGGCAGCATGCTGTGTTGGTGGTGATCAATTGGAAAATTAAAAAATAAGAAAAAGGTCAATAATTGTTAAAAAAAAAGTTACTCGTCTCGCCTTTTGATGGGCAGTGATTACTAAAAATTCTTAATTTTTTCAAAAACAACAATAGTTGCTGCTAAACACACATCAATTTAGTTTTAACTTATTTTGCAAAATTAACCCCACACTAAAAACTGATGTAGGGGGGAATTTTGAAAACACACAACAAAAACGTTTTTTTTCGTCTATTAGCTGTGTTGGTGTGACCTATCTACATGATGGATGTCATAGTCAACTAAACATGAAAACTCTAGAAATCTTTGCTGAGAGTCTCGGTTGACGGTTTCTAATAAACAGAAAAAAGCAAAAAAAGACGTAAAATGGATGAGTGTAATGAATGTAAGGTACAGGGTTACCAGATTTTATCAGAAGGGGGAGATAATCTGAGCTTTAGTTGAGAGACTTATCCAACACTTACTCATTTGTTATGTAAAAAAAAATGCTTACAGACTCATTGAAGGATGAACGGATAAATGTAGTTAGACGTACACTTTAGATAAGAATATTTATAAGGACATGACTGTACACACAGATTTGCACAAGTTTGAAATCATACTTATGAAAGGTTGGGACTGGTTGGTAAATCACGCAGGTTGAATCATTTACTTTGATTCTTTCTTCCATTACTTGATGGTGCTACTGTTAGCCTCATTTTGGAAAGAAAGATTTCCACAATTTTCTAATTTTGGATCATGTGTTAAGCATGAAAATTTTTGCATAAAAAAACGTTTTTCCAATTCTTTCCTTATGGTTTCAATTTGCTTCTTCCCTTTATTACATTGCATCATTGATGTCCACTCACATATGATTCCACTTGTCTTACCAGGTGGTTATTATATTCCTAAAACCTTACTTTTTACTTGAATACATTTTCTATTACTCTTAATACTGGTGCGGATTAAAATTTCCTCAATAATAACAACATATTCATCGCATCTATACTTTCTAGCAAGAGAACTAACTTACCCCATTTAATTGTAACAGCTATCCCCACTGGTGGAGAAGGTTGGTACCCAAATTTTTAAATGATAATGTAACGAATTTAAGAAAGGTTTCAGATTCTATCGACCCATCCAAAGGAAGTTTCTTTTCCACTGTAACTTTTGGTTATAATTGCATTTTGATGAATTAATTTCATAGGGAGTTTTGGCCATATAAGTGAAAAATATATCAACTATCCCTGGCTATCTCTGTTCTCTCAGGTGAGTATATCATGAAAAGCATAATTTCACTGGAGTACAGCAAATACAACTTCAAAACTTTAAACTTATCAAGAGTAAATAACTGATAACTGTGGCTCAGCTCTGGTTTGATGGGTTGTGGTTTCAATCGATGGCCAAGTCAAATCAAAGACTTTAAAAATGGTACTTTGTGCAAAGCATAAAGAGAGCCACAGTGCCTATTTCACCCAAGACCCACAAGTGCCCCAACATCAGGGTAGAGGGGATGGAATAACCTGTACTGAGTTACAGGACAAAGAATGAGTAAATAGAAGTAACTGTAATTACTGTATATTTCCAGTGGAGGAAGACCTCGATTGCATTCTGAATTTCATGGTTCTAGCACTCTGTTTAATCACTAATTTTGTATCTGGCCTATAGGATAAACCTATGAGTGGAGGGAGTTGTTCCAAGTGCCATCTTATCTACCAAAATATTTAGTTATAAATCTATTGATTGCATCAATCATATCAACTTCTGCAAGCAGAAATAAAAAGCCTAATGGTGGCAGAATTCAGATATATTACCTGACTACACAGTCTATTCCAAATTAGATCTTTTTTTCTTTATTTCATTTTCATTTTCCCATTTCAGTCAATAGAAATTGATAAAATACATTAAACCTTTTAGAATTTATGACAAGTATTATGGAGATATTATGAAACTCTTGGGATAAAGATCCTGAAGTATTTTGTTTGTTTTTTTAATTATCTCATTCATATTTTTTTTAGGATTCCACTGCACAATGTTGCTGATACAAATATTCTCTTAATTTCTCTTTTGATTAACCAAAAAAAAAAAGTGATCATTGTATTATTTATATTTTACAAAAGACAACCCCCCATTCTTTGCAAAACTATCTGGGGACCACTCTTTGCTCATGTAAAATGCTTTTTCACTTCTGTTGATGATAGAAGCATTAAATTCAGTCTGAAAGTAGTGTAAAAATGCTAAGATGCTGATTGATATATATTATATACACAGGTTTAGCTGAGGTGGGAGGATAATATTGAAAATGGAAAGGGGCTCCAAAAAGCTTTATAAATAACAGACCACTAACTGCATTTTTACAGACAAATTTCACTAGATATTGGACTGGGTCCCTCAAAGTGCCAAGTACCCCCCCCTGTCCCCATCTCGCTACTCTTCTGATTGAAATAGCTGTGCTGCCTCCAAATTATGGCAAACAAATATATATAACAACATATTTTGTAATTTGATCCAGATTTTGATGATGTCTTCCACTGTTATAATAGTTGTGTACTGTTTTTGTTTGAGATCCAATTATTCAAAAAATATAATAACCAGCTGAAAATTATGCAATTCTTAATTAAGTAGTTTTAACGAATTATGACTGGGTTTCTTATTTGTTCATTTTTAATATAATGTTTCATTTCTAGTTTATAAACACCAAATTAGCATGTATATGTATCTGTAAGATGTTAGACCTTTCCGCTGACAATGAAGCCTTTTCACTTTGAAGCAACTTCAGAATGACTAAACTACTCCATATACACAATACACTCCTGCTCTGTCTCAACTTTTTACTGTACAACTATATATATATATATATATATATATATATATATATATATGTATGTGTGTGTGTGTGCATCATCCTTACTTGCAGTGGGACACATAAAACTATACTTGAATTATGCATCGTCAAGAAAAAATTTATTCAATTTTGGTGTATGCAAATGTTTGCACGCACACACACATATATAGTAGACAATGTGGAAAGAGAACTGAATTGTTGTTAAAAATGAAACAATTTATTACATTAACATGTTTTGCCTCATAGCTCCATCAGAATGTAAAGAAATACAAAAGAGTGTGAGGTTCTTATCAGTGAATTTATCATATTAAGATGTTATTGCTTGGGGAAGACATTAATCTTGTTTTCTACACCCAGGATAGTTTTGAGGGTGTATAGAAATTCAACCAACTTGCCTTATCTCATTCACTGTGGTGGGAAATGATGTTCTAATGTCAACTTGAGAAATTTGAAATTGCCCCTTTTATATATATATATATATATATATATATATATATATATATATATATATATATATATATATATATATATGAAATTATATATATTCTAGAAAGCTCTACAGCTTAAAACACTAAACACATTAAAAACTTTTCCAAATTTTTTTTATGTCGCTCCAGTCACTTATTTCCCCATATCTGTCAATACAATTCATGAAATTTTTGTCGGTGCTTTTTCAAAAATGTTTTACACATACTTTGATAGTTAAGTACCCTGTGCAAATTTTCATTTGTTGTGATCATCAGTTGTTTACCATGTAACCTTTTCAGAGATTTAAAAATAAATCATTTATATTAACAGAATACCCGAGCTGTGTTGATCAAACACCATCTCCCTTTCAGCTGAGATTTTGATATATACCTTAAGTCTTATTAGGTATAATTTGTTATTTTATGTAGAATATTACCGTAATGTATTGTAAATGGTTGTTATTTTGTACCAAACATCAATTAATTTTCCTGTAACACTGGGCTTACTTTTATATAAATATATATATATTGGAATGTAAGCTGTCTGTTTATTTATCTATTCCCAATGCCAATTGATGTATGGACCATTCTTGAAATGCCGAATTCAATCCATCCAGAATATGATGAACATACTGGATTTCCCTTTTGAGGACATTTGAGGTCATAAGGGCATAAAATAGAGCAAAAACTGAAAATTACAGAATCTGTAGTCAAAGGTGGTGAAAACACTACAGAAATCAATTTCCTACATACTAAATATTTCCAGTAATAATAAAGTCTCTTCAACACCATCAAACAATAATGTGTGGACCACAAGGGTTTTTGTATCCAACATCTCCATGCCTGGAAAATAGAAAATGCGTTGAAAGCTATCACAGCTCTTATGTGAAGAACATAGTCTGTTTAGGGCTTTATGATTAACAATCTTCACCAATATGGGTCTCCTTTATCCCAAATCAGCATAGATTATTTATCATAAAGCCCTTAGTTGACTATGTTCTTGGCAAAAGTCATGTTCCTCTGAACCGTGCATCTCTCTTACAAAGAAAATAAATTTGTTGTCTGAAAGAATTTTCATTGAGGCACAAATACCATGAAACTATGTTGATTTTTTTTTTGTCTAAATGTGGTGATTGGTATTCTGCTAGTATATATATATATATATATATATATATATTGCAACATAGAAATATAACATTTCTTCAAGTTGAAGTCAAAGAATGGATAAGACTTTTCAGTCTGAGTAGAAGAGAACAGCAAAGATTGTAAAAAGTTATATTCAGCTATATTTCAAGATTCTCTGGTGCAAAATCAAATTAAACTTAAAATGTTCATGTTTAAATTTACCAATGAAAATCTTCCTGTTTTTTCTTGATAATTCATTATTATAAATTTCAATAAAATATCTCTTTACATATTCTCTGCATATGTATTACTGAAGCGATCGATTGAGAGCAAAGCAACAATATGATAATGGTATTGTAATACTTTTAACCATTTTTATTTAGGGAACAACAGAAATCGTCACTTGGCAAACATCTTTTGGCAGCATGCCATATTGGGGTGATCAATTGAAAAATTGGAGGGAGCAGTTGGATAAGATACTTCTCTTGCCTTTTGGGAGGGAAGGGAATCTTCAGAAAACCAAGAGCAGTTTTTCTAGACATAATGAGGAAAAAATGTTCAGCTTCTTAGCCCTATTGCTCCTTTGGTGTCGCCTGTAAAAATGACATATAAATACGTACATTCATACATAGACATCAAGCCAGACAGAATCACTTGAAAACTGAAGAATCCTATGGTGACAGTTTTGGTTGACAGTTTCTCATAATCTAAGCGTATAATGAGATTAGATACTATATTTTCTATTTATTTATTCATTGGTTTGTTTGCACTCAAATGGGATGATTTCATTGGTTGATTTACCTCCCTATTATGACATAACAATAAAAATCATATAATAGAAACTCTGAAGACTTCATGTCTGAACATCACACATTAAAACGGCTTGAGATGAGTTGAGACTAAAAGAAATTAAAAATTAGAATACTTGAATTATTAAAAATGAATTACCCAATAAAATAGAAATAGCTTCAGGCTCCTCAGTGCCGATCCAGACATAAATAGCCCCATCGTTTTGGATGGATATATCTAGTCCAAAATAATAACTTTAGTTAGATTAATAGCTAAAATAACAATGCTCATGATGATGATGATGATGATGATAATGATAATGGTGATTGTGAGGGTATGATGATGATGATCTTGGAAGTATTTTCCAATGATGAGGTTGGACATCCTGATTAGGAAATATTGTTTGAGATCAGCAATGAATGAATTTTGAATGATTGAACATCAAGAGCAAGCAAAGAGCTTTCCCTTCACCAAAGATAAAGCCCATTGACAAATGACACAAACTCTAATAAGCTTATAACTTATGATTGAAAATTCATCCATAACAAATCCCAAACCTTACTAATAGTAAATCTACAAATATCAGAAACAAAAATCAAAATGGCTTCTATGGAAAATTGAGTTATATATTGTCTAGTAGTACTGCATTTTTCAAGTATGTAATTGAAATAGTAGTTATTATATAAATCCAAGAATTTCAGAAATAAAAGAAAATGGCCGAAAGAAAAATACTGCTTAATTATCTAGTCATCTAATTATCTAGTATTTTAGGAAATGCTTATAAGTATCTGTTATGGTTGACATGCAACAAAATATCAGTCTACAATTAAATCTCCATGCAGCATACTGACTCTTGGTTTTGATTGCAAATGTAAATTGAAAAGTGAATAGTAAAAATCTTGGATAAATTACTTGATTAGAAATTCTTGTTAGTTTTCCAATAGAAAATATTATGTGTTAAACTTCAATTAAATGTTAGAAATCTAAAATCAACAGATCACTAACAACATGAGTGCTTTAGAAGATTTCACCTTGAAATTCCAAATCTTTTTTATCATTCTCATCACTAATGTCAAGAGTTACTAGACTGCACTCAGAAAGTGCATATCACTGCAAATTCCGTTAACTAACTAAAAGCAATGAAAACAAATTGCTGGATCCATCCAAAAATTTTTGTCTCTTCTCCCATAGCCTGTGTAACCAACCAATGAAATTTCATTGAAATTAATTGAGAAGTTTTGGAGATATCATGTAAACAGGCATGAGCCAATATATAGATATATGAAGACAAATGGAAGATATCTCTCAATTGAAAAAAAAAAAATTCTTGGATCTGCCCCAAGATTGAATTACTTTCTTTTTGACCCATTGCCTACCCTTCCACAGAATTCAATTAAAATTCATTGGAAACTTTTGGAGATATCCTATGGACAAATGGAGAGATTTCAGGGATATTCTGTGTTCTTGACATAAAGCTAGTGGTGATAACTGTGCAAGGATCCACTCCTTCTGTTGCCAATTTCCAACCCTTTCATGAAATTTCATTCAAATTCATTGAGAACTTTGGTAGATATTATAGGAATAGACAGACAGATAAAAAGGCACAGGGTAATATATATATACCTCTCCAACTTCATTGACAGCAGTAAAAAAATTGATTATCATGATTTACAAAACAATCATGGGTGTACATTTGGATTCAACAAAATTATAACTTTTTGGGTCATGTATAGAAAGCAATAAATTTCCGGATATACCACCAATTTTTCCAATAATTGATAGTCTTGTACATCTTTTAATCTGGACATCAAAGCATATGAAATAACTTTGTCTCCACGTTGTATTCAAGAAGATAACCGAAAATAATGAGTTTCTAAGCTGAAGTCCAGCATCTAAAAATCCTTCAACTTCAAGTAACCAGGATATTACTCATTAAACATGTCAAGTCTATGATGCAATGGTCAGTTGCGAAACAACCAGTAATCCTGTCAGTCCTCATCTTCCGGGTTGGTCTGATTAAATGTACAGTATATGAAAAATTATGTAATTTGTTATGTTATGAGTAGTAGTAGTTTGAGATTCTTTGTAATTACTGTACTACATTTGTTTGATTAAAATTTAATTTGATTAAGATTTAAAATGCCCTGATGATTTAAGGTACCCCTTGTACTTAGTTATGCATCCACTTTATATCTCATTGGGTTCAAAGGCCCCATCTAGGTACTACCTGAAAATTCTGGTCATAAGGCGGATTTTAGCTAGTAATGATAAAGTTTTAACAGATACTGTAATTCATAACTGGCATATCTCGAAAACATCTGTTCACTCTAAAGAAAAACTACAGTTAAATGGAAGGAAGCAAGTTTTCTGATTAAAGTAAAATGAATGAAAGAATAAAATGAAGAAAAATAAAAATGATTCCTATGATATCTCAATAAACAAGAGGGATCAGAGATATAAAAACACAATAGAAAACTTAAATGGCAATGGGTTAACCATGCTGTAAGAATGTTCAACAACTGCTGGACATCTCCACTCACAACGTGGCTCTCCAGAGGTCATATACAAAATTGTTGCCTGCAAAATATAAGATGGATTGAGGATTTAGACAAGTTCAGAAGGCATTGGCACCTTGACGTCAATGATTGAGCGATGTGGTGAATCTTTGGGAAGGTCCATGATCAACAACAGACATTAAAAGGACTATGATGATGATTATTATCTCCATTATCGACAACAATATACCAGTTCTATTATGGTTATACTATATTGTTTTTTATAGGTCTAACCAAACCTATGACTCAATGCTTTTCTTGAGAATCTTTCATTTGTAGGATATGAAAAGAATTGCTATTGAATCTGGATTTGATCCAATGTTGGTTTAAGATTAAAAAATACAAAATGTAAAAAAAAAAAGAAATAAGCCTAAGACCATATTAACAAGAACCAATCACCATACAAACATACTGAGTAATATAGAAATATTACTGAATTTAATGATATGAATCCTCTTATGTAGAAAATAAAAATAAAAAAAAGTATTGCTCATTAACTAAGTTTGATAGCCATTTAAGTCATGGTAGACTGAAGGCTATAAAACAAAATGTTTGAATATATCAGTTTTGTTTTTGTCTTCAATCATAAATCTCAAGGATAAAACTACTGTATATTTGGATACAAGTTAACAGACCTTGTTTCACAGATATCTGGCTGGAAGAATACCAAGTATTGTTCATGGATAAAGTAGTTTGGATAAATTGATTAGCAGGAAAAAAAGAACAGATCTTAAAAGCCACTTGCTAGAAAGAATAGATTGCTTTATCAAGTTGTTATGGGAACGGATTAATTATGAAGGTAAAAGTACGTAGACCTTCAGAAATGATGGCATATACAATATAAATAATGATAAATAGCAAAATAAATGATTAATAATAAATATATAAGTATAGATAAATAATGATAAATATTAATCAAGTAGAGACATCAAAATGCGGCGCAGATTTTGAATGTTGGAGTTGAGGCCACATGCTGGAAATATGGTAGTTGGAGGTGTGGTTGCACAATTTTTGCTCTATATGCTAAACAGTGTCAGTAAACTTATGCATAATTGTTGCTGTGTAGGCATAGACATATCATTTTATAATTTTTTTTCTTTTTACAGCATTTATAAATAGAGAAATTTGATATCTGATAAAGTACTTTTATGAAGCAATATAATATTGCATTTCATTTCAGAAATCTACATATATGGACTCACTAGCAATTATATCCGCTGTAGAACTATAACCTTTTTTCACCAAAACCACAAGATTGCTGAGATAAAATTCCAAATTTATTTCAGGTTTTTGATACTGAATTTACATCCTAACTAAAGTCAAAAAATATCATGATTTTTTTTTATTAAAAAGAAGGTTATACGACCAATGCATCCTCTTGATAGTCTTCCATATTCCGTATGGAACCCAACCAAATGATTGACCCTCAAACTTAAAACTATGCAATGAGCGAAAAAGCAAATCATGCTCAAAATAACATGGGGAGATCATGATAGCACAATGTATAAGAGGAATAATGTGTCCCAGGTATAGAATCCATCAGAAAACTCAAATGACAATGGCTTGGCCTTGTTGTAAGAATGGCGGATAACCACTACACACAACTCACAATGTCAAATGACCCCATGTGCAACCATGGTCAAGAAAATATGAGATGGCTTTCAAAGAGTATTTGCTCTGCAATGCCAATGATAGAGAGGTCCAGTGAATCTTGGGCAAGGTCTATATCCAAATTTCCATGGTCACTGAGGCTATCACTCTACAAAGTAAAGAACCCATATATGTCAGAGTACTGAAACATATATACAGTCAAAGCAGCTCCTTTATCAGGCCATATAAAAACTCAGAGCCCTTAATGCACCAAAAAGGGATATAACAAGGAGATACCAGCTCACCTACACTCTTCAGAGCCTGCCTTGAGATGATCTTCAGGAACCTAGACTCGGAAAATTAAATGGTGATGATGATGATGATAGAATATGTATCTATGTAAGTATGTGTCCCATGCACCAATCGAGCCAAAAGGCTGACATTTTAAACATCTACTCCTTATTATGTGAAAAAGAGACATGTTTTTATTTTTTTGAAAATTTCACCAAAATAAGTTTTCAGGAAGGGTTCAAGTCACATTGCCATTTTGTGACAAACTGATCTCTCAGTTTGTACCCAGCAGCATTCAGACTAGTGTTTTTTATAATCTAGACTTTTTAGTGATGCATCATGAAACATCAATGAAAATATGTTTTAAGCTATCAAATATTCCATAAAATTTTCATTATAAGTTATTTCAATTCAAATCAGTATAAGAGATCAGAGTAACACACACACATTTACTACACAAATATCTAAAGAGGGTACAAAAAGTATTTACTAAATTTCAAAAAGGTTATTTTAAAATTGACAGAATTCGATCCAAATTCTATCAATTTTGAGTTTTATCATCATCATTAGCCTTTTTGCATCCCCTGAATTCGCCACACCTCTCTATCATGGGTGCCACGTATCTAGATGAAGAGCTCCATCTGTAGTCAGAAATCAACCCACCAATTCCATTGTCTATACTGTTAAGCTTTATAAGCCAGTCACACACACACACACACACACACATATTCACAAAGAGATGGTTTTGTATATTCTTTGTTAGTGGTCATTTTTGCATGCGCAGAGAGAAATACAATATTACTTTTTACATATACAATGTCACACATATGTATAAAAAAGCATTCATTATAATAATATTGTACATGCACACACACATATGTATATATATATATATATATATATATATGTATATATTTCTATATATTATCTACTCATGAGAAAAAGTGAGAGAAAGATAATAATATAAAGAGAAAGAAAGGCAAAAATATGAATATCGGATACTGAAGAGGAGAGAGAGAAAAAGAGAGAAAAGAATAATAGGCAGAAGAAGAATGGTATAGAGAGATGCTACTGCTGCTTCTGAAGAGAGATGTTATTGAGATAAGAGTGAAACCATGAAAAACCAGTTGTTTCTCTAATAGTAGAGGGTAGATATTGATTATGGTTATAATGGCCAATGCTGCAGTACAACTTGTAAATAGATAAAACACTCAGAGAATAAAATCAGCAAATCTACTCTCCCTATGCCTCGCCAATAATTCTAGATACTCAACAAAAAAAAAAATTCTTTTGCCTTATCAATTGACTCAGTATGAAGAACAAACAGTAAAATATAATAGTTTGTATAGGCAGGGTTTTTGAGAGGGGATGTAAACGGTGCATCACACAGGGACCTGGAGGGCCAAATGGAGCCCGAGAATCCTAGGTACAGTTGTGTATTGAAACTATCGAAAAGTCGATATGATATGTCCATTAATAAAATAGGTTGTCTCTATCGTTTACTAGCGGGCTCATACAGTTTGTTGAGCTAAAAAGGTCATAGCATATGAAAACAGGATGGCCAAAGGACAAGGATATATGTGCAGCTTTACATCGGCTTGAAAATTTCATCTTGGAGGCCCTGTGTATGAGTATCCTTTAAAAAAAGCATTGATAAAATTAATACCAAAATAATGCAAATAATAAAATTAGTAGAACAAGTAATAGCAATGACTAATAAATAATAGATGGATGATAAGTAAAAGCAAATTTTTATAGTGTTTTAATAACGGACAAAAATATCATAAAATAATAAATCACCAACAGCGATAAAATCACCCATGTATGATTTCAATAAAACAGTAGCTACAAGTGTAGAATAACTTTGATAGCTTGTATCGATTATACAAATGATAAAAGTCAATGAAATTAAGTAAAACCTAAACTAAAGAGGCCTTATTAGTCACTCAGTAGAAGCTATCACATGACCATGATTGGGGTCGATCAATTAAAACATTAGAAGAAGGGGTGATCAATGAAGAAGTCACTTCTCTCGTTTTTTTTGTTCGGTAGTAACCTCTAAAGAGTTAGAATGTCAAAAAACAAAACGGGCACAAACTAGGGATCACTTTAGCATAAACTTGGATTGCAAACTGAACCCTGACTAAAATACTATTCAGAAGAGGAATTTAGAAAGAGAAAACAAAAATACCATTTTTTATAGACATGATAAGGAGTGAATTTTCAAATTTTCAGCCCTCTAACTCCATAGCGGTCTGCATCCATGATACATACATAGCCAGCCAGACTGATCTGAAAACTGAAGAAATCTATGGTGACAGTTTTGATTATGGTTTCTAATATAGCAATGTGCAACAGTTGATGAAAATAACAAAAAATATTGAAAGTAAACTAGAATGAAAAAAACAATAATCGTGAATTATATACGGGGCCAGAGGTACCAGCAATATGGCAGTCACCCAGGAAGCCAAGTGCTATGGGGTGGGGGCGTCATGTGTCTGAGACAGTAGAACTTTCCAAATACAAATAGAAAATGGAAAACAGTCAAAATAAGAAAAACCCCTGGTATAAAGTCAGGAATATCCAACAGTTAAATACTTCCTGTTGTGGTGAAACTGAGAGAAACAATATTATGTCTGGGGCCTCGGAGGGAAGGTGAAAGGGATGAGGTGAGGTTGCTAGAAAATAAATAAATAAGATAATAGTATACTTTAAAGGATGCCGGATTTCGGCTTGCCTGGGGAAACTAATTATATATGAAATAAATGATTACAGTAATGATAAAGAACAGGAGAAAGTGTACAGTCTAGCGATGAGAATGACAATAGTGAAATGAAACCAATGAAATCAAAGGAACAAAGAGCTGAACAACGAAAAAACTTTTAAAAATAAGATACTTAAAAATAAGAGTTGATAAAATGAACTTCAAAGTATCTTAAGTAATCAACATTATCTGGTTAAATGATCTTCCTAAATACAAAAATGGATGTTTTTAATCTCTAATAATGTGTATCCATCTGGGCCAAAGAGAATGCAAAAAAAAATCAATTTAGGCAGCTAGTAAATTTTGACTTACTGCCACTCTCACAAGTGTCCTCTACGGAGGGGGTGTAAATGGGGCATTTGCCCTCTCCCCCGCATCAGGTTCTCTCACTGAGGGTGATGGGGGTTTGAAAGTTTGGGCCTTAGAGTCAATGAAAGATAATGGTGCAGTAAAATTGTTTTATTTATTATTATTCATTGGGGCTTGCTTCACCATATCTGACATCTTGGTCATAGCTTGGGTCATACTTGCTTCCATGACAAATGGTGGTGAGTGCAGCATCTTAACAATAGAGTGAATGTCTATCATGAAATATGGCTGCTATCAAGATACATCACAAATTTACTCTTTTGCATACCCCTGGAAATATATCCATTTGTCCATCCTGCTCTCACCAGAAAAGTGGAAACAAGTGCCAATGGCCTCTTCAGTTCTGACCAAACAAAAAAATACAATTTAAAATTTTTGTCAAGTTAATATAATTCAGCAACACATTAAATGTAGACTTATAATGTGGTATGTATTTGAATGAGTTTTTGTTTTAGGTAATCTTAGTATAGGACAAATGTTTTAAAAAATTGTATATTTAACCAAAATTGATATCAAATGCCAAAAAGGAAATACATCGGTTAAAAAAAAGTTCACTTTCTCAACCAAATATCACATAAATGAAATGGATGTATATAAACAACTCAAGTAGGGATGAAAAGTTATACAAAATAACCAGTCAGTTACCTCCCTTCTGTTCATCTCAAATATCAACTTAATTTCCTGCGTATAACTGAGAAATCTTCAAAGTCACTCAACAGAAACAATCATGTGACCAACAACTTATAGCACCATACTGTGTTTGGGATGATCAATTAAAAAATTTGTAGACAAGATGATTAATGAATAAGTTACTTCTCCCATCTTTTCATTATCAGTCTTTTATTGTCTTTTGTTGGACACAATTTAGCATAGACATAATCTGCAAATTGAACCCCCACTAAAAATGGGGGGGGGGGTTCCTAGATATGATAAGGAGTAAATGTTTAAACTTCCACCACTAGCTCCATTGATGCAGCTTGTATATATGTAGTCAGCCTGCAAGCCAGACTAACTTTAAAACTGAAGAAACCTATGTTGACAGTTTTGGTTGACAGTTTTTAATATTAGATGATTTTTTTTATTGTCTTTTATTAGAAAGAGAGTAAATTAGTAATAAAAAATTACTTTCTGAAACTAAAAAGTCAAATAGTGACTGTTGAGGATAGGTGAAAGTCTTGGAAATCTTATTTTATTTTGTGTAATTTGAATAATAAAACAAATAAACAATATTTTTCTCATTCACTTTCTTTTGTTTTCTCTCTTCTTTATCTACGATTCCGAAAGCGTTACAAAGAAATCAGTCTTTAATGAATAATGATTGATAGTTTATTTGAAAGCTGTTTTAAAACAGAAATTGTTAGTTCACACATACACACACTCACACAAATGAATTTTAAATTTATATTTCCTTTACAATATCATCATCATTATCATCATCAGTCTTTTAGTGTCCACTGACACAGACCTTCCCAAAGATTTGCCAGACGTCTCTGTCATGGGCATTGCGGAGCCAGTAATCTCTGAATTTATCTAGCTCATCATTCCATCGCACTTCCAGTTGGCTACAATTTTGCATATGATCTCTGGGCATCTAAGTTTTGAGTTGCGATGTCCAGCAGTTGTCTACCATTCTTGCAATATGTCAAGCACAATGCTATCTGAGTTTTCTAACAGTTTCAAAATCTTGGAATCCTGTCTTTTCTCTTATAAACTGCGCTGTCTTATTATCTCTCTATGTGAGGTTGAGCATGGTTCTCTCATATGCACGTTACATGGTTCGCAGTTTGAAGGTCAGTCTCTTGGTTAGGTTCCATGTTTCATCTCCGTTTGTGACTATCAAGAGGATACATTGGTTGTGTGAAGAAGAGAATAAACGAAGAATCACATAAGGAAGGCAAGCTCAATTTTCAAGAATACACAAATCCCACCAGTCCTTCATACTATAGATATTACTTTTAAGAAAAAACTAAAAAAACTAAAAAGAAAAATTCAGTGATTTATTTTCTACATGAAATTTATTGCAGTGTTTTCTCAGGAAAGAAATACACGGAAACGATAAAAGGTTTGATTAATCACTCACTACAAAATCGTCACATGACCAACACCTTCTTGGTAGCATGTTGGGGGTGATCAATTGAGAAACTGGACGAATGATTGATAAATAAATAAGTTACTTCTCTTGCTCTTTGATCAATAAAAATTCTGGATTTTAAAAAAATGCTTGAAGGCAGCTGGACATGAACTAAAGGACCAATTCAGCATACAATTACATTCAGTAAAACAAAAGTCATGTACAACAATCTCATCAAGAATAAGGACATAACTGTCAAAATTGAAGACTCAAAACTGGGGAAAGTAGACCACTACCTCTACCTAGGACAATGAATCTCTATGAGACCCTCGAAAGAAGAAGAAACCAAACAAAGAATCACCCTAGGATGGCAAGCCTTTGGCAGAGCGAGCTCAACCTTCATAAACAATTTGATCCCAATAATCCTAAAAAGAAGAGTTTACAACCAATGTATCTTCCTGATAGTCACTAATGGTGCTGAAATATGGAACCTAACCAAGAAACAGACCCGCCAACTCAGAAACATACAACACACATATGAGAGAATAATGCTCAACCTCACATGGAGCGATCACAAAACAGTACAGTATATCAGGAAGAAAGCGGAATTCCAAGACATCATAGAATCTATTAGAAAACTCAAATGGAAATGGGCAACAAAATACAAGATGGAGAGATGAACTAGACTAATTCAGATAATACTGGCTCTGCAGCGCCAATGATAGAGAAATGTGGCAGATCCTGAGGAAGGTCTATGTCCAACAATGAATCTTAAAAGACTGATGATTATGTTATTTTTAATATGGTCTTCACAAAAAACCTATTTGGTGGGATGGGGGGGGGGATTAAAAAAAACAAAAAAAATGTTTTTTTCCAGACATAATGAAGAGTTAATATTTGAATTGTCAGTCCTCTCACACCATCAGAGTGGCCTGTACATGCCCCAAAGGCATAGCTAGCCAGTCAGACCCACTTAAATACTGAAGAAACCTATGTTGACACTATTGGTGACAGTCTTAGTTGAAAGTTTCTTATCTATCTATAAGAAGGAAAAATCATGCAAACAACAAAAATGAAGAAACAATTGAGAGAGCCAATTACTTGAAAGGGTTGCAATGAGTTGAGTGATGCTAATTCTTTTTCTTACTTTGTAACTAATTAATCCGCATGACGAAACTCCATGAAATGCTTCTAAGAAGAAGAAATCAAGCAATGATCCACTGGACATTGGCAAGCTTTTGGCAGAGCAAGCTCAACATTCAAGAACATGAGGATCCCATCAATCCATAAAAGAAGGGTATAAAACAATGCATCCACCTGATAGTCACTTATGGAGCTGAAACATTGAACCAAACCAAAACATTTATCTGATTACCATGCAATGTGCACAGAAGAGAATCATGCTCAACCTCACATGGGGAGATCACAAGACAGCACAGTATTTCAGATAGAAAAACAGGTGTCAGAGATATCATAAAATCCATTAGAAAACTCATATGGCGATGGGCTGGACATGCTGCAAGAATTTCAGACAGCTTCTGCACATAATAATTCACAATATGGATCCCAAGAGATTATATGCAAAACCAAGGCTGACAGAAAATAAGATAGTATGATGAGCTAGACAAGTACAGAAAGTACTTGGTCCACAATGCCCATGATAGAGAAGTCTGGCAAATCTGAGTGAAGGCGTATGTCCAACAATGGTTGCCACCACTGATGATGATGATGATGATGATGAATTTTTGTGAAAAATAAATCACGGATGTACCAATTTCCCTCATTGTCTGAGAGAAGAGCATTCCTATGAAATCCTTTCTGAAGCTGAAATTGCACAAAGTAGAGTCACAGCTACCATTAATTTATATGGGAAAATCTTTTTAAGGTCCCCAGAACCAAAAATGGTTCGGATGGTATGTTAGACTGAATCATCAAAGCTTGTGGTGATGGGAGCAACAGGGCTGTAAAAAAGAGCAGTGGAGGAGTCTACTATTTAAAATGGTGGATAGAAAGCATTTTTGTTTCAAACTTGTTACCTTCAATTAGAAAAGTCTGTGGTTACCAACAAATAACAGGGAAACAATCACACTGTTTATTATACATGTTGATAATGCAGAGTGTATACTTGTGTAGCAGTTAGAATTAACCTTATTCAATTTTTGGAAAGTTTTTTTTTTCTTTCACAGTTCAGGAACAAAGATTTATTCATGATTAGTTTAGCAAAAATTATCATCACAACTATTTGTGCACAAAATATTTGAAAAAGTCTGATGCTGAAACGGCACCAGAGAATTTAAAAATCTTGTGACGTCACTTCCTTCAACTTCTCTTGATGGTAAAAGCAAACATGTAGAGTCCACTTAGCTCACTCCAGCCGCAACTCTGGTAGGTGTAGCCCTGGTCATTTTGACCAGTATAATTTCCATTTTTTTCTCTACCATAATTTGCATAATGTTTTGGATGCCATTTTCATCTTAGTATGAGACTTATTACAGATACAAAGGTATATTCTCCAATCAGCCTAGCTTCAAAGTCAAATTCTAACTGTGTATATTTTATCTTTGTATTACCTTTTCAATATTTGCAAAAAAAAAAAAAAATTGCAGCATTGGTTTTGTCTCCGTTCTTAACATGTTTGCATTTCCTGCTAATGAATGTTCTCTCCAGTGAGTGATTGAATGTTTATATTCTTCTTTAAAAATGTATCTGTTTTGTTTGTATTTCTCTTTGCATGTATTCTACTATTATATTTGACTAAGACAATACCGAAAGTGTATCAACAAGGGTGTAGCTGAGGGAGAGGTAGGATTGGGCAATTTTAAATCACTCCCCCACCAGGATTACAATGGCTGGAGGCAACCCAAAAATGTTATGAATAGTAGTTCACCTACAGCATTCCTAACAACATTATATAACGTCCATGGCCCCCCAGTTTGAAATCATTGCACTAAATGTTGTTGGGGGTAGGCAAATCTCTAGCTATGCCACTGAGTGTAAAATATATTGGACTAGAACATTATGTTAGTATTTCTAAAGTCAGATGAACACTTCATTACAATGATGACCCAAGTTATTCAATTTCAACACAAAAATTAATCTCAGAGAATACATCTTCCAAGGCCAAACAGACTGTAAAGAACATTTATTAACAAAATTAAAGATGTCATATACTAGTTTGTTTTTTTTACACCTATAGACCTTATTATTACTATAAACCAAATTTTGACATGAATGAATAAAAAAAAGATAATTACATTTTGTGCAATGACAACATTGCTTTCATCATTTAGATACAGCGAATATAAAGTATCTACAATTATTGTGTTTTATTTTACTGCACGACAGAAATGGTAAAATAAAAAGATAATTAAAGTTTATGCTTGTTTATTTATGTTTACTATTTATGTTTCCATAAATAACAAAGTGCCATTTCTTTAATTGAATGTCAGTCTGTAATTCATTTAGATAATTGTGCCAGACATGATCTCATCCACTTAACTCTTAATGTCATAAACAGTGATGGAAATGGTTTTTGGGAACTAGGTATACGGTAAAGCTGGGTTCTCAGATCTAGATATAAAGTAATGTCTCCATTAAGAGAAATACAACATACAAAACTGATTTTATTAATTTGAGCACGTTTATCTTTCATTATTCATGCACTATTTATTTGTAATCTATAAGTATCAGTAGTTTGAAGCAATATTTTTGTATGTTTTGTTGATAACATTTTGAAGGTTGTTATTGATTCATTAAGATATATTATCTGTGTAAATGTATAACCCAAAAAGTTAGTTCTGTTTTGTTGTTGAATGGCATTATAAGCATTTAGTTTTAACTAACTTCATTCAAAAAGATTGCTTTCATCGTATTGTGACAGCTGTCATATCAACATGCATATTTTTGTTTATTGCTTCTAGCTTTGAAGACAGAAGAAAATAAGGTACATTTTTCAGTATATTGAATTTTTTTATTCCAAAAAATGTGAAAATGTGACTAACACTAAGAAAGATTTATACAGTTTAAAGAAAAATTGCTATGAATGATCAAATGTGACAGAAGTGGTACGTGGAGTTTTGTGCTGGAAATTCCCCAGCGACTGATACTCCACAGTTGAGTAAATCATTTGAGATCGATAGCAATCGGATAAAGACAATGTTTGAAAATAATCAGCATCATATATTGCAGAGGGCAGCCAGTGCTCAAAATATTTAGATCAAGTGTTGAAAATCATGTGCACCAATTCGGTTTTATTGGTTGCTTTGATGTAAGTCAAAACAGCACAAATTCAGCCAGTGTCCGCCATCAAGTGGATAATGGCAATGAATCATATTTTCATGTATTTCTTCCATTTCTATCCTTCTTCTATTAAGCAAAAAACTGAAAAGCTCACTGGGCCGTGTATAACGGAACAGCTTTTGAAACAAATTGTGACAGATAATGAAAAATGGATACTTTACAATAACATGGAATGCAAAAGATCATGGGACAAGAGAAATGAACCACTTCTAAAAATGATTTGATCAAGTACTGCTCCTATTAGGAGAAAGAGCATAACATCCCTTCAAGATAACACAAGACTGTACTGGTGAGGAGGTAAAAAATGTCTCAGCTTAGCTGGGAAGTTTTTACTCATTCACCATATTGAGCTGATATTGCACTTCTGGATTATCATTTTGTCTGGTTTTTAAGGGATTATCCAAACTCTTGAATCAATAAACTGCTTGAAACCGCTCGCAATTGACAGGGGAACTCTTCAATGAATAGCTTAAAAAATAGGCAAATTTTTTTGTGAATTGAATGAACAAAAAGTTTAAAAGATTTGTCAAAGGGAAATGATAATAAGTTATTTTCCTTGAAAATAATATTCTAGTTTCTTTGTACAAATTTAAGAGTTAGTAAAAGAAAATAAACTCCTTGAAGACTGCATGTAGAAGGTATCTAGAGCAGTCCTTTGCTGGGAAAGAGAGAAATTTCTAGGAAAATGGATTTATGAAGTTGTCTGAAAGACAGCAGTAGATTGTGGAACAGAACAGTAAATATGTTATTCAGTAAGATTAATGCTGAAAAAATTGTTTTTATTCATACTTCATAAATCAAACAATCTTTTAAGATAACCCAATATTATTTATGTAAATGCATTATCTATCAAAATATGCATTTGTTTTGATCAGGGAATAGCAAGTTCACACATTCATTCTGATGATGTATATATCATATGCTTGTGGTTAATGCTTCTGAGAGCAGTAAGTGCTTCTGTAAGTATTCTCATATCATGATATTCCTTCATGGATAGAACAAAAATATTACAAATTATGAAGCGCCTTGTTATGTAGTAGTGATAGCACATCAAACTGATCATTTTTGTTATAGCTAGTGTCTCAAATTTATGGCCTTGTGCCAGACTAAATCATGCATAGAAATTATTAATAAAAAATATGTTATAAAAAGGATTAATCTTGCTCTTCTCGTGGACACTAAAAATTATTCAAACTCAGACTCTTACTCTCTTTCTCACTAAGAGCACATGCAGACACACTCACTTTATATATATATACATATATATATATATATATATGTGTGTGTGTATGTGTGTGTGTGTGTGTGTTGAAAGCTTAACAGCTTTAAACTCTAAACACATCAAAAACTCTTTTTTGTGTCACTTAAGTCACTTATTTCCCAATATCTGTTAATGTAATTTATGTAATTTTCTTCAGTGTTTTTTTTAATGTTTTACATAAACTTTGCTATTATGGTACTATGTGTAATTTTTCTCTTATATACATATATTTTCATATATTTATATATATTTATATATATATTAAGAACTAGATATATGATCTGATGGAATGATTATAAGTTGCGTTATGTTATATTGAAACTCTCATTTGAAATGATCTCCCATCATTACACCGTTATTATATATCTCCTGGCCAAGACAACATAAATAAAATAAACAATTAACAAAACGTTGTCTAGGCTAAGTGATGTATCAACTGCGTAATGATAGGCGATCATTTCAAATGAGAGTTTCTATATGATATAATGCAATTTATAATCATCTATGTATGTATATATATGTATACGTGTATGTATAAAACAATGGTGGAAAAAGCCTGAAATTGCTATAGGAAAAACATGTAAAAGGACCCACCTAATCCTATGATTTAGCAAAGGAAACAAATGAAAGCAATGATTTTGGTAAGCAGATAAAATGGTACATTTCTTCAATATTTCCTTTATTAATGTTAGCACAGCCCAATTTGGAGGGTCCCACTGGCACCCTGGTGGCCAAATTTGACATTGCTTCTACACAATATGGTATCCCAAATAAAGCTCTACAAATCCTCTTCTATACTTCCCATTTTATCTGGATATTTGAAAAATATCTCTGCAGTACACGCCTCATTTTACTAAACAACTTTTGGAGATCAAATATCATAGGCTATGAGAAATGGATCGTTAAGTCGTTAGCTTTATACATTAGTTGAATTCTAATTAAGCTGCAGAATAACTGTTGTACCTACGTAAGTATTCATTTATTTTTACACTAAATATACATACATGCATATTTTGTGGGGTGAATACTGAGGATTACATTAATGGTAAGAATTGACATCAACAAGTGACTGCATATGAAATGTGCTTTAACTCATATATGTAACTTCATGCGTTCATATCAATATTCAAGTGAAAGAATAAATCACTTTTTACACCTAATTAAGCACTTGTAATATTTCTGCACACTTATTCAGGTGAATATTTTCGATAACTTCAATAAAATATTCTTATTCCTCCTTTGTTTAATGAAATTATGTTTATGCATTTGTACAAATTAGTGCAAATATCTGGTGAACGGTAGCATAGCATACAGCATTTCCCTGCTGAAAAGATGCTATAGGTGTTAGGATGCCTCAGAAAATTAACTTGGTATTTCCAAACTCCTCACCACGATGAGACATTTGAGTGCTAAGATGCAGGATGATTTTCAGGACAGTTTTCAGGGGAAAATGTGTCTAATCAGCCAGGAAATATATATTATTTTTTGAGGTAAGTGTGCTTTCTTATGCCTGAACTCAGATTACTTTGTTTGAAAATAAACATTCTTGCTACATTCCTCAGTCACAATCACCATACCAGAGTAAGAGGATAGTAAATTGTGGTTGATTTTACAGATATCAAAGGGCATCTGTAAACACAATCACATTACTGATGATACAGTCATATAATTCCATACAGCTTGATATATGTTGAGCATTATCAGAGGAACTGTGGAAACTGAATAATATTTCACTGATCAGACAGATGGCGTTGCACAGTCAGATTTGTCTGCAAGTGTCGGGGAAGCAAAGGAGAAAGAATTGACGTTGGCACACCGGGAACAAAAACCTCTGGCAAGATGGTCGAGAAGCAATGCTATAGGAATGCTCCATTAAAGGAAGGAGTAAATCAGATGAAAGACATTTTCTGGGAATGGCTTGGAATTATGGCTGACAAATAATGGATGTTTCCTTGAGGTGCGGTGGGGGGATGCAATAACTTTGACATGCATATACATGGATTTATTTACGTACAGAAATATATGTATAGTACCACAAACTGAAACTCTGACAGACACTGGTAATGTCCCAGATATTACAGAGAACAGAGTAGTATTTACACTATTGTGGTGACCCCTGTATTTTTAGTCAGGAATTAAATGTGAAACCCTTCTATCAACTAGGTATCTAGAATATCACTCCCTACGATGACTCCCTATAAAAGCTCTGAATGCACATGGTTGATCATTTATTTGGCCCCAGCTTTTGTGCCTATATCTTATCTTCTTTTACTTTTCTCTCGTTTATCTGCCCTGACACTTCAAGCCAGTTAGTGCTTATTTGGCCCCAGCATCTCAAGCCAGTTATCTTCCTTTACCCCTCTTTAAACTCGTGGTCAGCGCAGTCTCTATTCATTGACCATATCTATATATATATTGTCTTGTCACTTATCTTTCTCGAGGTGAGTATTCGCAAGAACTTCATTGCTACTGAATGTAAATACTGCAACTACTATTTTTGGTAACTACACAAACGCCACATTCATTATTTTGCCCCTTTTAGCTCCTTCTTGCACTTATCCTGAACTAACCCCCTTTTTATAATCTAGCTTGGTCATCACAAAATAACAGTCTGAGTGTTGCAATAAAAAGCACCAGAAATAAGATGAGAGAAATACCAAGACAACTTAACTTCATTGTGTTTCTCAACAGGGTTAGATTAGATTTTAATCACACATTTGTTTTGGGCAATCATTTGGTTATCTCCCCTTGACCAAGATGAATCCCAGCAGATGGCTGTTCTCCACTATGTTTCAAAGAATCAATACCAGTAACCAAGCAAAAAGAGACAATAACAAACATGTATAATTAAAAATGAAAACTTCTTTTAGTCTGTCATAAAAGGAAAAATGGCAAAAGAATTAGAGAAATAGTTGTCAAACAAAAGACGTCATTAATCATGAATAAATAGATAATAATAGATAAATCAGTAATAAAAGAAATACCAGATCCACACTGATGGCTACTGCAGTCAGCGTAGACTGAAAAATGCATACCAACAGAGAAAATGGAGAAATAAGCAAAAAAAAAAAAATTAAAGAAATCTAATAATTTGCTGCAATAGAAAGATTTTATGGCTTTTATTTATTATTTATTTCTTGGCTAGCTTTTTGTTTGTTGCCTTTTCTCATCAGATGTAAATTGTGGATAAGGAATGAAAATAAGATAAAAAATTTTTTCAAATCAACTAAGCTGTAAATTTGTGGATATTCAGGTTGAATAGGGGAGATTAGGAAGAATGATGTGAATGTTCTGTGTACACAAACATACAAACTCCTGAATGAATATAGAGGCAGAGTTAGAAAATGAGCATGTATAAATCTATGTACAAGAAAGCAGTAGTAAAAAATGCAGATTTTATTTATATATATACATATATAAATGTGTGTATGTGTGTGCGTATGCGTGTGTGTGTGTGTGTGTGTTCATGAGAATGACATCCTGTCTGATCACCTCTCATCCACAACACAAGTATATATATATATATATATATATATATATATATATATATATATATACATATATATATGTACATACATGGGCTCCTGCGAGAATTAATCCTGCAACCAATAGGGAGCTGCTTCAACATCGTGTTGCTCTTACCATTGAGCTAAAAATCTGCCGGTAATGAAAAATTCATGGATGTATTTGAATTTCGGTGAGATGGTTTTTTTTAGAGAAAATAATCATCTGAATTCATTTCAATAGATGAGTCCATTGTTTCAAATGTTGGATAGGAGATATTTATAACAGCAAAATCCGTACATTTAAATGGAGGAAGTCATTGTCATGAACAAAGAAACTGGAAAAATCGTAGTTCATTATCTAACCATAAAGCTCCAGTCATGATTATTGAGCCTTTTTGAATTTTCTGAATAATCTGTACAATATCTTCAATGATAATAAAAGTTTTGTAGATTTCTATTTATCAGAATATTCTAAGAGGATGCCCAAAGTAATTTAACAAGAAAATCAATATTTTTCAACTTAGATGAAGTAATTTCAAAGAAGAAATAGAAAATATGACATGGACAGTAACTTTGGCACCTTTCCTTTATGAGTGCCTCCAAACTTTTCTTGTAACCATCTATAAGCTTCTGCGCATGTCAGCTGGTTTTTTCTCCCACTCTTCATTTACAATTTGTTGAAGTTCTTGAATGTTTGTGGCATTCCTGTGGTGTATGGTATGCATTAAAAACATGATTTCAGATTGCTATTTTCTCCAAAGATTTTCCATCAGAGAGTGATTAGGACTCATCACTGGCCACTCAAAAGCAATTGGTACAAAAACTTCATAGAATTAGTCTTTAGCCATAATCTAATGGTAACTAAACATGGGAACAAATAACTACCAAAGTATCCAAAATTGAAATGTTTTTCTAATCTATATCAAGTTTTATCGTGTTTATTATGAGGAAATAGAATTCTTTTCTAAAAATACAAGACTGAAACATAACGGAAACAAATTTGATCCAAAAAATTAGTGAAGAGCATTGAACCATTTTTCAGTAAGTACCAGATAGAGTTTATTTTTGATTGGAGATCATTAGGAAAAAGAAAAAATAGTTACATAATTGTTTAAAAGAAAAAAGAATAGATTTTCAAACGTTTCTATGACCCCCCCCCAATAATATTCACATGATTGCAGAGAGGTCTTGACCCCTACTTTGAGAAGCTCTGTAGTCTTTTATAACTGACAGCTCAAGGTACCGGAAGGATGAAAGACAGGATACCGACTCCTTGACTAGAATGCAAATCAGCCAATGGAAAAAAAACAATGCTTTCCTGTTATGCTTATTCAAGTAGCTATTGATGGCGTTCTATTCGAATGATGAACCATGCACATGTCAGTTCTAAGTAGTATACTCAAAGATGATGTGACAGCCAACATGCACATGAAAATTAAAGGCATATTTACTTGCATATTATCTTAAGACGTATATATTCTCAAACTTACAACAATATACCACATTTGCATATGCATACAATATCAATTAAAACCAAGATTTATATTTGTAATTTAGAAATTCACCAAAATTAACATAGAAAAATGTAAACTTTAAAAAAAAAGTTCATCTATCATTTGAAATTAACTTTAGTGACTTTTTAACATAATTTTTACCCAGGCCGATAAGTAGATTATTATGAAGGTGAAAAATACTAACAGCCTGTTTCTATGTCTTAAAATTTTTTCTTTAGGAGCAAAAAAATTCTGGCTTACATATGAAGCCTGTCTAAGCCACCACAGTGGTATTTGGGGGCTCTGGGTGGGTTGACTCCTTGATGGGGCCCCTCCAACATTTAGTGAGATTTGTCTAAAGAAATGCTGTAGATGAGCAACTATTTATAAGACTTCTGCCCCTCCCTCATTAGCAGTCCACAAGGGATATTCAAGTAATTCTTTCTGCCCACCTACATCCTCTTCATTCTTGCCTCTGACCACCAATGCCATTGTGAATAAGTTCATTATTTCATGTCCTTATATCCTTGCCAATGACCTTGGGAGAGGTATGCGCTCTGTGAGTGCTTACTAATTTTATTGTATAGTTTTTTAAAGATACAGAATGAAAAAATTTTCATGGTACCCAAATCTATTTTCTCCATATTATTTCAAAAAGTCAGAACTAAAAGGAAAAGAAAACTAAAGATAAATAGAATTGTTAGTAAATATAGGTTTATGCCATCACATTCAATAATATGGGATCATCATAATGAGTAATGAATAGTATTGGTGTGAAAAGATCACCAAAACCCCACATATCCTGGGGTAAGAGAAAGTTCTGGAGGCAGTGGGGGACATCATGAGTTACCACCATGCTTGGGCCCACTACTGGTTTAGGCAATGTTCATGAAAGATGGGCTCCTGAGATGAAGGATATGAGTTCAAGTTTTATCAGAAGCTACTTCCTGGTTTCTTGGTATGTGCTCTTGCAGATGAAGAGTTTATCAACCGAGATTATTGTGATAAAAAGCAATGATGATAAGATGAATTAAAAATCCTTATCAAATAATAATAGTAGAAATGTTACATCTGGAAATTTTCGAATGAATGATTCTCTCAACTTATCTTTCATAGTAGTGTTTTGTGATATGTTCCAATCTTGAGTATGTAAGTATAATTATGCACAATGTATGTCAGTTGGTTCATCTGTAACATAAGGGAAACAGCTTTCATGCCTTTGCTCAGAAGACTTTCATTATCTATTTGTAAGAGAAAGATTGATTGTGCTTGAAATCATTTGAATTCTTTTCTTTTCAAATATAGATTCATAGCTTCTTATATTCTAAGGTTTCATGCAATTGCATAATTACTTGTAATATTTCCCTCAAAGGATAAACTAGTTTTCATTTAATCATCAAACAATATTTTTCATGATTAAATGACAAGATATTTGTGTTTCTGGTCTGAGTTATCTTCTGTCATGAGTTTTATTGATAGGAAGGTTTTTCACTAATAGAGCTTGATATTTATTTGCTTCCATTTTAAGATCCTTAAAAGACCTCAACATCTATTGAACCACAAACCACAGTTTCACTTAACAGCAGTTGGCTAAGTTCTCATAGATTTAGATCTAGACCTAGATGTTTTTGGTTACATTTAGATGTCAGAAATGGCTATTCAGAGGATTTTTGATAAAAATAAGTAATTCATTGTAATGAAATAAAAATGTTTTTTAAATCAAATCAGTAATATTTTGATAATATACATGTTGAAGACCAAAGTCATATTTAATGTATTAATATATATATGATATATTTCCTGGATTTTAGATATATATCTGGAGAACTTGGATGTTTCTAGATGTTTTTGAATCAATTTCAGATGTAAACATGCTTTATTTGCACTTTCAGAGTAAATTTGAAGAGCAAATAGTATTCAGCTGAAACATTTCAATTCAGGAAAATATCTTTACTGGCTGAATCTTTGTTTCTGCATACCAACATTTCTTATCACCTGCTTTCACTTGAGCTCTTTGGATATATAGATGTATGGAGATGAATAGATATAGATATATGGGCATATTTGAACCTCTCTCACAAATTCTCATTAAGTTATATATTGATGCCCAATGGCAAATCCACTTGAATATACATTTATATCTTTCTGCTTATCAAAAAATACAAAATAGTTTACTCTCCAAAAATATTGCCTGCAACTTGCAAATAAAGTATAATTTTTTTACTTGTGATTTTTTTTATTGGTTAATATTTTTCACTAATTTTATTCTGTCAATATATATATATATTTTGGGATAGTTGCCAAGATATATTAACTGAGAAAAATGGCTACCCCCAAAGTGATTCTCTGGAAAAAAAATCATTTATCTGAAAGAATATATTTCAACTTAAATATGGAAGGCATAACATATTAGTTATTAAAAAATATATACATCGTATTGTCTTTCCTTCTGGCTTAGCAAAAAATGCACATTTTTCTTTTCAGCAGATCATCAAATTTCATCAGTTAAATTTGATCTGATCCACTACTGGATTATCTTTTTATTCATCTTCTTTTTTCTTGATTCAAATAACTTACACATAAATTACCCTCTTCATTATCATGATGAAACAAACCTTTCAGCTATTTTCCAACCATCATCAGGTTTTATCAAATCCCTTCCAAACCTAGTCAATTTCTCAAATTTGTTCATAAAATATAAATAGAATTTTGAACAAAAAAGAATAAGTAGCTCCATACCTCATCTCCTGAACAGTTTTGAATATCTCATTGTACTCAAAAAACCTAACAAGCTTTCGGCACTTTTTCTTACACGTGATCCAAATAAGAGAACAAATAATTCTAGCTAACTTATGAAAGATAAATAAGGACTTGCAGAGAAGCATTGGATGAATCGAAAATTTTCAGAGACTCCTTGTGTTTTATCAATATATGATATACAGGTCTGGTTAGCCACTCAATAGAAACCGTGATCAATATCTTCTCACTGCATGTCATGTTAGGATTGATCAATTAAAAAAATGGAAAAAGGGGTTATCAGTGAATCAGTTACTTCTCTCGTCTTTTGCTGCATCTCTAAAAAGTCTGAATTAAAAAAAAAAAGTATGACCACTGCCAGACGCAGACTAAAGAGCCATTTTGGCAAGAAATTACTTTGTCATTTGAACTTTCCTGTTCGGTGGGGGGATCTCAAAAAAGCAAAACAACATTTTTCTAGACATAATAAGTAGAACATGATTAAATTCTCATCTATCTAGCTCGATTGGTGTGGCCTATGAACAATACATATTTGACAACAATGCAAATTTTGATCGCAGTATCACAGAACTATTGTTAGTGCACAAACAGGGGGATGATCTTTGGAAAGAAATTGTTTTCATGAATCAGATACAATGTAATTTCAGGCAGCAAATTTGAAAGAGATTGAAGATATAATCCAAGTATTCTTTCATCTTAATTTTCCTTGAAAGTAATGAATACGAATCATGTTTGTATAATCAGTATTGAAGGGCCAGAAAACTGATCTCTTGGTTGATATATGTTTACTTTATAATTTGTACGCACAATAATAACCTAAACTATAAGAAGATGATCAAGATTTTAGAATAAACAGACTGAAAGAAAGAAGGGAGTTTTGACACTTCAGCATTATTTTTACTAATTCTGTTATTGATTCTTTTTTTTCATTCTATATGGAGTTCAATTTTCTACAGTCTTCAGAACCATGTTATTTTTTTTTGTTTAGATAAGAACAAATTAACCAAGATAGCTGGCGCCATAAAGCATCATAACAATGGTATTAGGTATCATGCTGAGAGACAGGGGAAATGATGCAGTTGGTGCAATTCATAGTGAGGCATCTACGTGCTATCATCTGTCTTGTTTTTTTCGAAAGATTTCATGTTCTCTACTTTCATAAAATAAAAAAAACATATCCTGGAAAGAAAAAAATCCATGTGGAAAATAAGACAAGATCAGGAATATAACAACAGCTCACTTTTAATAAAAGAATAGCATGTTGATATTTTTGGGTTCATGGAAAATATTTTTTCAGCCTAATAAGAATAATCTGACCCTGCATATTCGAGTTAAAAGCAAGGCATTTTCTAATGTTTTTTTTTCTGTGTACGTGTGTGTGTGTGTGTGTGTGTGTGATAACTAAGGCTATCTATTTAAGAGTGAATAATAAGACAGTATGTTCATGCCTTGCTAGGCTCTGTTGAGCCTGAATGAGATCTTTACAATTTCAAGCATTTAGAGCAGTGAAATCAATCATGATTTTACTGCTCCATTGTCTGGTAGAGATTGTGTTTCATAGAATCAGAAAAAATGAAAAATGATAATATTTCATTTTTAATTAAAGCAACCCTCCTTCACCCGAGAAGAATGAAAGTATTAAAAATAAATCATATTTTAACTGAAGAAACAATATAAAAACCTTTTGTAGCGATTATGACCATGCAATTCTGAAGGGTGTTATAAAATATTTAAAACCTTTATGTGCCAAGACATACGTAGCCTTAACATTTTACTACTAAAGACTCAAAGATTAAAGAATTCAGATGATAATTTCTGTTCATTTGTAGATATTGTTTTTGAGGAGTATAAAATGATTACTTTTATTGCTTCTGTACAATTTCATTGTTTAAATCATCATATTAAACTCAGATTCAGAGGTAAGTAACCTTTCCTTGAATGAAAAAAATGTATGTTTGGGTCAAAATCTCAATGAGAACTTCAGATGCAAAGAAAATTCTTTTTCTTTTTAAAAAAAAATCTATCAAGAGAAATAAAAGTTGAGAATAAACAGAGAAGATGATAGTGTGTTCAAAAAATTATCATATAGGTTTTCCAGGTTATTGAGAAAACAGAGACTGAGTTAAAAACTTTATTTAATGCTCAACACAGGCATTGTTTTTTTATATTGAGGAGTATATGATCAAATATATAATATCTTGTTCAAAACGCAACACTTGATTCAGTGGTGAAAATGGCAGATGGCAAGTGAGTGTACAGCAAAAATTTACTTCTCAATTTTCAGATATTTCTTACATCTCAAAATGGAATTGAAATTGGTCATATTTTTTCTTGGATTACCCAGAGCAGCTCATGGTTACGGCACCAAAACGAATAGTTGTTATGTAAGAGGTATCACAAGAAGTTGTTACATAATGATGATGATTATAATGATGGAGTAAGACAGTGAGTGAACCTACTTCATCTCTTCTGTAGTTGATGGTCGTCAGGTTCTTATTTTGTCGTTGGTCGCTGGCATCCCAGCATCAGGAGAGCTGTGAAAGAAACTCTTTTTGAAGCAGATAGTGTGAAGAAAAATAACCAGAATCATATCAAGTAGATTTATTTAATCACCATTTTACAGTGCACAGCAGGTAGATTGCTCATTTTAAAAAATTGTTTCATCAACCTCCCATTAAATTTTCTCTAGGTCAGTAATTGTTTGACAGACAAAAACAGCATAAGCTGATCTGGTTGTTTAAGTTGCATTTCTGCTACATGGCTAGCTTACTACTAGATATATTTTCAGCCAGGAGAGTCAAGGTTCCCAATTCAGATCTCTGATTTTCTTTGAGGCGGTACCTTCCCCAATGGAAGGTTCAGCTGAAGACTCCACTAAGTTTTATTTCTCTTCCATTTATCAGATTTTAGTGATATGTGGATTTTCCATCAGGGAATAAACTACACTTCATGATTTCACTATTACCAGTAAGGTAGCAATTGGCAAAAATGTTTATGATGATGCCAAATTTCTTTCAGAATACTCTAACAAACTAAGCGTTATATATCATTGTAAAAGGCTTTACAAAGGTTACAATAGAATTGGCTCATATCTGAATGTATATTTATTTTATTTATTTGGAACGAATGCTTCATTATTTTTAATGAACAATGTAACCCATTTGGATATTCCCTGTCGGCCATCAGCCAAAAACAGAACAGAAATTACAGAAATCCCATGAAAGATTCAGCAAGAATTAATAATAAAAACCATTGTCTTTGATACAAAATGCACATAAAATGTAGGTCAGTTTTTATCGATCGAATTTTTATCATTATATACTTTGTTTTTTCTCTATTGCGTTTCGTATCTGTCTGTTGGTGTACATACTGACAAACTTTTTACAATTGTTTTATATTCAAGATTTCATGAGAACAGTATTGTCAGAAAATAAGGTATTTATACTGGTTTAAAAATCAGAATTTCCTTTACTTTGGGTGGTGATGAGCATTACCAACCCAGTATCAAAGATGCAATATATACTCAAATATATAAGCTCACACAAAATTTGATTCCTGGTATGAGCCACAAGTGTGGAAAACTCTTCATTAGGACAGGTTTCTCTGTTTATTCAGCAGCTAACTGAGTACACTTGTGTGATTAGCGTGGAAAAAAATGGGAATAGAATTGCAACCCTCCCCTGTTCACGACTCTAGTAGCAAATGAGAAAGGAGCCTCTGGATCTTCTCTAACTGCCAGCACAGTCTTTGACTTGGTCTGACATATGTTGAGTTGACTTTCATGCATGCATATATATATATATATATATATATATATATATATATATATATATATATATATATATAAGTATTACATGCATATATATATATAAGTATTACATGCATATATATATATATATATATATATAAGTATTACATGCATATATATATATAAGTATTACATGCATATATATATATATATATATATATATATATATATATATAAAGGTTTGGTTTTTTCATAAAAACCATCATCCAAGCAACATATTTTAGCAGTATGCCGTGTTGGGAGTAATCAATCAAAAAATTGGAACCAGGAATGAATAATGAATAAGTTATTCATCTCGCTTTATTTTTATCACTAAAAACATCCAAATTTTCGAAAAATATAAATGCTACCAGATGCAAACTAAGGGACCAATTCAGCATCAACTTACATGGTAAATTGCCCCCCCACACACACACACACACTAGAAATCTATTTTTGCGGGGATGTGAATAACAACAAAAAAAACAGGTTTTTTTTCCCCAGACATAATGGGGGTAAATGCTTAAATTTCCAGTCCACTAACTCTATCTATGCAGCGTATACACATGCCATGTACAGAATCACTTAGAAAATGAAGAAACCTATGTTGACAGTTTTCCTTGATGGCTCCAAACCTCTTACATATATATGCTCATATACATATCAGAACATATATAGATAAATATATGCAGAGCTGGATTAATTTTGTAGCAAAAGAAGCATATGGTTATGGGCCCTGAAACTTTGAGAGCCTCATTCAGGGATTCTGCACAAACTAGATTATTATAGCACTATTCTGCTTTCAATTTTATGAATGACTATATGTTTAAGATTAGTGATTTCAGTCCATTATCACCTTTAATTAAGGTTATCATTTTAATACAGTAATTATTGGGAGTGAGATATCTATGCAATGCATAAATATGAAGGTGTTTGAAATGACGTCATAGCAGCAGCAGAAAGATCAAAATGAAAACAAAATGATACTATTATTGAAATGTCAGACATATTTGTTATCATATTTGACTGGATGGAAATTGAAGAAAAAATTTTCAACTGCATATTCTAATATGTATGTGTTATTCTTTATAAAATTTAGGTTCCATCATAACATATGCAACAGAACCCACATCAGCTTAATCCAGTTCCAAATATATGCATTTAATTTCTTAGAATATGTTCACTTTCATGAAATTCTTTATGTATACAACAATGAAAAGAATGCATACAGGTAAAAACATTTATTATTTATATATTTTGTATACATATATATACTAAAACATATCCATATAACCAAATATAGTCATGTGGCCAACCTCATTATTATTTTACTATAAGCAGTACAGTGAAAATATTCAGAAATATTTATATCACGGTCATTTGATCTCTTTAAATATGAACACTTGCACTCAAAACTTGGAAAAAGGAAAGGATTGAAAAACAAGAAATTAAATCTTCAGTATCCATAAAAACATCACTATATTTCCCAGCATCAAAGATGATATTTTTTCCCCTGAAAATTCTCCCTGAATCCTAAAAGCCAAAGGTCAATTTTTTTGTAGGCTTGTCTCCACCCCAGAGACAGTAATCCAAAGTCCTGCATATGACCTCTGCATAAATTTTATGAATTAGATTTAGAATAAGATATAAATGATAAAAAATATATGTTATCACTAAAATTAATTCCTCCCCTATTGGTATACAATGGCAGACAACCAACAGACTATTTGCACATCAATATTACCTATATTTTCACTCATTCCAAGACAATCTTTTTTTTCTTCTTCCTCTCACTTTCACTGTATGTCTTTGGACATCGACCATTCCTAAGATTCCCCAAGACTCTCCATCATGTTGCAAAGCCAATACTCTCTGAACTTGTCAAGTTCATCTTGCCATCTTATTTTCTACCGGCTAGGGTTTTATAAGTGGTCTCTGGGGATCCACTAGTAAGTTGCGATGTCTAGGTTGTCTGACATTCATGCAACATGACCAGCCCATTACAACTTGAGTTTTCCAATATAGTATCCTGGACTCCTGTTTTTTCCCTAATACATTTTGCAGTCTCCAAGTGCTATTGAGCATGTTTCTTTCATGTACACATTGCATGGTTCTCAGATTCAGGGTCAGTCTCTTAGTTAGGTTCTATGTTTATGCTTCATAGGTGACTATAATAACTACAGACCAATAAGTCTATTCAACTGCATCTGCAATGTTATCAGCAATCGAATTATCAAGAAACTAAATGAAAACCAATGACGGTAACAAGCTAGCTTTAGATGGCACTACTTTGACCATCTCCATTTGATTGAATCAACCAAAAGAGAAAGCAGCAGAATACAATATGATGCTGTAGCATTTATCGACCTCAAGAAGGCTTTAACTCGGTGGAAATTCCCATGGTCATTGATGCTATCACACAACAAGGTGTAGACCTTGTATATGTCAGAGTATTGCAACATATATACCGTTACAACAGCTCCTTTATCAGGCTACATAAAGAGCTCTTTTAGCTCCCAAAATTGGTAAGACAGGGTGATACTAGCTCAACCAAACTCTTTACTGCTTGCCTCAAGGTGATGTTTTGAAAGTTAGACTAGGAAATAAAGGATACAGAACAGACCGTGAATACCTAAGCACCCTCAGATTTGCAGATGACATTGTCCTTCTGGCTAAGAATCTTTATGACCTCTAACTAATGTTAGAAGAACTTGATGAAGAAAGCAAGGAAGTTGGTCTTCACAATGATCAGAATCAAAAATGCAGTGCTGGAGAAAGTAGACCCCTACGTTTATCTGGGACAACGAATCCTGATGGAATCCTCAAAAGAAAAAAATCAAGTGAAGAATCACTCTAAGATAGCAGGCTTTTGGTAGAGAAAGTTAAACCTTCAAGAATAAGAAAATCTTATCAGACCTAAAAAGAAGGGAATATTACTAAGTGATGAAAAAAAGACTGCAATATGTTCAAAGGGTTAACCAGTACAGTAATCAGACAATCAAACATTCATCCTTCATTTTGGTTATGTTTAGTTGCTCTGTGAAGCTACA
This sequence comes from Thysanoteuthis rhombus, assembly GCA_963457665.1. NCBI lineage: Eukaryota > Metazoa > Mollusca > Cephalopoda > Oegopsida > Thysanoteuthidae > Thysanoteuthis > Thysanoteuthis major. The sequence goes on from OY735210.1 coordinate 12,138,517, forward strand.
ACAAGCAACGATGGCAATTGGTTTCTAGCATCAAACATAGAACTTGATATTAAAGAAAATTTGTTTTATATTTGTTTGTTATTTTTTCAAAATTTTGCAATTCAAAATTTGAATGGTTCCCTGAGACTCGAGTATTCTTAATCCAGGGAAATATGATAAATTCTGACAGACAATATCCACACAACGGTGAAAAAATATTTTGAGACAAAACTTTTGTTACTTATACATTGCTAATCAAAAATTTTACTGATTCTTTTTCTTTTACAAGCAGGTATTTGTGTTGAGAATATAAAAGTGGAGGCAGAAAGGCCCATGATGTAATTTCATAAGTCAGATTGCTATGGCTCTCTCAATAACAACTCATCAAGTCATGGGTGTCAAAACTCTAAGATTAATCAAAAGATTTTAATATTTCTGAGGAGAGCATGGGCATTTGAGTGAAGTGAATGGTCAATGGTTTGGATTAACAATTGTACAATTTTGGCCAATTCTCGTCATTCTATAGGTTTAATTCTCATTACCCTAAATTTGCCAATCTCTATGGCCCAGTGATAGAGTGCTCATTTCTGGTTCAGCAGGTCATAGTTTAATCCACCGCAGGATCATACCAAATACTTTGAGAAATGGTACCCAATGCCTCTCTGCTAAGCAAATCATGTTGGATACATTGGTAAGATCACCAAAGTCAAGTTGAATTGGATCAGAGCCTAGATGAGTGACCTTTGGGGAATACCAGGTGTTGTAAGCAGAATGAAGCTTCAACTGGCCTGACAAATTAGTCTTACTTACAATTTCCTATGGGTACCTAACCCAATGATATCTTCAGTAAGGGTATAAGCAGAGAATTATGATACATCCATGCAATAAATTCATAAATGTGATGAAAAAGTTAGATTTCAAACAAGTGCAAGAGGTTTTTCTTCTCAAGAGCCATTCAGAAGTAAAGCCTTTTCATTCATAATAAATTCTAGTTCAAAACTAACAAGAAATTCAGATAATTTTTTCTCTAAATGATGAATGGTTGAATAAAAAATCACAAAACTTTTGGTCTAGCCAAGTTGTTATTGTGAGAGCTCAAACAATCTGACTAATAGCAAAATATTGGTAATGAAATCAGTGATGGAAATGGACTTTTGGGACTAAGTATTTGGTAAGGCTTTGTTTTCAGTACCAAGCATTTGGTAAGGCTTGGTTTTTAGAACTAAGTATTTGGTAAGTTTTTGGAACTAAGTATTTGATAGAGCATGGTTTTTGGAATTAGATATTTGGTAAAGCTTGGTATTTTGGACTAGGTATTTGATAAGGCTAGGTTTTTAGAACTAGGTATTTGGCAAGGCTTGGATTTGGAGGTGGGTATTTGGTAAAGCTTGGTATTTGGAACAAGGTATTTGGTAAGGCTTGGATTTGGAAGTAGGTAGATGGGGATGTCTCCATTAGCAGTAATTGTAAGATGCAAGAAATCTAAAAATTGAGAAGTGGGTAGACACTGCACCGCCCATTTTCACCACTAGATAGTTTTAATAAGAAAAAGTGACAAAGATTTTCAACTCTTGCCTGGTATAATTGTTCTTACTTTGAATGAAGTAGCAAGATCATTCTTCAGCCATTAAACAAAAGACTCCTAAATCTATGGTTAAATGCTGTTCCATATTTTTTCAATAACTGTGAAGAATGATTTGTAAATTTAGTGCTAGCGTATAGGTGTCTGATTCTTACAAACTTACTTAAGAGTTGGAAATCTGATCATATGGAAAAAATGTTTCTCATATCAAGAAATCTTTCTTTATTACACTTAAAATGAAAAGAAATAGAACAGAATGTTAATATTTGTGGCTCATATTGTATTATGAATGATCTTTTCTATATATATAATATCACTATAATTTGAGATGAAGTTAGAGAAAGCTGCCTAGAGTCAATTAAGATACTATTTAGAAACGTCTTATGCTTATATTTGTATTTTTATGATTCTTCTTAGATTCATGATTTTTGTTAGAAGAATCTGCTTGGTATATAAAAGCAGTTAATACAGAATTTATATTCATGTATAGTATCCCAGTGCAACAGTTGAAAAAGAATAAGATGTTATAAAACAAAATATTCAAAAAGATATTCCCTGCACATATATCAATAGAAGTTTCAATACACAGCTCTACACAAGAAAGTCTTGGCCTTTTGGGCTCCCCTAGACCTCCTGGGTTTAAGTTCAATGCACAGGTTGCATCCTCCTCTCAGAAACCTTGTCTCATGCATATATTCCTCCAGGCAAACTTGCAAAGACCATAAATTAGAAATACTGACACAAGGAAGATCATGATGATATAATGCTCATTTGCATATCATCTCACCAGTGCAGGATCAAGCCAGGGATAGCAGCCCAGAGGCATGTGCAAGCTAGAGGGCCTCCAGAGATTCAGTGAAAAGTTATTTCATTTGTGAACGCTGAATCAAAGTATACATTCTAAAAATTAACTATTTAGAAGGGTTCAATTAAAATTTTGTGTACATATTTTAGTAAACATACTACAGCAAAAAAAAAAGGACATATATATAGTATGATAGTTTGTGGCAAATAAGAATTACAATACAGACTTGCTCTCATGGCTAATGAAAATGACATTTTCAAGAACCTAGAATTTGCTGATTTTTGGAGAAATTGGAAGCCTCATAGTATCTGCTGCTCTCCAAAATTTTAATCCAGCACTACATCTCACTTTGGTGGTTCAGAGCTTGAAAAGTTCTATTCAAAGTTCTTAGTGATGAATGCTCTTTCCTAGAACTTAATCAAAGAATTGTGTAACTTTTGTTTCTGAAATGTGTAACTTTCTTTAGGTAAAATTCTCGAGAAAATCTGCTGGTACTTATGTGAGAAATATGGCAAAAGGCAGTAGTATCATAGAAGAAAAACTTTAAAAGATTATCATCATTATCTCAAAAAAGTAGGAGGAGAGGAAGGATAATTCAAGAACTAATTTAGAACCTTTGAAATGACCTAATATGAAAATTAATTTTCTTTTATATGTCTCTAAAATTTTATTATTACCATTCCATTTGAAATTTATACATATGTAAGTATAACACTTAAGATTTTTTATAACATACGATGGAAAGACAGAGAGTGAGAAAAAGAAGTTGATAAGATATTGAGTGATAAAATGAGTAAATTTGGTCCTTGTGAAAAAATATTGTTGAAAATGTTCCAATGTATTTGTTAGTTAACAATCAAGTATTATACATTATATAAGTACTTTCACACACACATGCCCACCATATCCCAAGAATGCAATTCAGATTGTACTTAATTCTTTTTTTTTCAAGGGTGTTGTACCACTCCCTGACACACAGGTCACATGTGACCCCTATTTTTCCTACAATCAGGTGCTTTCAATTCTCTACCTCTCCTGATTTCATCCACTTGTAACATCTGGCTTCTACAAACCTCTTCAATTTCCTTCATTTCTTCCCCGGTCATCAACACCATTTTTTGTTATGTCATGCCTTGTAATAAAACAGATGACTCCTTCATGCAGAAATGGGCTTAGAGGCACCCTATATTTTGACATTCAGTATCATTTCTTAGACATCTATTGAAAGACACTCCCAATTGATCCTTTGACTGTGTCCTTCTTCCATTATGGATGATTCCACTTATGAGTAGCTTACTCTTCGGGTCACCGAGTAAAATATCCACTTTCAGGTGACATCATGGTAATTGCAACCCTCCTGACCTTGGTGACATCACTTAAACAACATTTTCTCATACGGAATTTCTGTCTATCTTCGGGCCATTCCCAGCAAATTGACTAAACCACTCTGGGATGACATTATCTACTTTTAATAATCTTTGCCCACTCACTGTTTCTTCAACTAAACCTATTTACCTATAAGCTATCTGCTTATCTCAACATACACATATAGCATACCAGCGATCCTGAGGGGGAATTTTATAAGGCAGTGCAATGTACATATACACTACACAAACTCCTTCGTCTTTTAGCCATCCTGTTTTCATCTGCTATGACCCTTTTAGGATGCCATGCTATATTCACCCACTGGTAAACAATCAAATCAACCGACTTTATTAATGGAAATAACACATTAACTTGGAAGTTTCGATACATAGCTCTACCAAAGAATCTCCCAGGCCCCTTCCCTTGGACATATGGGCTCCAGTACGATGTACTGGCTGCACCTCCATTTCAAATACCTGCAGCACATGCATAAATACAAACAGGGAAATGTTTGAATCTGCATATATATCGATAATGGCTGATGAAGTAAAATAACAAGATTAAGAAATTGCAAACATTTAGTTTCTTGCCTGAGATCCAAGTATTTGATTTTTACTCATTTTGAGACGAATCAATTTTAAGTGTTAATGTTCTTGAAACACTCAAGTAAAAAAAAAAGTGCTTATGCTCAATAAAATGTTCCAATGAAATTGTTTTAGAATCCATGAAAAAATAAACAGATAATTCTTTGGATTTTACTGTAATAGAAACAAGAAAAATGTGGAATACTTTGAAGAACTTTAAAGCACTCCGAGGGCATGTAACTCTGCCAATACCATATGTATAAATATTGACTTATCCGTCTTGAAATTTAAATCTAGCATTCTCATAGCCTAATGATCATTTTGAACCGCTTTTACGCATGGTAATAACATTATTTCTCAATCAGGAACAATTTTCTGGATCCGCTCCAAAATTCAATCGCTTTTTAGCCAATTGCCAATCCTTTCACAAATCCTCATTGAAATTCACTGAGAACTTTTGGAGATGTTATGTAGACAGGCTGATGAATGGGAAGAAAAAGATTGATACACATACCTCTTAAACTTTGTTGGAAGAGGTAAAAAAATTCTTCTATCCACCATTTAGGTAAAGAATTTCAAGATGTTAATTACACTTTGGACTCTATATCTATGTTTCCTCACACTATCATCCTTTAGGGAAAATTGTCTTCCATTCAAATGGTCACATTCTATCAGGTCTCCCTCTAGATATATTCTACATAAGAGCTGAAATATAAAAAATGTATTTACTCTTTACAAATATCTATTTCAGGACCAAAATACAGATATACTTTATATAGCGCAGTTAATTTGTTTCAAAATTTTCTGTACTTTGTTTTTTTCTTTCAGCTCATACTTAGTTATATCAATTTGTACAGCAATTCCTTAATAGTACTACATCAAACACCATACTAATCAAGGTACTCCTGAGGTTTGTGAGTATTTGTGAATATTCAAAAGCAAGTGAAAATGTGTTTGTGTCCAGTGATAGAAACGGGTTTTGGAAACCATTCTTATGGTAAGGTTGGGTTTTGGGTCCTAGTATTATTCGGGAAAAGACAAGAGTCAGGGACATCATAGAATCCATTAAAAATCTCAAATGGCAGTGGGCTGGCCATGTTGCAAGAATGACGGACAACCGATGGACATTGCAACATGGATCCCCCAAGATCACACGTGCAACTGAGGCTGACAGAATATTAGATGGAAAGACAAGCTAGATAAATTCAGAAATTACTGGCTCTGCAATGCCCACAATGGAGAATCCTGGGGAAGGTCTATGTCCAACAACGGTCGTCAAAAGACTGATGATGATGATGATTATTAGAAAATGAATATACAAAAAAACCCTAAAAATTTAGGACTATGGATCAGTCGTACCTCACATCCCCCACCTATTTCTGCTGCTGTTTGTGCCAAAGTATAAAGTAACAATCATGTTAAAATCCTCAAAAGAAGAATAATCAAGCAAAGAGTCACTCCAGGATGCCAAGCCTTGAGCAGAGCAAAGTTAACCTTCATGAAATAGAAAATCCTATTAGTCCTAAAAAGAAATGTATATGACCAATGCATCCTCCTGATACTCCCCAATGGAGCTGATACATGGAATCTAATCAAGAGACTGACCTGCAAACTGAGAGCCATGCTATGTGCACATGAAAGAATCATGCTCAACCTCACATGGAGAGATAACAAAACAGCATAACATATCAAGGAAAATATAGAAGTCCGAAACACCATAGGATCCATTAGAAAACTCAAATGGCAATGGGCTGGTTGTGTTGCATGAATGGCTGACAATTGGTGGACATCAAAACTCACAATGTGGTTCCCCAGAGATCACATGTTGAACTGAGGCAAACTGAACACAAGATAGAGAGACAAATTCAGAAAGTATTGGCCATGTAACGTCCATGATAGAGAGATCTGGCAAATCATGGGGAAGGTCCATGATGGACACTAAAAAGCTGATGATGATGATGATGATGAAAGATGTCTGCGTACATCTTGGCAAATATCTGAATATATGGCTGTAAATATATATTTTCTCAAGTTCTTGTAAGTGTAAGAGTGAAAATACATATGTTTGAGTGATATATATAGATATAGATATGAAGACATTTTCAGACAATAACTTCTTAAGTTCATCTTCATAAAAGGATAAAAATTACCACCTTGAGGGAGTTGGTTTATAAATCATTCAATAAAACATGCCAAAAATAGAAACTTACAACAGAAATATCTAAGTGTCTTTATCATAAAAAGAAATATATATATATATATATATATATATATATATATATATATGAATAGTAGAATGTGGATTCACTACACAAACTAGCTCATGTTTCTGTTATACTGCTAGCCTGATTTGTACCACATGTACTATATATATATATATATATATATATATATATATATATATATATACGTATATTAGAAACTTTCAATGTCAAAATAAGTTTCTTCAGTTTCAAGGTGGTCTGGCTGGTAGGCTATGTGTGAATGTATAATACATAAAAGCTGCACTAAAGAGCTAAAGGGCAGCAATTTCCATCCCTTTTCATTATGTCTAAAAAAAACGTTTGTTTTTTGAAAATTCACTCCCTAAATGTTTTCAGTGGGGGGTTTAATTTGAAATGTTAGCTTATCCGAAACTAATCCCTTAGTTTATGTCCAGCACTATTCACATCACAACCAACAAAAGGTGAGAGAAGCTACTAATCCACAGATCTCTCCTTTTTCTCCAATTTTTTAACTGATCACCCTAGCATGCTGCCAAAAGTCATTGGACATGTGACTGTTTCTATTGAGTGAATAACCAGACCTGAGAATAAAACTAATACAACGGAATTAATATTCACATGGGTGAACATTCAATAGAAATGACACGAACAGCAAGTCGTGTCTGCTGTTATTCTTTTCGATCCCTCATTGTTAAATACGTTTCTTGGGTAAACTATGTAAATCAGCCCTGTTTCAAAAAACAAATATGCAATAAAGAATAATATCATTATACAATTCACATAAAACCCAATATAAAATTAAAACTACATGTGTGACATAAACTACATAGCAAGAAATTGAGGAGGTGTTCGATCAACATTGCTGGGGTGCCATGTTGGTATTACTGTCTTGTTTTTAAAATACCTGAAACAGTTACACAATAAACAACTGTTGATCCAAACAAGAGATAATTTAGACATCCTATCCTAATAACAAAGAATCAGTGAAACAGGAAAAAAACACTGAAGAAAAATTATATGTATTGTATTGACAGATTTTGGGAAATTTAAAAAAATTTTTCAGTATGAAGTGTTTAAAGCTGTAAAACTTTCTAGATTATATATACATAGGTTTCAACCCTACCTAGCAGCACTGGAAGAGATATTGGATAGTATATAGCCACACTGAAGAGTTGTAATGTAACAAAACAGCTGTCTGTGGATGACACAATTATTAATTATTATTATAATTAATCCCTTTTTTAGGTTTGAGCTTTCTTAAGTAGGGCACTCGTTTACTAAAAGCTGCTATGAGAAGCTCTTCAAACTCTGGAATGGAGCACTCTGGTTGATGAGGTATTATACGTAAGTAAATATATTGCTCTATTTGGTCCAACTGACTGTCCAGTTCTGCATAGCGCAGGGGTAGAGCATCTGCCTCTGGGTCTGAAGCAAAAGTACTGACGGTACTGGAAAACATTGGATAGTCTGTAGCTACACTGATGAGTCGTAATACAACAAAACAGCTATCTATGGATGACACAATTATCAACTATCTATCAATATATATATATATAGAGAGAGAGATAGAGAGAGAGATACATCCTACTTGGATGGCACTAAATAAGTGAAAAGCAAAATATAAATCTGTATATTTGTCAGTGTCAGCACTAGTGTATGTGCGTTTGTGAGTATTTATAGAAAGGGCTTCTGTATAGATGTTCATGTATGTATGTATTACTGTTTCTCTGGTTATACCCTTGAGGGTATTGTGGGGTTAGGTACACATAGGCAATTGTTAGTAAGACCTTATCTCAGCTTTCCAGGCCTGTCAAAGCTTTTTTTAGCTTATGGGACCTGGTATTCCCCAATGTGTATTCAACATGACTTGGCTCTAAACTGCATAGCCAAGGGGGATAGGAGGGGAGTTCATCAGTGCTAATCTCTGTGCTCAGTGCTTAGTGGAGAGGCATTTAGTTCCATTTTTTATGTCTTTGGTATGACTTAGTGGTGAATTGAACCATGGCATCCCAAATTGGAGACAAGCACTCTACCGCAACGTGATTGTGGTCATTACAGAAATGTGCATACTGACTATAAACACTACTTTTTATTTCATTTTGTGTAAATATGCATTAGGAAGCATCAGCATACATTTTTGATTTATTTGTTTCAAATGCTCATGTATATATATAGCTGTCTAAACAATGGGGCATTTTTGTGTTTATGCATATATGATTGAATATATGTTAATGACAATCACTACTAAGTATTCATTTCATCTAAATTTCTGTGGCTTTTCATTGCAACTACTCAGACCGATTTCCATCACTGGAGAGATGGGCAAAAAAATAAAGCTTGAAGAAAGGAAAAATCTCAAAGAAAGTTAATGAGAACTCAAGAAAGAAATATGAAAACAAGCAGAAAATTAGTTAACAGAAGAAAAAAAAGAAAATCAAGAATGAGAGAGATAATAATAATAAAAGAAATAACGATGATATCAGTGATATAAACAGGAAACAGTAAAAAAAAACAGATAAAGAATAAAAGGTTCAAGAGATAAAAAATGAAATAGATTAAGAAAGAAGATGAAAGTAATGAGAAAAATAAACAAATCTAAGAATGAAGAAAGCAATAAGAAAGAAAGGATTAAAAAAAAACCAGAAGAGATGAAGTTGAGAAAAATACAGATTGTGAATAAGAAACAAGGAATTAGTATCACTTTCTGAACTGAAACCAATCATTTTTTCAATATTCCCGAATTCTCAATACATAATAAGATCCTGTATCTGACTTCAGCTTTGTTGCTCTCACATATTTACATGATTATTACCTGCCACCCCAAAAATGAAAAGAAAGGCAAAATGAAAAGACATTGCAAACACATTGAAGAGTTGGCATCAGTCTTCTCTAGTGTATGCATATAGAAAAAAGCAGATATAAAAATGAACACAAAGACACTTTAGATATAATGTAATGGGGCGATCATTCAGTGTGCAGGACATGATATGCAGATTGATCTCATTGGAGGCATCTAATGGTAGAAGCAGAATTAATTCCTGCATAATAGACAACATCACCCCACCCATAAACATGAGGGCAGAAGAACAAGGGCGTGGTGAGATATGTGCCTCGTAGAACAGCGGATAGGATATTTATGTTTTCAACATGAAGTCCAGGAACAAAGCTGGAACAATTTTTAGAAAGACCAACTGGTCAGATGTTGTCTGGAGGTATATGTATTGTTGGTTAATGTAACACTTGGATTGCAAGTGTAGTGACTATTTAGATCAGGGGTTCTCAATCTTTTTTCTTTTATCATTCCCTCTTAATTACTTTTTAAATCTATTGAGTCCTTTGCCCACAATGAGTCAATATTGCCCCGATCTCCATTGAAAATGACTGTTCTATATTAATACGAAAGACCTCAACAACTACAGAACTGTAAGCCTACTCAACTGCATCTAAAAGCTTTTCACAAAAATCATCACCAACTTGATCACTAAGACATTAGATGAAAATCAACCACGGGAACAAGCTAGCTTTAGGAGAAACTACTCAACCATGGACCATCTCCATTCAATAAATCAGCTGAAAGAAAAAGCAGCAGAATTCAAAATACCACTCGCTGTAGCATATATAGGCTTTAAGAAAGCTTTCGACTCTGTAGAAATTCTCATTGTCATGAAGGCCATCACTTTACAAGGTGTGAACCCTATATACATCAGAGTACTGCAACATATATACAGTCACAGCAAGTCCTTTATCAGGATATATAAAAATTCTTAGCCCTTCCAGCTCCAAAAAGGGGTAAGGCAAACTTGTCACAGCCTGCCTCGAGATGATCTTCTAAAACCTAGACTGAAAGAATTGAGGAATCAAAATAGTGAATATCTGAGCAACCTCAGATTTGAAGATGACATCGCCCTTTTTGCAGAGAAATCACATGACTTCGAACTAATGCTTGATGAACTAAACAAAGAAAACAAGAATGTCTGCCTACACATGAACTTCAGCAAAACAAACGTCATGTGCAACAATCATGCTGGAAATAAGAACTATCAAAATCAAAGAAACAAAACTGTAGAAAGTACACCACTACATCTAACTCGGACAAAGAATCTCCATGAAACTCTCAAAAGAAGAATAAACCAAACAAAGAATCCTTCTAGGATGGCAAACTCAACTTCCAAAAACAAGAAGATACTATTCATCCTAAAAAGAAGAGTATATAACAAATGTATTCCCCCGATAGTCACCTACAGAGTTGAAACATAGAACTTAATCAAGAGACTGACCCGCAAACTGAAAACCATGTAATGTGCACATGAAAGGCTCAACCTCACATGGAGAGATCACAAGACAACACATTATACTGGAAAAATAAGAGTCCAAGACATCATCGAATCCAGAAGAAAACTCAAATGGCAATGGGCTGATCATCTTGTAAGAATGGCAGACTAGCAATGGACATTACAACCCACAACATGGATCCCTTGAAATCAAATGTACAACTAAGGCTGGCAGAATACAAGATGGACAGACAATGTCAGTAAGTATTTACTCCAAGACAACCATGATAGAGAGATGTGGCAAATCTTAGGGAAGTGATAAAAGATTTTGATTAAAAAAATTAAGCCTGTGGAGAGCGGCATTGATCATGTCAAATGGTTTGAAATTGATCTTTTGCATTCTAGTATCACAAGTGAGGATAAATGGATTTCATATCTATATCATAATAAGAGAAGGTTTGTAGATTGGCAGGATGAGAATCAGAAAGATCTACCCAAATCAAGCTATCATCCCTGGAAAGTTATGGTGATTACAAAGGCAAATAAAGCCAGGATAGGCCACTAGTATATGTTATAAAGGGGCCTTGAATCAAACAGTAGACATTTATATTAAAACACATCCTTTTTACTTGCGTCTTAAAGTAATTAAATTTTTCATTTGCTATATGGCCAGATAAAATGAGAAATATGTCTGACATTTCCATTATGGTATTACTTGGTTTCGTTTTGATTTATGTGGAATAGCTATGATTTCAATTTCCAATACTTTTGCATCTATGTGACGTATATTTATCACATAGCTACCACACTCCAAATCATTACTGTGTTGAAAAATTAGTCCCAACTGAAGGTGATAATTGATAGCTAAAATTGCTAATTTCAAATGCCCTATTGTTCATAAAAATTTCAAAGTATAGTATTGTATTAATAGAGAAAGTGCTAAATTACTGAATTGAAATTGATTGCTTGCATACATTTAACACAGAACCCTTATGCATATAAAATCAATTTTTCAATATTTGGACATCATTTCCATTCAAAATTGCTCCTCAAGCTAATTTTTCCAATGATCCCCCTCTTTCGCACTGGCATCATCATTATTATCATCATCATCATTATCAGTCTTTTAACGTCTGTCATTGGATATAGACCTTCCTCAGGATTTGCCACACTTCTCTATTATGGGCGTCATGGAGCCAGCATTTTCCAAATTTGTCTAGTTCATCTCTCCATCTAGTGTTCTGTCAGCCTCAGTTTTGCATGTGATCTCTGAGGATCTATATTGTGAGTTATGATGTCCATCAGTTGTCTGCCATTCTTCCAACATGGCCTGCTCATTGCCATTTAAGTTTTCTAATAGATTCTATGATGTCTCTGATCCCCCTTTTCTTCCTCATATACTGTGCTGTCTTGTGATCTCTCCATGAGAGGTTGAGCATGATTCTCTCAGTTTGCGAGTCCATCTCTTGGTTTTCACTCTTAGTGGTCTTCAACTGTCAGAAAATTTTTTTTCTTGTTCACAGTGTATCCGTCTCTTTCTCCTACTTACAATTTTGATTAATATCACTGTCTCTATCCTCAGTGTCACATGGATCTTTATGCTTATCTGAATCAGTCAAGCTCAATGGGGGCAATATCACCTCCAAAAAGGCGCTGGGGGGAAGTTGAGCTGAGGCAGCGTTATATATAGTCACATTAAAATAGATTTTTTTTGAAAAGTCGATCTTTTGTTTTATCTTGGTAGAGTCAAAATATAAGGGGAAACTAGACCCACTTTATCATCATCATCAGTCTTTTATCATCTGTCGTTGGACAGAAACCTTCCCTACATCTCTCTAACATGGGCAACGCAGAGTCAATAATTTCTGAATTTGTCCAGTTTGTCTTTCCATCTTGTATTCTGCCAGCCTCAGTTGTGCATGTGATATCTGGGGATCCATTTTGTGAGTCAATGATGTCTATTGGTTGTCTGCCATTCTTGACACAAGACCAGCCCATTGCCATTTGAATTTTCTAATGGATTCTATGATGTTTCAGACTTCTGTTTTCTCCCTGATATATTGCGTTGGCTTGTGATCTCTCCATGTGATATTGAGCATGATTCTTTCATGTGCACTCTGCATACTTCTGAGTTAAAAGGTCTTTCCCTTGGTTAGGGTCCATGCTCCCAATTGACTATTAGGAAGATGAATTGGTTGCATTCCTTCCTATTTAGGATTAATGGGATCTTCTTGTTTTTGAAGGTTTAGCATGCCCTGCCGAAGGATTGCCATCCTAGAGTGATTCTTCAATTGATTTCTTCTTCTTTCGAAGGTTTCATGGAGATTATTTGTCTGAGGTAGATGTAGTGGTCTACTTTCTATGAATTGCATTGGAAGAATTTCAAATTCTTCTGTTTTATATTATAAAGTTTGTTGCAATTTTTCGACTAAGTTTTCTTGATATTTTTTCACTAAAATGTCTTCAAAATGACTTCATGATAAAAATGACTGATACCCTGGTTTTTCCAGCCTGAAGCTCACAATTTTCATAAAATCAAATCTTACTGATTATTCACTAAGCTGCATAGGCTTCAAATGCTGAATTTATATTCCTTGCAGTTTCAGCTTCATTCTGGCCTTGCTTGAACTCATGCAAATATAAGATATGAAAATTATGTGTCGAATGGCTTTTCATATTTGCCTATAAAAGGGAGCAAAATATTACTAGAAAATAAAATCTTAAAAATATTTCACTTTCCCATTTGTGAGCTGTCAACACCTATTATTGATGTTTTATTGCCGGTAAAATTTAATAAAAACAGAAAAACTGAATCAAAACAGCCCTATTCTACATTATTATTAAGGAAAATTTGTTTTTCTTTCTTTCGAACAAATATTTGAACATTTTCTTTCTAGAAAAACAAAATATTTTGAATTTTTTCTCCAAAGTCCATGAGAGTAGTTTCCCTTTTGTGATAAAAAAAGCCAGCAAATAATAAAAAATACAAATTGCAATTCTGCAAAATTTGAGGGACTACTATGTATATATATATATATATATATATATATATATATATATATATATATATATATAGTAGGTTGTGGATTCGCTACACAAACTAGCTCATGTTTCAGCCCTCTCTGGGCCTCTTCAGGCGAATCAGCCTGAAGAGGCCCAGAGAGGGCCGAAACATGAGCTAGTTTGTGTAGCGAATCCACAACTTACTATTTATTTCCAGCTCTACTCTCAAAGAACTCAACTCCATGAATAAAATGTTGTATGTATCGAGCACTCTATGAAATAAATCCAATACATTTCAGAAGTGGCTTTATATTACTGATATATTATTATATTATGTTATACTGCTAGCCTGATTTGTACCACATATACTGTATGTATATATATATATATATATATATATATATATAGTTTGTATTTGTAACACTTTTAAAAAATCACACGTATTATGCTCTGATCTTAGCCAAGGGGCTAGGGAGTGACAGTTTGATCCGAAGCAGAGCACATAGATATTATATGCTGATCCAAGGAGAGGGCTGGGGATTGAGCCTTTGGTTTCAGGCAGAGAGTTCATATTCTGACCAAGGCCGAAGTGCTAATCCGTACATAAATAAACCTGTCATTTTTTGACAAGCACTATGTTAGTATTAAAATAAGTTGTTGGTTTTAGGATACTTTAAAATGTATCTTTTTTCAGTATCGATTTTTGTCTGTACGCATATACTGCTGCATAAACATTTAAATCGATATACACAGGGTATTGAAATGACATTAATGGTTTCAACAATCTACATCTCAAAGTCTCTCTATGTAGAAATGGTTCCTTCTTATTTTACTGTATTGCCTATGATATAAACACTTTAAAAAAAAAATTATAAACAAACCAGATTATTTTTTTCATCTAAGAACATAATTCTATTACTAATAATATAAAATAAATACAGATTTATTTTGAAAGAAACAAATAACAGAACATCATTTTAAAACAAGGAAGATGAAATCTTGAAGAATCGTATTTTTAAAACGTCAACATCCCCCTTCGGGAGTCTGCTATTGGTCATATAGCTGTTGTTACAAAACAACATAAAAGAACTTTCTCATAGAATTGCATCAAGATATTTTCTAAAAACCATTTGGCACAGTGTAGAGAAGCTGGTCCAGATTGTAAAGTTTTGTACCCCTGCTCACTCAAAGTTTGTAACAGCACACAAATAAAAATTATTTAGCAATTTTGTTTATTCAAAGCATTAATGATATAATGTATGTATCTAATTCTGTTATTTCTTTTTATTTTCACTTTATCTAGTATTTCAAGAGAAAGTTTCAAACCCAGTTATGCTCATATCTTCTCAAGATCATAGATATAGAGAATTGCGTAGCAGCACTAACCAACTATTGCCAATTACAAACTAACCATAGATCTAGTGTTAGAACTGGATCAAGCAAGTGTGTTGTTAGTAGCATATGTTATAAACAGTCTTATATTTAAAAAAGAAAAGTCAACATGAAGATAATAATGATTTTTATTTGCATAGGAGAGTAATCAAATTCTTTTTGTTTGGTATACAGCTAGGGAATACAAGATACATGTCTTTGTGAAGTGGCTATAATTTCAGTTTCAAATATATTTGTGCATATGTATCACATAGCTACCATATTAATCATTTCATTAACATATCATCCCCAATCAAAGGTGATAATTGACTCAAATCACCAACCTTTAACACCTATGTATTCATAAATGTTGAAGACACTATAGTACTATAGTAATAGAGTAAATGCAAAATCACCTAACTGGAACAGCTAGCTTGCAAGCACTAGTGTGGGGTCCTTGAAATTGTGGGGCCCATGGCATAGGCTGCTTTTGTTACATAATTAACCTGACAATGCCTGGAGCCTAACTATCCCACTTTAATATAAAATATCTTTATTTACTGAGCTGAGGTACATATTGTGGCACAAAAAATGTATTTATTTGTAATGATTTGTTTTATAAATTTTATAAACCATTTTTTGACCATTAATTGGTAGCTTATTCTCTATCCTGACCTGAAATTTGGTTTTTCTTTTTAAGGTTGGAGTGTAGTAGTGTGTACAAGTAACAGAGCAAACTAAAACTCCTGTCTAATGCTCTGATCATCTTATTGTCAGTCAGTACTTTTTGGATATAATACAAAAATGATAATCAAAGTCAAAATTAAACCATAAGAATAAAACATTAATGTACATTCATCTTTTGTGTTGTATTATTAATTTTTTATTACTCTCTGACCTGGTATAGTCAGATAATAAAAGATGTTTTCTAGATTAATGATATCCCTAACTTCTCCTGAATCATAACTAAAATGCCTGAATGTTCATTCATACCGAACAATAGTCATGTCTCAGATCAAGAAATTATAGGAGTATTTGCCTACTTAGACAACAGGCATATATTTCAAGAAGCTTAACATCATTTCAATTTAGGATAAGTATCTCATTGTAATGAAAATTTACCTCAAAAGGTCAAATTTGAATTCCTCCCCCAAAATTGCATTTTACCCCAGAGAAAACGGTTCTATTCTCTAGATATTTCAAAACTATATTTACAAAGAATTCCTTAAATCTGCAATGGAAAAAAAAAAAATTTTTTAGGGGGTCCAGTCAAAAACAACCATCCATGATTACAATCTTGAAAGGGGAAAAAAGATTAAGTTGCTTCAATAGTAGAAGAGTACCACAAAGACACAAATACTCCCTACCCTTTCTTTTTAGAGTATCAGCAGCTGCAAGCTGCTCTGAATAAGATAATTTTTTACCCCTATGTAGTTCAAATGTAGTTGCAATATATGAAAAAAATATATTTCAATCAATCAATACAAGAAATAGATTTAACTTTTTAAGTAAATAATTTCTTATTTCAAGATTAAATATCAGTTAAGCCCATTTTGGTCTTCTTCTTCACCTATTGGGTGCATTCAGTTTGTACTATATAAATATATGATGATAAAATGTTTGAATGAATGAATGTATACAGCTCCGTACATGAACAGCTTATATACCTTTATTGATATTGCATATTCATATGACAAAGTATAAAATTAGGCGGATTTTCAGCTTGTATTATTTGAATATATCATAGGAAAGTGTTTGAATGAATGTGTATAGCTCTAAACATAAAAAGTTTATATACCTTCATTGATATCATATATTCATGTGACATAAAGCATAAAAGTAAGATGAATTATGTTGGATTTTCTTTGAAATAACTGAAAATAAAACAAGCATACAGGAGTACATGTGGAGTAGTCAGATAAAATATCCCAGTAGCCTGGCACCCCAGTAAGAATCAAACACTAGTGAATTAGTCTGCGAGGTGAGTTTGCTAACCATCATGCCTTAGTAGGTGCCCAGACTTTCTGGTCATGTTTATATATAAACTTCTCTCAGTTATTGACATTGTGAGACAATTCTTGCTTTTATTACCTTAGTCTTTCAGAATAAATCTCAATCAGTTTCTTTCAACTGGGATTACCAGTCTTATCTTATTTTCCCAACAAAAGAAGTTCCATCAAACGGTAAAGAGATTTCCTTTGTTCAGACCTCTTTAATTAATTCTGGTTTTATCCTGAATCAAGTCTGAGATCTCTTTGGCTCATTTCAAGACTTCAGTCTTCCTTTCCTGTCTACATCTGATGTATAATTTTGATTGCATTTATGTCAAATGGCAAAATTCCTCTCTATATTCACTTTTTTCAAATAATGATCAATTGGTCATGTGCCAAAAATATTTCAGTTTTTAGTGTTATTCTTTGATTTCCTTCAATTCAGTTTCACAGCAATGATACTGTTATGACTGAGATTGGGCAATGTCATTCTGCGGTTCATTATTTAGGATCCCAAGGATCAGGGGAGAAAAGAAAGAGAAACAGCAAAATAAGAGATATTGGAAGCAACATGTTGTAAAAGTAGCAGGAAATGTTTGCAACCTGAGGCTTTCATATCAACAATTATGGGCGGGGGAGGTGTTGACAAGAAAAGTCTGCAAGGTGATAAAGGAATTGTGTCGAGATGTTACAAAAAAAAAAAAGGCCAACTTATGATACTAGATAGTAAGATGTGAAAGAGAAAAAAAGTGTGAGCATTTACTTTTTGACAGAAAAATGAATTCTGGAGTTATAGACTCGAAGATCGCTGTCTCTGTTTACTTCTGATGATGTTAACATCAGTCTTTTGTCATATTAAAAAGACAATGTCCAGTGCAACTATTGTTTCATCTATGTTTCTGCATCTTTTTTATTCAAGTTTACATAACCCTTCTTATTTTTTGCGAAATCCCCCAAATACATGCTGTGTTGCTTATTGACAACATAACAGTAGTGAGAAGTAGCTCAAAGCAATAAGCAGCAACCTCTATACTTCACAAGGAAAAATCAGGCAAAGAATTACTCTAGGATGGCAGGCCTTTGCTGAAGCAAGCTCAACCTTAAGCAACAAGAAAATCCTAGCAGTACCAAACAATGCATCCCCCTGATAGTCACCTATAGAGCTGAAACCTGAAACCTAACCAAGAGACTAACCCACAAACTGAGAACCATGCAATGTGCAGGGGAGAAAATAATGCTCAAAATCACTTGGAGAAACCACAAGACAGCAAAATATGAGGGGGAAAAATAGGAGTCCAAGACATAGAAACCATTAGTAAACTCAAATGGAAATGGGCTGGTTATGTTGCAAGAATGGCAGACAACAGATGGACATCATTACTCACAAAATGGATCTGTAGAAATCAAATGTGGGACCAAGGCTGGCAAAATATAAGATGGTGAGACTAACTGGACAGGTTCAGAAAGAGAAGTGAAGTGAATACTGGGTAAAGTCTATGTCCAATGAAGGAGGATAAAAGGCTAATGATGATGATGATATTGTATTTTTGTTAATATATAAGAGAATTAGAGTGATTTAACAACTAATGGCAAAAAAAATTCAAAATAAGGATCTTTCAATATCTAAGACATTCAATCATAAACATGAGTTTGCATGGTCTTGAATTAAATTATTTTATTTGATACAAAATTTTCTAGTTTATCTAATTACAAATTTGTAAACAGGCAAATATTATTCAAATTTTTTACATAAAATATTGTTTATTATGATTGATTTTTCTCTTCTATTCCTTCTATCTTAATTTCAGTTGTTTTTTTTTATTACAATTACAATTCCAATAAAATTATTTGCACAATTGTTAGTAAGCAGAATGGAAGAAAATAAAGTATAAATCTCCGGCAAGATACAAATTTGCTTAACAATTATGCTACAAAGACCAACCAGTGACAGTCATTCAAAACTAGCCAGGCAGCTAGTATAATGTATTTTCCCTGAACACCAATGTACTAACATTTTCTTTGTTTACATACAATAGTGATATTAGTTATAATATTATTTGAAAATTTCTCAAGTGAAGCAATGAAACCATAAATATTTTTTGACTAGGATTTTTTCATCTTGATTTCAGCTGCTTTTGTTTACATAACTCTCAGGCATCAAGGTAAAATAAGGGATAAAATCTATACGGCTAGATTTAAATGGCTGCTACCAGTAGTTTTTAGAGCCTAATTAGCAACACAGCTGGTCTGAAAAGTCAGGCTGCCAAAAATAAAGGGTGCAATACCAGACTGATTGATACTAAGCATCAATAATTTAAATTTCCTTTTCCAATTGTTTCTCTTGGTTTCACCAAAACAAAAAGTATTTAACCATCAGATATTCTTATAAAGATCCGACATCATATGAGGGAATTATCTTTTTTAAATTGTTATTGTTTTGTTCAATTTATTAATTTTCCCATGCTCCATAAGTATTTGGAAATTCCTACTGACTCAGGTGCATGATAGATGCCCCCTAGCATTTAGGATCCAGTGCAAATACTGATATTGCCTGTTCCTTGGAATGGCTATGAATTCAACTCAATACAAAACCTCATCATTTTTAGTTGATTATATTAGCAAATAAATATATCCTGAGGTTAACTTACACTTGCTAAGGATTACTGTCATGTAATAAACTGTGACTAATACCATATAAATCTTTGAGCATTTGATATGCAAACAAATGTTATCTTAGTATTATGCTCATATTTACTTGGGAATTAACTCTCCTCTATCAATTTTTTTCAAACAGTGTACTTTCTTTCTTTCTGTGCCCTACCTTGCATGTTTTATGGGCCATTTCTCAAAAATGAAGCCTCTTATCACCTGAGACTTAGAGCCCAGGTCAGACATAGAAGACCATCCATAACATAAAGGAGTATTCTTTAAATTCATCACTCTAATATATTGCAGTTCAATAATAATGCAATGCATATTACCAATGAATATCATCATCATCAGTCTTTCAATGTCCGTCGTCGGACATAGACCTTCCCTAGGATTTGCCACACTTCTCTATCATGGGTGTCGCAAAGCCAGTACTTTCTGAATTTGTCTAGCTCGTCTCTCCATCTAATATTCTGCCGGCCTCGGTTCTGCATGTGGATCTCTGGGGATCCATGTTGTGAATCGCGATGTCCATCGGTTGTCCGCCATTCATGCAACACATTTTGGGTTTAACAATCACAGCAACGAAACAATTTTTTTTTTATTTAACATGAAATACTTTTGTTTGACCTTACATTCTACATTTCTTTTTGTATTTAAAAAAGAAAAACTGTTATAACAGGTCATTTGTTATGAGTTATTCAGTGGAAACCATCTTTTGGCAACATTCGATGTTCGGTGTGATCAATCCAAAAATTGAGAAAGGGTTGATCAATGAATGTTATTTATCTTGTTTTTTGTTGGATCACGAAAACGTCTGAATTTTTTAAAAACAAGCATAAATGCTGCTGGACACAATCTACAGGACTAATTGAGTATAAAATTACACTGTAAATTGAACTAAAAACCTATTTCAGGAATTAATTTTTTTAAAAATGGCTTTCTCTTGACAAAATAAGGAGTAGATCATGAAATTTTCAGCCCTCTAGGTCCATGGGTACTAGCACATACATACATAGATAGACAGACTGCTCTCTAGAACCACTTAAAAACTGAAGAAACTTATATTGACAGTTTTGGTTGACAGTTTCTTATTAGATATGTAAGATCTAATTGTACTTGAATCATTGTAATTAATCAAATTCATTATTCAATTTTTATTAACTAGTAGAATATGATTCAGTCAGTTTTGCAAAAAATGATTCATGGATGCTTTCTGATGATCCTATTTTATTTTATGGTCTGAAATATCTTTGACACTGTCATTATCTAAATTTACTCTGGAAAATATATCTCCGAAATAAACAAAGTGCTAAGTGCCTAAGCCTATCATAAGAGTCTTGGAGAACTAAAAACAGATAACCTATGACTGGATATTTCAATAGTGTGCCCAGTATCCTTCAATCAGTTCTGGCTAAACAAAGAGACCTTCTCAGAAAATCCCAATATAAAATTATACATTGATATTTGTCCATATGGTGGAACTGATAGAAGACAAATACTTCAGAATTCATATCTATGTTGGACCCATGACAGACCCTAATATAGGATGTGATTAATATTCTTTTATTCCAAAATGCTGGCTAAATCTTGGCTAAATCATATTTTTGTGATTCTGTATTCATGAGATAAAGTTTATGGCCTATTATCCCCGTTTTTATCTAAAGCTTTGAACTTCTTCCATCAAAAAAGAGATAAGGATAGGTCTGGTTAGTCACTCAATGGAAACCATAATGTGACCAATATTTTTAGGCAGCATACTGCGTTGGGGGATGATCAATTGAAAGATTGGAAAAAGGGTTGATCAATTGATAATTTACACCCCTTGTTTTTTTTGGGGGGGAGTGATCACTTAGAAAGTCTGAATTGTCAAAAAATTATCATGGATACTGTCGGACACAAACTAAGGGACTAGTTTAGCAAAAACCTTATTCGGAAATTGCACACTCCAAGACAAGAAAAAAATTTTTTTTCTCAAGATATAATATTATACCATATTTCCCTGATGATAAGATGCGTTTTTTTCCTCGAAAAATGCCTGCAAAAATCTCGCTGCATCTTAGTAGACAAAGGAGGAGTTTGTCAATATTCACAGAACCTGGAATGGTAAGCTATTTGATTGTAAAGAATTTTTTTTCCGAAAAAAGCTTTGTTAATCAAAAGGCACGTATTAATTCTTGTAGCAGCTTATCGACTGGGAAATATGGTATGTTCCCGAAGCCTTGAAAGGATTTAACTGAATTGAGAAGTGGGCAGTACTTTTTATATGTGACAATTCCTGTCATTGTTTAACACATGTTAAAGAAATATTTAGATAAAAAATCTAAACAGGACACATGAGTTCAATTCTCTAGGTCTATTTTGATGGGTTTTAGGGCAAGAGGACCAAATCAAAGCTAAATTCATTTAATAAAAGCAGCAAGTGGTTAATTTTGCTACTGCTGAATTTTAGGTGGTTTATCAGTTAAGCATTTTCATTAGCTGTGTCCACCACAGATAGGTGCTGAGTGAATCATCTACCAAAATCATAACATGGGCTTCCATACAGTTCTGCATTAACTATGTAGCAAAAGTAGCGTTGGCTATGGGCCCTGCAATTTCAAGGGCTTACTGCTTGCAAATTATCAATACCGATTAAATGATTCTACCCTTGTTTTACTTCTGTACTATACTATCCCAAACTTTTATGGACAACTCAGTGTTTAAGGTTTCAGCCAATTATCACCCTTGATGGAGGTTATTATTCCATAGAAGTTTGGTATCTATGTGATATGTATATGAGACATAGATATGAAGGTATTAGAAACCAAAGTCTCAGCCACTCCACAAAGTTCAAAATGAGAATGAGGTAAAACTGTAACAGAATTGTCAGACATATTTGTTGTATTATCTGGCTGTATAGTAAGTGAAAAAAAATTAATTACTCCATGCATGTAAAAAAAATGGTTGTGTTTTAAATTTATGTTCATTTTGTTAATTCAAGACCCCTTTATAACATGCTACAGATCCCACATTAGCTAAATCTAGCATTTAATATCATCAGTCTTTTAATATCAGTTGTTGGACATAGAACTTTCCCAGGATTTGCTACACTCTCTATCGTGGGCATTGCAGAGCCATTATTTCATAAATTTGTCTAGCTTGTCTCTCAATCTTGAATTCAACCAGCCTCGATTCTGCGTTGTGATCTCTGGAGATCCACGTTGTGAGTCATGATGTCCATCAGTTGTCTGCCATTCTTGTGACTTGGTTAACCCATTGCCACTTGAGTTTTTCAGTGGATTCTATGATGTCCCTGACTCCTGTCTTCTCCCAGATACAAGACAGTTTGTATATACTAACTTTTTATTTGATGACAATTCTGAAATAGCACAGAGGGTAAACAGCAGATAAAACAAGCTATTTTTCTTTTGAGTTCCAAGAACAGCGTTTTTCTTAAGGAAAAAACAGTTTTATATTCTCTTTTTGTCCATCCATTCATTAGGAAAAAGATAATATCTTAAAATTCAGTAAAATTTTTTTTTGTATATACAGGATAATGAATTAAATATTATCACAGTATAATCATTGATTTCACTGAGAAATTAATTCCATTTTTCAAAATTTCTTCTCAGTATCTTAACCATTTCTTATTATACTACAGAATGATTTAATTTCATCATTAGTTGTTATTTATTTGTATTGTCAGTCAGAGTTTCCAAAAAGGAGATGCAGCTTATGAATCATACTGGGGCCCGGAGGGCCAAGAAAGAAAGCCTGAGAGTTTATTGTATAAAGCTGTGTATCCATTAATAAAATAGTTTGACTGTATCATTTACCCGTGGGTGAATATACTATAGCATGCTAAAAGGATTACAGCAAGTAAAAACAGGATGGTTGAAAGATGAATGTGTTTGTAAAGTGTGTGTGGGGCATCACCTTGTAAAATTCCTCTCAGAGGTGCTGTTGGCAGTTCTTCTCACCTGCACCTGTCAACCCCAATAATCCAGGTACATCTTTTGGCTAGATTAAAACGGTCTTATCAACCTTGGCCTCCTTATAAAGCGGCATAAATATGCTTGGTGTGAGAATATTCCAAAGTAAATAGCAATTTGAATTGGTCATTAGCTATTAGTATGCCAGTCATGCAATCAGTTGGTCAACAGGATTGCGACAATCTGTTACCACAAACACATTCACGTTTTGCTCCTTATACTGTTGCTTAATATTTCTGACTAACACAGAATGACAGGACAGCTTGATAGAAGACTGGACAGAGGTTTCTGGGGTGAGAAAGGGTCAGGGAAAGAGGAATGCTAAGTACAGATTGTTATGCTTCAAGCACCCACAACAAATTGCAAAACTGCTAATAATGGATGACTTTGGACATTACAACAAAGAGAACCAAATTCAACTGCATGCAAAACAACCTGAGTGAGGAGGTGGCGAAAGGATGGAGAGACAGGTTAGATGCTGACCAGCATAACATGAAAGAAATAAGTGTAACATATTGGGTCTGACAAGTTCCCAATATAAAATCATGATAATAGTTATGCCGCCAATTTCTTACGTAAAGTAATCAGAAATTATCAATCAAGTAAAGTCTGAGGAAGATAAGGTAATTATAGATAATTTTCAATGAGTTTTTTTTATTGTTTATGTTGTGTACACAATGTTTCAATTGATTCATTCTTCAGTCTTCTTCATGTGAAATGTTATATCATTAAGGAAAGACAGAGTGTACATTTCTACACAAACAGTAAAATGATGATTTTTAGTCAGCTACAATGATATAAGAGATGAATTTCAGAAATTTTGCAGCAAAGAATTGTTACATATTTTCAGTATTTTTAAAAATTTATTTGTACCATGATCAACAATTTTACCATATTTACTTAGTAACAGGAATAAGCTAAGCTCAGCTAATGCATGTACTAAATAAATTAGCTATTCATAAGATGAATATGAATGCAAATTCGATTTTCAGGTAAATGAGTAAGTACATGGGTCATCGTTTTCTTTTCTATTGAAGAACTCTTTACTGTTTTTCTTTTTCTCCGCAACTAAACAGAGATGAAACAGAGGAATACACTCTTTGAATGAAGATCTTTCCATGCATCAAATCTTTATTTGTTAACAATGCTAAGCAACCACTGAGAGATAAAAAAAAAAACTATTCTGTTGTTTTGTTTTAAAAAAACAGCCTATTTCCTTAACTCATAGTTACACGAAAAATTTAGATGTTAGTTATAAGGGGAACGATTACTGATCAAAGTTGCCTTCCTTTCAACTTAAGGTAAAGTTTTTGATTTTTGTTCGGCCCGTGATAAACATGGTTTTCACTGCAGAAGAGCTCAAGAGCTGCTAGGAAAGGTCTCTCGCAGGGTATGACATGAAGAGTTAGAAGAAAGGTTGAAATATAAGTAGGCTTATAAAAACTGACATCACATTTAGATAGATTGGAGCATTGATATGAATTAGGATTAACGTATAGAAAGAGAGAAAAAGATTTGACAAATACGTTAATATGATCATGCATCAAGAATGAAGTTGAGATGTTGACCATGCGAGAAATTTAATTAATATAAATAGACATAGGTATAATGGTGAATAAGAAAAGAAAGATTGATAAAGATCTTGAATCAAAAATCGAATCAGTGAGTAAATTACAAGTAGATACATGCATTTAAGAAATGGACATACTGGGTCCAACAGAATGATTTATGAATTGTAATATATAGAAACTCAGTTGAAATAACCTCCAGTAGTTACACAGTTAATATATCGCTCAATTTAGATGATGTAAATAGAATAACAATTAAAGAAAACGAGGCTGCTGCAGGAATAGAATCTGTCACTGATAGGGTAGCCCATTTCTATATTGGAATGCTGTTACCATTGAACTGAACAAAAAAAAGGGAGAAAAGGCAGAGATAAATTAAGAGATTCAGAACAGTGACGGAAATGAATTTTGGAAACCAGGTATATGATAAAGCCGAATTTTGGGAACTAGGTATACGGTGATAACCGCATTAGTTGACACTGAACATACAAAAAACCTGGAAATTGAGAAGTAGGTATATGCCCTTTTCCTACATACATCCAATTTCCACCCTGATTCAGAATACTGAAAGACTGGAAGAAAATTAGGAGAGATTGATACATAAAGTGGAATCAACATGAAGCAAAGCATAAAAAATTTAAAAAAAAAACAACAAATGTTCAGAGTATAAAAACCTGTTTATCTATTGATAAGATCTATCAACGAATATCTTGTGCATGTTGAGACATTACAGAAATGATGGATCGATCAAGCTGCTATTGCTCTTAGCCTTTTTCAATTTTCTTTCTTTTCATGTAAAAAGATCCTTAGAATCATTAACAAAGATAGAACAGGAAAAACAATAGGAAATCAAATACCATTTATTAACTGTTCAACTTCTTTCGATATCATATGTCAAATCAATAAGTAGCAAGACTAACGGGAGTTAGCAACGTGCAAGAAAAGCATGTTTTGTTATCTTTTCTTGTCTTACCTTCTCTATTTAGCTTTTCTTTACCTTTTTTTATAGAAAATAATCAAAGATGTTTATTTGGGGACTTAATTCAAATGTTGAATAAGATGATTACCTCAATGGAAAATCATTCAGAAGAAAATGATTTAACTAATCGGGTAAGTTTCCTGGAGGCTTGGCTTCTTCAGGGGTCCCTGTGAAATTGGTGAGTAGAAATGCAATAGGTGAACTAGTATTTATTTTCTCTAAATAGCCCCTAACCCTCAACTATGCTCTGAAGTGTCTTCTCTTGGACATTGTAACTCTTTCTAAACATTGTCATATGTAACTGATATCTTTTATTTATCTTACAAACATTTTTCCTTATTTCTTGGTGTACTGGGTCATAATTCGGGTATCTGACTAAAGTATTGGTTGTGTGGCATGAAGTTTAAGGGTAAAATGTAGTTAGTCAGTCGAATTATTGAGGCTCACATCTTTAGATATCTGATGGATCAATCTCAAGAATAAAATAATTGTGCACCTTATATCGATGTACAACTCATGGGAAGAATAAAATGAAAATAAAAACTCACCAAAGATAAAACTGGTGAATCTTGAGCTTAAATTTAAGTATAACCCTTGCACCAAAAGACCATAGAAAATTTTGTGACCTTCCTAAGATGGCTATTGTTCTATCTATTTTGATAACTTTGGATTTATAAATGTTACCAATATATGCAGGTACTAACTTCAGAAGTGTACCCTAATAATTTGGGATGAGGTGCCTTCTAATTGCCAACAAAATGGGCATGCTGGCCTTTAATGATGAAGTGGGTTGGCAAGTTAAATAAGGGAAGTAATTTGCCGACAAAAAGAGAACTTGTAGGGGTGCTGCTTGATAGTAATCACATATATATATATATATATATATATATTTTTATGAATTGATTGTACTTTTTAAAATTTTATCCGAAATGACCTCCCATTATTACACAAAGAGTGAATCACATGGCCTAGACAGCATAAATAGAATAAACAATTAAAGAAAATGAGGAAACAAACCTGCGACTAATAAGGTAGCCACTTCAACATAGCATTGCTCTTCCCATTGAGCTAAACATGAGAAAAGTGATGCTACGTAGAACGGGCAACCTTTATCAGTTGCTGGTTTGATATCTATTGCAGCCCCATTTTATTTACTTGCTTATTCTAATAATATAAAGACAATTGATGGAAGCTTGATGGTATATAACATAGAAAAATTATTTTTGAGGTTAGTCAAAAAAATTGTCAAATTCTTTGGTTATATATGTTGGTACTGAATCAACTCAAAGAAGCTTTTCAGTGTAATCAGAATTCTTAAAGATGATATCATAAGTTGGTTTGCATGCAGTCTGAGATTAAAACTGATATAACAGATTAAATATCCACAAGGCTGAATACTCAATACAAGTGACCTGAACGACAAGTCATGTCTGTTATGATATTTTCTGATTCCTTATCATTAAATACATTTTTTGGATAATTAATGTAAGTAAGCCCTGTTTAAAAATATTGAATGATTTGGATATACTATATAAAATAACAAACTTCATGTATGACATGAACTATTTATTAAAATCAAAGCTGAAAGCAGGGGGCAGGTTGATCAACACTGCTTTCATGCCATGTTGATATAACTGTTTTGTGTCTTTTTTTTAAATCCCCAAAACAGTTAAATGGTAAACAACCTATGATCCCAACAAGACAAAAATTACACATTGTACCATAATAACTAAGTATATGCAAGACCAGAAGGAAAAAAAAAACACTGAAGAAATCTACATGAATTGCATTGACAGTTATTGGGGAAATGGGTGACTGAAGTGACACAAAAATTTTTGAAAAAGTTTTTCAATGTTCTGTGTTAAGAGCTGTAAAGCTTTCTAGACTCTCTCTCTTTCTTATATATATATATATATATATATATATGATTTATTTATATATATATATATATATATATATATAGGATTCATATATATATATATAGGATTTATATATATATATATATATATATATATATAGGATTCATATATATATATATATATATAGGATTCATATATATATATATATAGGATTTATATATATAGATAGATATATATATATATGTATATTAGGATTCACCTGATGAGGCCCAGAGAAGGCAGAACCATAAGCTAGTTTGTGTAGCGAATCAACATTCTACTATTTATATATATATATATACACATCTCTTGTTTATGCATGTTTGAATATATATATTTAGCTATCTATACCATCAAGCGTCATTATTTTATTATTGGGAATGTGCGTATATGTCCATGTTTATATACAATTCAGGGATAAATGTATTTTGACATCTAAAACATTTGGGATATATAATTCGCTTGGCTCATTTGTTGTTCAATAGATGATTGCATATGTATATCATCATCATAAGCCATCATATCCTATATTGGACAAAAGCCTTTTCCCCAGGTCTTTCCATGTTGATTGTGACAGTACTAACCTCTGCCATGTCATATCACCAAGCTTTTAAATCCCATCACTCCATCTTATGTTTGGTCTCCTTCTACTGCAGTTGCTATCTCTAAGCCAACATTCTGTTGACCTTTTGTACCATCGATTATCCTTTCTTCTCGCGATATGTAAAGCCCATCTCCATCTTTGTCTCTCAATCATATCTATGATATATTTTATTTTGATGCATTCTCTGACTGATGCTGATCTTTTTCTGTCTCTTAGTGTAATCCATATCATTGCTGTTTCCATTGCTTTGTTTTATTTTGAGTTTTTTAAAGGTATATACACACACACACACACACACACATATATATATATATATATATATATATATATATATATGTATGTATGTATTATAAGTTCACATCCATATGTTTTCATACATCAATCTATAGTTTTTATTCTATGTTTGTATTCATTTTCTTCTTCAGTATCTCTACATGCATAATACTTAAAAGTTAAAAATACTTCTTGAAGTATGTTCGGATGATATATTTTCAGATGTACATATTTTTGTATACAGGGTGTATAATATGTGAAATATTCTGTAGATTTCAAAAAATCCAAATTTTTATGATATATTCTATATATCTATAGTGAGTGGGTGAGTGGAAGGGATTTGCACGGAAAAATGAAAATTCAATCAAGATTTGTAATGATTGTCAAAATGAAATGATAAATTCTTGGATTTGCTCACTTGTTGATAATCTCATTTTCTGATGATTGGATTTAGATAAAACAAATCAAATTTTGGAAACAGAACTGGAATTGTCAGGAGATGATCACTTGAAATCCAAACCTGATTCTCCTGATGAAAATTCTGTTGAGAGAGAGAGAGAGAGAGAGAGGATTCAGTCATTCCTCTAATCAAAACCTGACCTTGATCTCTTGTGGAATCAGTGCTGTCTTAGGTCCAATGTTTTTTGTTTTTTCTTCATTGTTGCATAAGGAACAATCTATAATCTCCATCAAAATCAAAATTCTTCCTTCCGTTTCCAACTCCTTCATTTCTTTCTTATCATGTAAGAATGTGAAAACCAGATAATAGCAATGAATAAAATAAAACAGGTCTGGTTAGTCAATCTATAGAAACCATCGTACAACTGATGTCTTTTGGCAGCATGCCATGATGGGGATGATCAATTAAAAAAGTGGAAAAAGTGGCAATAAATGAATGAATTACTTCTCTCACCTTTTGTTGGGTGGTGATCGCAAAAAAAAGCCTAGTTTTCAAAAAGCAACCATTAATTCTGTTGGACACTAACTAAATTAAGCATGAGCTAACTTTTGAAATTGAGCATCCATCCCACTAAAAACCTGGGGGGGGGGTTAAAGAAAACGTTTTTTTCTAGACATAATCAGATACCATGATAATATATTTTTTCCCTGAGAAATGTCTTAAAAAGTCATCCTGTGTCTTAGTACACAAAGGTCAAGTTGTAAAAAGGACTCTACCTATTGTGAATGCTAACCGACACAAACAAAGGGATCAACTCAGTATAAACTTACATTGCAAATAGACCTTCTCCCTAAAAGCCTATTTAAGGGAGGGAGCGGTGGTCAAAAGATAAAAAATATTACTTCAAGACAGGATGAGGAATAAACATTTAAAATGCCTATAGCAGGACATATACGTAGCCAACCAGACCAACTTGAAAGCTGAGGAAACCTATGGTGACAGTTTTGGTTGATGGTTTCTAATAAAGTAAAAGCAAATTAAACGAGGGCGTAGCTAGAAAATGCACTCAAATCTCCAAATTTTTTTTTATCTTCAAACATGGATTGAAAAGAAATTTGTTCTTGACCGTTTTTTTCCCCAGATTAAATTTCTGAATCAAAAATTCATGAAAGTTAAAAACAGTTATGCACATTTTTGACAAGACATGATTTTCAAAAAAATACATAAATGTTGAGCGATGAAATCTGTAGAAAGCGGCATTGCTTCCAGCATGGTACAGGCCTTTTTTATTCAGTGAAGACAGAACACAAATTTTTGGTTAGCTGCAATGAATGTTGCAAGATCTGTGAGAGCCAAATTCACTTTTTTGGGGATGAAAATTAAAAGAAGTTGAAAGCATCCCTAGAGTGGAGTGGAGTCAAGAGAGAGAGAGAGATGGAGTGAGAGATTTACAATTTCTATATTTTCATGATATTATTATAGAACATTGTGATGTCATAGAAGTACTTATTCAGATCACAAATTTTTTTGTCAAATTTGGATTTTTCTCCTGATCTAATATTCACTTTTCAATGAAAGTTGGAGTTAAAGGTGAGGGGGAACATTTTTTCCCCTTTTTGGGGGTCAAAAGTGAAGGGAATATCATAAATGTATAGCTAATGATTTTACTATAGAAATACATTAAAAATCATGAAGAAAGGAATTGTCAGTGGTCAAGGATTAAAGCATATGTTACTGACCGAATGGGTCTTTTTATATATAAAGTGTATTACAAATAATTTTATGTTACAGACAGAATAGGTCTTTTTATATATAAAGTGTATTACAAATAATTCTATGTTACTGACAGAATAGGTCTTTTTATGCATAAAGTGTATTACAAATAATTTTACATTACTGACAGAATAGGTCTTTTCATACATAAAGTGTATTACAAATCATTTTATGTTACTGACAGAATAGGTCTTTTTATACATAAAGTGTATTACAAATAATTTTATGTTACAGACAGAATAGGTCTTTTTATACATAAAGTGTATTACAAATAATTTTATGTTACTGACAGAATAGGTCTTTTTATACATAAAGTGTATTACAAATAATTTTACATTACTGACAGAATAGGTCTTTTCATACATAAAGTGTATTACAAATAATTTTATGTTACAGACAGAATAGGTCTTTTTATACATAAAGTGTATTACAAATAATTTTATGTTACTGACAGAATAGGTCTTTTTATACATAAATTCTATTACAAATAATTTTACGTTACTGACAGAATAGGTCTTTTCATACATAAAATATATTACAAATAATTTCATGATAGATGCAAATTTGTATTTTCAATGAAATATTGAAATTTTTATGAAATTGTATCAATTTTGTCAATAATGTTAGTAACAGATGTCAAAAATTGTGTAAACAATGATACAGATTTTGAGCAGTGTTTTTATTTTTATCAGAAAGAAAATTGCTCTCTGTGCCTTGCTATAATCTTCTGATAGACTCCATTTTTTTCCATTGGATAAATCTGAGAAAAGAAATGGTTATAAGATACTGATTGAATTTTAAGAAAAGATATTTTACATAACTTAAGAAAGGTTTCTAGGATCTAAAGCACAGGGACATACCAAAAGGTTTTGGGGAGCGATTGCTACTCAGCTCCACCAATGCTTTTCTCTTGGTAATTTTCTTTCTTTATTTGACCAGCACATCCGCTTTGTTGGCAAATTAGAAACCTACAACTCCCAATAAAAATCATTAGTTGTATTTGAAGCTTTAGATACTCAGACTGAAAGCAGCAATTTTATGGTTTGAAAAATCCAAATTCTGTTAAAAAAATGCCACATACTAAAATGAAATAAAATACTTGTTAGGCAGAGGTGTTGATTGCAGGTGAGGATATGGTCTAATGAATAGTATTCAAAATAAAAAGAATGTTTTATCGTCAAAATGTGTAACCTGTCTCCTGCATGGCTTTCATTATAGACAATTTTGGGTACAAAATAGCTTTTCATCAGCAGTTAACATTTCAATAAGAATTGAAAGAAAAATTAGGAGCTAATTGTTACTTTTGTTTTTAAGCTCTGTGCATTTCATGGTAAATCTCTTTGATTTCATTTTTTGTTTGGACAATCAAATCTCTCCTTCCCATCTTTGAACTGTCTGAACATATTGGCTTTCAGAAGCGTGCCTAATGATTTTTATCGGTGAGGGTGCAAGCCTCTAATTTGCCAACATATATGGAAATTCAAAGTTATCTTTGTCTATTTAGGAATCTTAAAAGAAAAAATATCTCTCATTTCAGAAGACCACCTGAATTCGCAAAAGAAGAAATTTTTTATGCACTTGACTGAAGAAATTTTAGCAAATAAATATGGATATAAATTGCTTCTATTTTGTTATGTGATTTGTTTCAAAAAATGATTGAATTCCCTTTTCTTTGAATTTAATAGAATATATGTTCAGTACTGAATCCTAGAAGCTGGGTTTATCAGCTAATTCCCTCAGAAGGCTTATGAGGCTTACTGATATAAAATCCAGATATAAAAGATCATTCACTTTGTCAAATTTAAACCTTTCAGTATAAATGTATTCATTGCAACAAAAAAATGAATAAAAATAATCATGAATCAAGTTTCTAGTCAGTAATAAGTCTCGTTTTCCAGTTTCCACAGCCAGAAGCAGTCATCATTGCTAGGTTATGAAAAAATCAGTAATGATTCCTTTTTAGACTTCCGTACTTTAAAATTACGGATGTTGGTTTTGGCTGGACCCAAAAAATCCATTTTCTGCTTCCAGATTCATGGAGCTCTTTGGAAATATAGTTTGAAACCTGCTTCAGTGGATTTCCAAAGCATGCAATGGGGTATAAATTGCTCCACCCACATAAAACAATAATCCATTACTATAAGATTTGTAGCTAAGTCCTTTTGCTTTTTTCTATTCTTTATTTAGTATAACATAGGCTTCTTGAGCATAAATAGCAAACCATCAGAACCTGAGGCATAGTCTTTCTGGAATTAGTAAAATAAAAAAATTACCAAACAATTTTTTAGCTATATGATAGAAATATATAAATAACACATAAGGTTGTTATTTTGAATTTGGATATTTCCCATGATACATCACGTGTATCTTGGAGATTTTACAGATATGAACTTGATCACTCAAGTAGAAATGGTCTTATTTAAAATCAGAATTTTCTTTCTCGAAAAGAATACATAATCTTTGTTCAATCACTAAACTCTATGAAAATTTTCCAACAACTGACTTATAGTTGACCTATACAAAACCAGAGGTTTCATCTTAAAACTTCAAGTTTAATGCTCCAAAACAAAGAGTAGTAAAAAAATTTACAGGTAAAAGAGAAAAGAAAAGGAAAACTCACAGAAATTCTCATTAATATATTAACATTATCTCATCAACATTTCTGAGAGAAAGGCTAATGTAAAATCTGTCTAGAGACGGACAAGATATGAAGCTGATGCAAGATTGAGAGAGGGATAAAAAGATGGATAAGATAAAAAGTTTGCTAATAGACATTTATGAAATTTGATGACTGACATGACATAGATATATCAGTAGATATGATGGTAAGTAATTCCTATCAATTTGTTTACACTGGCTTGTACTCATCACGAGAATTTATCAAGGCACATTAAAAGCAGGAACTTAATTTTAAGAGAATCTTTGATCTGTTTTAAAGTAGTGTTTTGGTCTCTCATAAATTTCATTATAAAGATGTATTGAATCAGAGCAATTTTACAAATAACATACGGTCTTCAATTAAGAAGACTAGCTGTTCTTTTACTTTTATTCCTTTAAGGTTATAATGAAGAAGAATTAGTGATGATTAATAAAATGTTCAACACTTCAATCAAAATTTCATGTATCATTATCATGTTTTTACTATTGCTGTTAGCACCCACCCTCTGTAATGATAAAGAAATTTGTTGATTTGTGAGATAAAGACTATCTATCAGGGTCGGCCTTAGAAGGTGTGGGGCCTGATAGGAAACATTCTATGTGGGGCCTCTGATTAACAGTCAAGAGTTATATAATCTTAAAAATATAAATAAAATCTATATTTCTATTATACAATAGAAAGCAACCAAAATGTGCACCTGAAAATTTTGTAGAAATAATTCATTATGCTCTTTTCTAATTGATAAACATTATTTGAATCAAGAACAAAGTGAAAAATTTAAAATATAGACTGTGTAAACAAACACTGCTGAATCTTCAAGAAAGAGAAGGAAATTGATGTTGTTGCTGTTCTCTGTGAAATCATCTTGTTCATCTGCAATTTGGTGTTGTGTGGATTTGACAAGAGTAGAATATACCAAAGTTCAGGGTCCACCTTAGCACCAAAAACAATTGGTCCAATCGGCTTAAATCCACTGATAACAAAAATTAGTCAGTATATGTCCAAATACTCATTTTATATGGCCTCAAAGTAACTCTCAAATTTCAAACATTTCTAAATGGGAAGGGGTTAAAATGCCCCCCCCCCCAGCAGCGTTCCTACACCCCTCTTTTTAACACTACACTTCTTGGAATATCCATTTCCAACCTTAATGGAATACCGAATTATCTTGTGTAAATTTGAAGAAGATATGTGATGCAAATTTCATTTTTTTTTATTTTTTCAGCTTCAAAATCTGAGAGTATGTTCAATTAATTTAGAACCATAAATTCATGATTAGAAAAAAGAAAAAAAAACGGTCTTGTTAGTCACACAATTTAGCCATTAAGTTTAAGAAGAGATTTTATACATGTGACATTTGACTTGGTTCAGAAATATTTGACGGGCAAACAATGTTGAGGATTAAGGTGGCAACTTTCAAGCAATGAAGTCAATACTCTTCTCATCAAACTGATACTCTTCTCGTTGTTTGTAAATGACTTATTCATCAAAGTAAAATCAATGATAAATTTATTCAGTGACAATTTTCACAATTACCAACGGACAAGGCAGTATTTCAATGAGGTGAAGATCTCATGTGGATTGGAACCTGAGCTCAGACCTTGCATATGTGTTCCCACCAATCGAAATGCTAAGTGATGTACCTAGGCAAAATCAAACTTGAGCAGCAATACAGAATGAAGACAGAAAATGGAGCTTACCATACTCTGTAAAATGCAAGTTTAGAGAAAGACCTTGATGAACACATTGACAAAACATTAAAATACACAGTACACTGCTAACAGAAAATCAACATAACAAATACAATGCTGGGCTGTCTCCATCACGCCTTTAAGATCATGGATATGGAGATATTTAAAATGCTGTATAAATCAATTGTCATACTACATTTAGAAAGCAGCTCTTGTTTTAGTCACCCCAACACAAATTTCACAAAGACAATAGACAGAATGCAAAAAAGAGACCCACAAGTAGTCACTAGCATCAAACACCTGCCATACTTGGAACAGCTAAAAGAGCTAGATCTGGAAATATTACCCTGCAGAAGAACCTATGCTGATCTACAGGAAATATGCAGGTTAAACTCAGGTCTACACACCATTTACCAAGACTGTAAGCACAGGATTTTCCTAGATAAAATCATGATACAGCCATCCCTGGGAAGTGCAACTAGAGGACACCGCAAAAAACGACAAATCCAAACAGTCATTGGAGTTAGAAAACACTTCTTCTCACACTGATCCACTCCTATCTGGAATAAGCTATCAGTCTTTTATCCCAACATAAACATATTCAAATCAAATATTGGAAAAAATCCTGGACACCAAATGTTCAAGTATGAATTTTAAAACTAAATAATAAGGCACAGTAAGACTTCAGAGGTTGAACTCACTAACCTAATATTGTCCCGATTGAGATACAAATTGAAAATAATGATGTTTAACTACATGGGAAATACTTAGTGATTATATAATTGGGTTGAAATTGATGACGTTTCACTGCATGAGAATATCCAAATAGACAAAACATTCGAGTTAGAATTAAATTAGAAATGTTGAAGATTACAACATGAAAATAGCTCAATGGTTATAACATTGAAGATAAACTGATCAGGTTTTAACTGCATGGGAATAACTCAATGTTTATAACATTGGACTGGAAATGTTGAACACTTACTGCATGGGAATAGTTCAATGGTTATAATATTGGACTGAAAATGATGAGGGATTACAGTTCAAGAAGAACTCAGTAAGAGTAGCACTTGGTCTATGGCACACATTTGTAATATACTTGAGATATTAAACATTAAAGACTGTGCAGTTGAGTTTTAATGATAGTGCAGTTGAGTTCTGGCTCCGCAACGCCCATGATAGGGAAGTATGGCAAATCCTGGGGAAGGTCTATGTCCAACAACGGACACTAAAAGACTGATGATGATGATGATGATGATGATATGGTGGTATTATATAGATTATATAAAATGAAATATTACACATTTTATTTAAGATATTTCTCATTTTATTATTATGAATTATTCAAAATATTAACTCATTCAAAATATTCCTTATTTCATTTAAAAAGAAAGAAGTGGGTATAATATAGGTAGTTTACTGAAGGGGTGAGGGAGAAGGAAAAAGGGAAGTTAGGTCAATAAGAGGAGAGGGAGAGAAATTAGGTAGTTTACTGAAGGGGTAGGAATAATATTCATAACATTTACATAGAATCATGGACCAGCAACAAAGATTGGAAGGAATAAAGGAGGGAATGAGTAGATACTGGCATAGGGTGAGAGAACTGCAGGTGCATGAGATAATGAATAAGTATACTACCATGGAATTTCTGTGGGTGCAGTTAGTATAACCGAAATCCCGCAAAAAAATATTCAAACCAGTCTATTGTGGTTAGTGGTGATTAATAACAACAACAATAATAATTACATGCATTACAAATGAGATATATGTATGTGAAAAGTGTTTTTTTTTTTCAACCTCCGGGTGACCAATGTGTTTTAGCAGCATGTCATGTTAGGGGTGATCGATTAGAAAATCAGAAATGAATAAGTTACTTCTCTTACCTCTTGTTGAGCACTGAGAAGTTCTAATTTTCAGAAAAACTAGCATGAATTCCAATAGACAAAAATTAATTTACCATAAACTCACATTGAAAATTGAACCCCCACTAAAAAAAAACTACTTAGGGGGAATTTTCAAAAAACTAAAACATTTTCCCTACTCATTTGGGGGAGTGCGTGTACAAAAATTTAAGTTTCTATGAATGGATAGGGTTGGGTGAAGTCCAGATCGATACATAGATAGATACGTATAAATGTCAGGACACATCAATAACCTAAACCCAGCAGTAGTATTTAAACCAAATGTTGTGGGTTGCAGTGATTAGTTATTTTTTTTCTTACCAATTGTGTAAGTCTTACTCAAATATAATTTGGAGCCTTTATCTAACTACAATTGAAGAAATATCTGTTTGTCCATTCATTTTTGTGTGGGTATGCATTATTCATCAACTGTCCATTGTATGAAACTGATATTCACCAGATTCAGTGGTTCTTGAGAAATCTAATGAAAATGAATAAAACCTTTAGAACTATCTAAATTTAGATACGAAATATCTAAATTGGCAACAGTGAATCATCTGAATTCAGATATAAGGTATCTAAATTGACAACACTGAAGAGAAGTAACCAAAATACTACAAAGCCATAGTTTCGTATGATGAATAGGAAATTATTTTGCATTGCAATTAGGGCAGGCTACTCTGCACATCACAAAGCTTGCCCTTCCAAACATACACCTTTGAAATGGGTGCTGGATGAGAAGCTATTCTCAAATTTTTGATAGAAATTATAAAAGATATTTCAGATTTATTAAAACTATTATCTTCTTGTATGATGAAAAAAAATCATCTAATTGAGTTCAAATACATCATCATCATCAGTAGTCTTTTAACATCCATCATTGGACATGGACCTTCCCAAGGATCCGCCACATTTCTCTATCATGGGTGTTGTGAAGCCAGTATTTTCTGAATTTGTATAGTTCAAATACAGGTAGTCCCCATTTCTAGAAAATTCCCACCTTTTCAAAAAAATGCAAAAAGAAAGAATAATGTTCAGGTTTGGTTTTGCAGTGAGCCATTATAGATTCAGCATGCACGCTCTTATATCCTTCAGTCAAATGTACCTCCCATCATGATAAGCTCTGATGACATACGATTCTAAGCAATTTTGGGAAATGGGGTAACTCAAAAATTCTTTCTATATAAATGAATTGTAATTGCCTCTTCACTTTACACCATTTCAATTTAAGAAAGATTTTCATAGGAATGCTCTGCTCTTGAGTAGCAGAGAAAAACCTGTATAGTCTTGCGTGTATTTCATAGAGATTAATATAATTTACTTTTAAGAATCTATTTATACTCCATACTTAGAGAATTAATGCTCAATAATTGTTAAATCTTTATGCTCTCAAATAGTGCAATGTCCAATGTGATCTACTTAGCACAAATAACAAATTAAACTCTTTTTCACTTTACCTTAATTAATTACTTTATACTTGCATGATTCTGCTTTTATCCATTTCTAATTAAAACCATGTAATGCCATGGCAAGTCACTTGAAATGACTTATCTTCAAATCAATTTCTCAAAGTTGCATTTCTTAATTTGTCATCATAAGAGGTGTACTTTATCAGTCACTGATTTTTTTGAATAGGTCTTTTGGTATGATGTTTGTCTCCTGATTCAGGTTAATGAGCTGCCTCTAGACTTTTGACTAATCTTATACATACAATCCTCTTCTACTCTGTTCCATCAAAGGACTGAGAGATGCCACTCAAGAACTTAAAACTTTGGGATCTTTTACATAACATTTATTTTTACTTCACTCTTTCACCATCTGAGCTAGCCATGATTAGGTTATTGAATTTCTTGCAAAGTTCTCCACATCTAATAGTGTAAGTATTTATATTAATGAAAACTAATGCTTGTATCATCATGAGTATTTCTGATGTTTATTCAATATATACCAAAAGATTTAACTGATCATTGATACTAGGTTTTATTTATCTTTGTAAGCTGGTCTCAAAACCAATTTACTTGTACTCAATTTGATTTAGAGGCTTTAAATACTTAATCTCTTCATCAGAGAGTTCCATCTTCAAAAGAAGGCAATCAAATTGGCTCAAGTTATGAACTTAGATTCAGAAAAGAAAATTCATTTCAATGTAGTTATCTTTAGAAATCTCCATTTTTAGTCCAGTCATCTTCCAATTAATCTTCTTTACACAGTTCTATTAAATATCCATAGATAAAACTGAAAAGGCTGGAAATATGCCAACTTTCTCTCTCTCTCTGTTATTATTTTCATCTGATACCAAGTGATATCAAATAGTCAAATGAAATCAGAAGTTTAGGTTTCAAATGATTCAAAGCAACACAATATGAACCCGGTCTCCTTTTTTTGATTCTATCAGGTATCAAAAAACAGAGGCTTTAATACATTATCTGAACATATTTACATTCAAAAGTATGCCTGGTATTTTTATTGAGGGTGCAGGCCTCTAATTTTCTGACAAACTGGGCGTGTAGGCCAAATAAGAGGAAAAATTTTCTGATAGAAAAAGCATTGAACGATGCAGCATCCTGCCCCAAGGAAAGTCCCTTTTGTACACTTCAATTCACAATACTCTTGACTCCTTACATCGTCTCAGCTCTGTTAGGTAGTACAAATGATGGAACACTGAATTGGAGCCGGTGATTGAGAATTCTCTCTTAAGCACTGATGATGGGATGAAATGTTTTAATCATTACTGCTAAGTTATTTACAGTTTCTGCCTAAAAATTATGAATTGCCCTAATAGTCCTTGGCCATTTGGTTCAATCGACTTGGTTTGTTACTTATTTTTCTGGTTTCAAAACCAAATCAGTTTGAAATAGAGCTGTTATAAGCTAGTACAGGGCCTGTAGCATATGTTATAAAAGTGGCCGTGAATTTCAAAATTACAAGTAAATATTAAAACACATACATTTTTACTTGGAAAGGGAAGTAATTGAATTTTCAATTTGCTTCACAGCTAGATTATACGACAAATGTGTATAACATTTCAGGAAGAGCATTTTTTATCTTTGCACAGCATCGTATACGTTTTGCTTAGATAGCACACCTCTATAAATTAGTGTTAGAATAATAACTCCAATTAAAGGTGATAATTGGTTAAAATTGCTAACCTGAAACATCTAATCATTCATAAAAGTTGAAGGTATTATAGTCGTTGTTTCTTGTAGAGTGTGAAAATCTGCAGTAAATCTTTTCATGAAACAAGCGCGATGTAGCCAGACTCTATACTCAGAATCTGCAGTAACCAAAAGTATAAATAGCAATTAAAAATTATATGCATGTAGTTGATACAGATTTTTCAAACATATAGACAGACAGAATGTAATGTATGTGAAGCTTGATTGGGAAATCAGCTATGATTATACAATGCTACTTTTCACCTCAAACATATGAGCCAGAAATTCAAGCGATGTAATTCCATTATTTGATTCATTTTTCTATCGCATTCCTTTGCTTTTTTCCTTTGACTATGATATATGAAGAAATCATCATCATCAGTCTTTTAACATCTGTTGTTACACATAGACCTTCCCCAGGATTTGCCACACTTCATGGGCATCGCGGAGCCAGTATTCCCTGAATCTGTCAAGTTCATCTCTCCATCTTGTGTTCTGTTGGCCTCGATTTCTTATGTGATCTCTGGGGATCCATGTTGTCATTCTTGCAACATGGCCTACCCATTGCCATTTGAGGTTTTAATAGTTTCAATGATGTCTTGAACATCCGTTTTCTTCCTTATATACTGTGCTGTCTTATAATCTCTCCATGTAAGGTTGAGCATGATTCTCTCATGCGCACGTTGCATACTTCTCAGTTTGCAGGCCTCTCTCTTGGTTAGGTTCCATTTTTCAGCTCCATAAATGACTATCGGGAGAATGCATTGGTTGTATACACTTCTTTTTAGGATTATTGGGATTACCTGGTTCTTGAAAGTTGAACTTGCTCTGCCAAAGGCCTGCCATCCCAAAGTGATTCTTTGCTTTATTTCCTCCTCTTTTGAGAGTCTCATGGAGATTTGTTGTCCTAGGTAGATGTAGTGGTCTACCTTGGTGAGTTTTGCATCTTTCATCTTGACAGTTATGTTCTTATTCTCAACATGATTATTAAACATGATTTTTGTTTTACTGAAGTTCATGTGTAGGCCAACTTTTTTGCTTTCTTTGTTTAGATTGTTTAACATTAGTTGGAGGTCATGTAGGTCCTCTGTGAAAAGGACGATGTCGTCAGCAAATCTAAGGTTGGTCAAGAATTTGCCGTCTATTTTGATTCCTCTAATTTTCCTGTCCATGTTCCAGAAGATCATCTCAAGGCAGGCTGTAAAGAGTTTGGGTGAGCTGGTATCACCTTGTCTTACTCCTTTTTGGAGTTGAAACGGTTCAGAGTCTTTATGTAACAAAATGAATGAGTTGCTGTGGTCGTATATGTGTTGCAGTACTTTAATGTATAAAGGGTCTACACCTTGGCTTTCATGATCATGGGAATTTCTACAGAGTCGAATGCCTTCTTGAAGTCTATAAATGCTACCGTGAGTGGCATTTTGTATTCTGCTGCCTTCTCTTTCAGCTGATTTATTGAATGAAAATGGTCCATGGTCGAGTAATTTCTTCTAAATCCAGCCTGTTCTCGTGGTTGATTCTCGTCTAGTGTTTTAGTAATCTGGTTGGTGATTTCCTCATTTTCACAAAAATGAAGAAATAGCCCCCTTCTTAATTTTTATTAAAAACTTTTTAGACAAAAAACTCTGATTTAAAGAAATTCTGTTCACCCTTTTTAAAACAAAGTTATTCAAGTTCTTGAGTAATAACTAACTTCAAAATTGAAAAAACAAACTGAGAAATTGTCTGAAATATAGCACTTTTTGGTCTAATTTGATTAATCATAGATTTTCTTTTTAGGTTTCCGGATACTTAATCCTGCATGTGCATGTGTGTGTGTGTGTGTGGGGTGGGGTTGATATTAGACTTTGAAAGTGAAGGGTATGGGCAAGGGTCATTTGATTGAACTACCTGGAATTTGAGGCCTTTGAATTCCTGACTGGGATGGCTTACTGGCTGGGATGAAAAGTAGTAGCTATTAATTATATGAACATAACAAGTCAAAAGACAAAAGTTTCAGTAAAAAATTAGTTATGATATATAATATATAATATCTATAACTCAACTATCAATAAATACCATTAAAATAACTCTTGCATAGCTAGCCTTGAACTTTAAATATTGATATTCAGATCATATAATTTAGGTATTGTATATTTTTTGGTATTGGCATGCACCAGGATACCATGAAAGTGTAAGTATCAGGTCATCCCATTAGTAATGTCTGAATATAGGGTTAGAAAAATACAAAAATTCATGTTTAATTAGAATTTATTTATCAACACAGGCTCTATCATTACCTGTAACCCTCTTCCCACTATTCGCAAGCAATGTTTCCACTAATTATTTAATAGCCTGTGTAGGATCAAAGAGCCTGTAAGCAACTAATGAAGTGGAGTGTGCAGAAGACCTTCTTAGTTATAATTTGGTGAAAAGTTCATGAAAAAAAAGTCAGTCACTTCTTGGTGGACAGCCTCGTGACTGAAATTCATTCACCAATCCATATACGTTGTAATCTATGTATAAGCCTGCAATGGAATGATGCTATTTAGAGCAGGAACAATTCTTGTTTAGCCCAGTGATTTTAATTTTGAACTTTTTTTTTTATCTGAAACTTTTGTGTATGACATTAAAATTTTACTGTACAGCATTTTTTCTTGAGTATGGCTGCACAGTTATGCAGTTTTAAAGTGGATACTTCATAATTTTATTTTTGTTAATGTTCTTTGGTTTGGAGGAAAAAAATGTAGAGATAGTAGTTTCCATCTCCACATGTAGTCAAAGATGAAGTGGTTTTTCAGATAGATCAAGATCTGAAGAATAAAAGGCTGTGGAATTTTTCCCTCTATTGAGGTCTTCAATCTTTTCACGTGTGATCTTTGCTGTATGGCGCCAGTATTTATATGCTCTAACTGCTGACAATAGACGCCAGCTGTAATAGTAACAACGGCTGATAGCAACTCAAAATGGATGACACCAACTTAATCCCACTAAACACTTACCAAACTTTCTTTGGAAATTCATTTTGGACTGTGTTTCAGCCTGTTTGACTCCACTAAGCCATTGTCTGCATCGCTTTATAATCTTGTGAAATGTAAATTCTTCATCACCAGTCACTAATCAGTCCAATAATAGCAAAATGAATTCATAGAATTACAGGTATCAACTCTTATTTATTCTAGGCTTCAATCAAATCATAGGGAACCCATTTTCCAAGAGTAGACACCTTTCCTAGTTGTTGTAGTTGATGATGAATTGTTGAATGGCTTGAATAGAGTTTTTGAGCTTATCCTTTGAATGTGACAGTACTATTCCTATAGAGTTCAGACAAAAAGAAGGTCATTATAAACTCAATGTTTGTGATGTACCTCTACAGCTGGTCACCTTTTCCAAGCCTTTTGATCCATTTCTGAATATTTCTTTCATTTAAAGAATCTATCCCTTAAACACTATAAATATTTTTGGTTGCTTCTGCAGCATTATTGCTTTTCCTAAACTTGTAGGGGATCACATGTCTGACATGCTGTGTAGATATATCGATCTTTAGGAGGTTCAAGTTAGTAACGGTTAGTTGAATTGTACTATGACATCATTACTTACTTGTTCAAAGCTGTACAGACATGTATTAGTATAAAATTTGATCATTTAGGCATAGGAATTTTGAAAATATTCAATTTATTATTATCAGATTTCAGACATTACTCAAGGGATTACCTGATATCTGTTCCGTATATAACATTGAGGCAAATGTTTACAGAT
The DNA here is from genome assembly GCA_963457665.1 of Thysanoteuthis rhombus. Taxonomy (NCBI): domain Eukaryota; kingdom Metazoa; phylum Mollusca; class Cephalopoda; order Oegopsida; family Thysanoteuthidae; genus Thysanoteuthis; species Thysanoteuthis major. The sequence goes on from OY735210.1 coordinate 12,182,955, forward strand.
ATTTGAAGGTTTTAATTAATACAATTACAATTACAGCCCCATTATCTCTCAGTCATCAAATATTTATCACATGGCAGTGATTCCCAAATCATGCACTACAGCACCTTGAGGTGCCATAACTAGTTACCAGAGGCAGTGTGGGATTTTTAAAAATATTGGAACAATTTTAAGCAATGGTTATCTGTTATGTTGATGCATGGTCATAATGATAGGAAGGGAAGTGATATCAAACTGGCTCATTACAAATCACATTGTTCATCTAGTGTTAATAAAAATGTGATAAATACAATTATCTTGCAAAATTTGACAAGAAATAAGAAACGAGGAAGACTGTCTCTACACTGAATGCTGAATTTTTGACATTGTATGAACAATAGGCTCACCAATCCTACAAGTTATTATGATTATCATAAGAGGAAAGAAATAGATAACTTTTTTACGAATTGAAAGCAAAGGTTTGATTTATTTTTTTTTACCAACCAACCTTGCTGTACAAATATAAATATGGTTGTTTAGTAATTTTTGATATTAGGTGCCGTGTGAAACACCTCATGCGTTAAGGGCACCATTATTCTAAAAAGAAGTTTAGAAATCACTGTCATTGTCGGAAAAATGTATGAATGAGTTTATCCGGTGAATGATGACCCAAATGCTGAATCTCTTAGTCTTGTTTCTGATGGGGACTTGTAACATATTGTATATTTCCCCAAAACCTTCAGTTGAGCAACAACAACAAAAAAGGAGAGAATTTTCTAGTGTTTCTTTAGATTTTCCTGAAAAAGATGAGAAAAAAAAAATCTTTTTATCTCTTTTGGTCTTAAGCAACACAAAAACGTGGGAACTTCCTTTAGAGATATGCAAATTGATTCTGTGTTCATGAATAAGAGATATTTTTTAATTCCAAAGGAAACAAAACAGTATTTTTTTAAAAGTTTAGCAATGCTAATTTTATATTAGCAAAAAGCAAGAATAGAAAAATGAGCTGAGAGAAAATAGGGAGAAAGACAAGAAGAGATAAAAGGTAAGATGTTCTCAAACAACCAGAAGTGAGAGAATTCAGCAATAGCTTTGACAATTGTCTATTCTACATTCACTTATATTGATTTCAGCTTGCTAGCTTAAATCTACCAAAATTTATTTCCTCAAGCAGAGGCGTAGCTGGATGGAAGGAGGAGGCTGGCTATTTGAAAAAGCCCCCAGCCCCCAATGGAGACGGCCCAAAAAGCCTCTATAATTTTTATTTCACCTACTGCTTTTCCCAGAACATTTTTGTATACTTATGAATTACAATTATAACAATTCAGCCTTTGGAGTTGTTTTCTTTCACAAATTATGTGATAGAAGTCTATTTATTGCGAATTTTGCACTTTCATCAAATCTAAATGTTGGAGGGAGCCCCTTCAAGGAGTCAAAACCCCAGGCCCCAAAGTCTATGCTATTGCTTTAAAAAATGATTAAATGTTAAACTGAAGAGTTTTAGTATCATTTTGATAATTCATCTATGAAAGTTAGTTATTTGCTGTCACGTTTCCTAAATCAACTTCAGCCAGTTAAACCTGTTATACCTCTACCATCTTGATCTCTTCACTCCAATAACAGAGACCAATTTATGTCAACATAAACATTAAAGAAATCCCCATTACCTAATGAGCCATGATATTCACTTGTGGGTATGTAATGTCTTTAATATTTTTGAAGAAGGTCACTTTGAAGAAGAGATGTCTAGCTCTGATATAATTTTCCATTTCAGCCACAGTTGTTGAGAAAACAACTTGCCTTTGGCTACGCTGAAAGCTTTCTTTTATATTATCTTTGGCGGATAAGTAAGGAAAGTTCTCATGCATTACTAAATATTGTCCACGTTATAAACAACCCTGAAAGTCAGACCAAAGTTGCACTGGTTCTTTTCTCGTGTAAAGATCTAGCAAGAGCAATGTTGCTAACTTTTTTTCAAAGTCACATCTAAAATTGAGTCAAAATACATCTTGAAATGTCTAGAGTTTTTTAGACATATATCTAAAATCTAGGAAAAGCATATAATAAATGAGATGTGGCTTCAATCTTCCACATTTATTTAACTAATATATTAGATAGTTTACTAAAGATATTACTGATTTTATCACTATAAATTAATAAAAGAAACATTACTGCGTCAAAAATCATCTAAAAGTCAATTTCAAACATCAAGATGTAACCAAAAATGTAAAACTTGTCAACACTGAGTAAAGGATGTAAATTGGTAATTCTGAAAAAAGTAATGAATATTTTGGTATGTCAGCAGGTGATGGCAATCAATGCTGGAGATGATAGCACATCCAAAAATTGCCTATGCTAATCTCTGTGGAGAGTACTTCTTAAAACCATTATGATTACATATGAACAAGTTTGTTTTCCTTCTAATAACCAGGTGTCCAGTGTAAATAAGAATAGAAACTTTCTACTGAAAATGTATATTATGTAGAACAGTGCATCAGACCCTCAACAGCTATGTCTCTCAATACCCAATGGCACTTATTAGTTATCGGGGAAAACAAACAAAAAAAAATCTATGAGGAGAAACTGAAAAATAAACAAAAGGAAATAAATCACATAGGGTAAAAGACAAAATATAGAGATAAAAAGAATAAGTCAGATAGAGATGGACATAAAGATATCACAACTAAAGGTAAAAAAAAAGGAATGTATGATAATTCTGGAGTTCTGGTTCATAATTTTTGGAAGTGCTATCATCATTCCAAAACTTGGTTATTTTATCATTCATTTCATCATATGAAGTATAGCAAATCAGTATTCTTGATTTTTACTCTTATTCACCTTAATTTCAATTTTTCAGTTGCTTTTTATCGCAACTTCACTCAAGCTGCTTCCTTCAGCAATGAGTAAACAGTGCTGATCGGGAATAAAGAATTAGCTTTTGGTGAGACTCGAAGGAAGCTGGAATGATGAAAGTTCTGATAAGAAGCAACTTGAAAATTACAATGAAGTTAAACTAATAATAATGATTCCAAAGCTTGTTTAGACAATGGAACCCATTCTTTGTGTTGCTTAATTTGTTAGCATAGGTGTATGTCTCTCTTTTCAAGAGATGGTAAACAGAAAAGAAATGGTGGCAAATATACTGGTTGGCTTGGTTCATTCCAAGCAATGAGAGTCACACAGATGATACCATTCTCAGTGATCTATGTAACACATATGATTCCATATTTATTTAGAGGGGATTTTCTCCAATTATGATAAAATAAAAGCAATACAAAGAATTTGAATTTTGGGAGTTGTTAGTAGAGAGGAATTTTTAATGTTTAATACATTAAAAATATGAAAAATACCCTGAAGTTCAAAAAAATTACAGTCTGGTGATAAGAAATTACAAAAAAGAAAAATACAGCAAATTCATCAACATATTGCACCAAATGCTATTTTTTTTTCAAATACTGGGAAAGCTTAACAATAATCAAAGTAGCCTAAAAATGTGATCTGATACTTTAAACATTTGAAATTCAAGGTTATATTTGAGTGTGTATGTGCGTGTGTGTACATCTGCATGTCTTTACTGAATTTCCCCTTCAACCTTGGTTGTCAGATTTGGCTAAAAGGTGAGGTAATCCAAGCCTTATCTCAGAGACTCACCCAACACAGGCACTGGAATAGCATCAAATTTGGAAATTGAGTAAGTCTGGAGGCTGAAGTTTCATACCAGCCTCTTGGGGTATCAACCCTCTACCTCCAGACTTATAGTGGAAGCTCTGTCTGCAATGGGTAAGTCTTCGAGATAAAGCTCAGATTATCTGGTAAAATCAGGCAACCCTGATTCATACCTACATTGACTTCAGTCTGTTCTCATCTTTTTTGCTCACTTTATTCATATGTATTTATATTTTACTCAACTATACGTATTATTCCCAATGAAAAAAAAACATGAAGAATTAAGAAAAGTATGTTTGCTGACAGTAAAAGAGAAGATAAATCCCACCCCCATGTGCAATCGATACATTCTAAAATTCTCAATACATCTCTGCTGAACTCAAACACTAACTTTTGCTAACCACCACTTGATCTCGCTCCACCCAAGACAGGAAAAGAGTTTCTCGCTGAATCGTGATGGTCTGCAGTTATGTATGATGGCAGATCTAATAAAACACTGGGCCTACCAGTCGTAATCTCTCATTGCACGTATGGCAAAATAGATCGGTTCTTAGGTGATTACAAGAGATAGGTGCTATTATTCATGTGTAACATGGTTGTATATAATATGTAAACCTGATATTGCATTTGGTGCATAACTGGTGTCTGCACAACACAATTTGTTGGCATTAGATTTAGTGCCAGTGAATAATGATCTTTCAAACGTTATGAGTATGGATACCCAAGCATGTATTGCTGCTTGATGAGTATGGAAGATAAAAAGTGTAATAATCATTGCAAAATTGCCCTAGTAATAGTACAATGAATCTAGTGGTGACTGCATTGAAATATAAGCAGTTGATGTAAATACTTTGCCGGTATTGAGGATTTTATAGGTATCAAATGTCTTGAAAGTAAAATGCTTCACTTGGATAGAGATCACTTTACAGACCGTCTCATTCTAGAGGTTATTTTTTGTGAGGATGTTCCCTTGCCAATATGTAGTAATTTTCCACCTGGACATTAGCCAGTATACAGTTTTTGTCTACCTTTATCAATGCTTATGAGCACAAGTAATAAATGCATCCATATTAAATTTTCCATCATTTAATTCAAACAGTATTTATCTTCAGATAAATGCAAACAGAGGTATTGTATGAGTTCCATCCTTCAATGATAATCAATAAGATTAATTATTACACAACATTAGCTTCTTTAAAATGTAAAGTAATATTAATTGATATGAAAGAACAAAGCTTTTAAATTATCGATAATGACATGAACAAACGAAGGAGGTAGTTTTTTTTCTGTATAATTGCAAATAAATTTCTTCAAATTAAAATGAAAATTGAATAAAAGTTAAATCTAATGAATAGAATAAAAAATGTTTGCAAATATTTAATGATGAAATTTAATCTAAATATTGTTTATTTGGAATTTTAGCTGAAGCAGAGTTTTTCAATGAAATTAAAATCAAATATTCAATAGTAAACTTGAAAAATTTTATTACAGTAAAAAAATGAGAAACTTGTTTTAGCACTATTGTTAGTATTATATATTTTTTCAATATTATAGAGGAAATAAAAAAGCAAGGTAAGTGATTCTCAATTGATTTTCATACTTGTTTTTCGAAGACACTCTTAAAATGGTGTCTTTTGATTTTTTTTCTCAAATGGTACGGAATTTCAATTGCATATATATATATATATATATATATATATATATATATATATACATAAATTTATGCCCCCTCATAAATCTAGACCTCTTTGTTTGTCCTTCTGTATGTAAACACACATCTAAGTATTTGTAAGTATTAGCTCCCTAGTCTGGTAGGCCCCTTGGCTTCACTAAATCAGTTACACATACAACATATTCTTAGAAAGAAGCATGCCCGTACCATGACACCTTGCAAATGCTATGTACCTTTGAACCTCAGCATATATAAGCACACATCCACATACAAATTTATGCCAAGACAGAAAACTCTAAAAATAAAATCATAAACCAAGAAGAAATATAAAATCTTAATTCTCATCTTTAAGAAAAGGATTCAACTAACAACTCATCTCTATGAAAATCTAAATTAATAAATAGCAGCCACCAAAATATTACTTGGGGATCTCTGTTGTGCTAGTATTTACAAAGAGCCGAGAACATCTTGACATTTGTAAATTATCTCATCCTTGTCTTTAGAAGGAGAACTTTATCAACACAACAGGAAAAGCTTCAGCTCAGTTGACGCATGATTAAATCACTTTTACATTTATATTCTTTGAGTCTAGTTGGAAACCAGAGGCTTCTTCTTCAAGGTGGTTGTATGATAATCAGAATTGAATAGAATCCACTCCAGTGTTAGGCAAATGTTCTCTTTTTCAAATTCTTTTTTGAGCACATAAAAATGGTTTCGGAAACAATTGGTAGAATATTGGATTGGATTATCTTGAATTCATGCCTTTCTAAAACTCATTCACTATGTATGGATACTGAGTGAAAATGAATTTGTTTGGATACTAGTTTTTCTTTTGTTTTTTTTTACCAATAATGGAGCAGTTTAGTAAAAGAATTTGAGGTTAGTGACAGAAAAAACTTTTCTGATGCAGACATAAGGTTGGTATGAACCCAGACAAAGCTGAGTCTGTTAAAAATGTGAAGGAAAAACCTAAATTAAAGAAAACTTCTGTTAACACACCAGTGACCGAAAACCTGAGAGAAGAGCAAGATTCTCTCCTCTTTTTTACTGCACAAGTATTGCCTCAGGTACAGGTCCCCAGAGTACAGGCTATTATTAAGAATCATGGTCACTGATTTATAGTTGAACAAAATATATTGAGTCGAAAATTCATGATAAAACACTATTTCATTACTTATCACCCACCTGATAGTTTTTATATATATATTTCCCTATGCAGACTGTATGTATATCAATAGAATAGACATCTTATTCTGCAGTCGTAGACATGAATATCTACAGAACCGTACAATTAAGAAGAGAGCAATATGTGTACTTCCTCAGATTCCTGATCTTATTGGAGTGTTGTTAGCACGGATGGTGAGAGCAGATCCATATACAGGTTACTCTCGCGGTGGATGCAGGTTTGAGTCGCACACAAATCTCATTTCTCTATTTATTAATGTAGTCTAGGTCTGTTTAATTTACTACTTGGTTAACACTGGTCAGACAAAATATACTTCCTCCTCAAAATGTATTTATAATTATCAAATTCTGTGGGATAGAAATTGCCCATTCTACTTACATATATATATATATATATATATATATATATATATATATATATAGAGAGAGAGAGAGAGAGAGAGAGAGAGAGAGAGGGGTTCAACCTTCAAAAACAAAAAGTCCCACTGACTAACAAGAAGCGCATGCACACAATACATCCTCCCTATTGTCACTTGTGGAGCTGAAACATAGAACATAACCAAGAGATAGACCAGCGAATTGTGCAGCATGCAACCTGATTAGGAGAGAATCATGCTCAACATAACATAGAGAGGTCACAAGAAAAAAATATATTAGAAGAAAAACAGGAGTCCAAGATATGAAAGAATCCATAAGAAAACTTAAATGGCAATGGGTTGGCCATATAGCAAGAATGTCAGACAACTGCTGGACATTACAATTCACAACATGGATTTCCAGGGATAATACGCAAAACTGTGGTCATCAAAATTTAAGATGGTATGATGAACTAGACACATTTGGAAAGTATTGGCTCTGCAACAACCATGATAGAGAGGTATGGCGAATCTTGGGGAAGGTCTTTGTCTAACAACAGACGCTAAATGAAAGCTGTTACTGCTGCTGATAAAAATCTTGAGCATGAAATCAAATGTCATAAAAAGTAATTTTTCTAAGTAATGAAGTTTACTCAGAGGAATATGAATAAAAATGGAAAATCTTTTATTTTTTATTCAAGTTCAGGATGATGATGACTGCATGCTTTAATTAAAAGGCATTGTTTGACAGACACCAAAATAGTTTTTTTTGTGGACATCACATTTTTCAAATTTTTTATCACCAGAACCCAAAAGTTGTACTTTGTTTTATGGACTGTCAAATTGTTTGCTTCATACACGGCAGACCATTGTATTGGATGTTCTTAAACGTAAACTATGTTTTTTTTTCATTTTTTTAATGGACTATTCTGTGAATAGGTCCATATACATATATATATATATATATATCTGCATATCAGAGGCTTCTGCTTTCACTCTGGGTGATAATATTCATCAATATTTAAACTCAAAAATGTTAGTCCTTGGAAAAAAAATGCAGACATGATACCGTACATGAGTTCAATATATATATATATATATATATATATATATATATATATATATATATATATAATCGGGTTCTCTCATGATGTTCTACATAATGAAATAAAAAGTAATAAGAGATACAGAAATTTTTCAAAAATAATGATTTCAAGAAGAAGGAAAGTGAAATTTTCAAAAAAGGAGCGAAAAAAAGAGAAAAGACAGATGGACAGATAAAAAAGCAGAGAGGAAGAAGAAGAAGAATTTGATGAACAAAGATAAAAAGCAAAGTAACATTCAAAAGGAGGAGGGAAGGAAAGAGAAAGAAAAACAAACCAAAAAGGATGAGAATGACTTGAGATGAGATTTAGAAAGAAAATATTTTTGCTTTAGAAAAAGTTTGTGCTCAGTCAGCTACAAAAATTTATTTGAAAGGATTTTTTTCCTATTCATTGTCAAATTTCAAGAGAGTGCACTTTGCACCAGACATGATAATAAACAAAATGAAAAATCAATGCATAAAAGATCAAATTATTGAAATGTAAGAAACGGTCCCTTACAGCAGCCATTCATCTCTCCCACCAACCATTGCCACACTTTGTTTCAAACAACAATCACCTCATTTAATGGCAGAATCATATAAGATAACAAAATAAAAAAATAAAAAGAGTTATAGAAATCTTCTCCAGAGACGAACGGTATTCAACGACTTGCTGATAAGGGAATACTGAGTTTTACGGTCTGTAGAATACGCAGGATAAAGTAGATGTACCTTTAATTGCCTTTCTGCTTATCATCTCTTCCCCAACTTAGATAAGTTGATGGTAAGGGGCCCTGTTAAACGGCACACAGCAAATACAAATACATTCTGGTGAAAATTTTGGCAGTGTATTTGATCAGCATTTAGTAAGATTTACATACATATCTATTTACACACACATATGCATGCATATATATATATATATATATGTGTGTGTGTGTGTGTGTGTGTGTGTGTGTGTGAGTGTATTACTAAAGTCACAGCCTGACAAATAGCTGAATTTTGGCTTAATATTTTCTATGCATCAGGATTGATTTATGTAATTTACCATTTAATTGAGTGAATCAACAAGGGAAGAGGTTATGTTGAAAAATAGATATTTGTTGTGAAAAGTAAACGCTCTTTTGATCTTGTCGCAATGGACTTATGGATTTACCCATGTATTCTATATAGTTCTGCTATAAATATTGTTTCAAAGGCTTCCATTGATTATCATCATCATCATCAGTAACAGCCTTTTACTTTCTGTTGTTGGACATAGACCTTCTCAAGAATTCACCAGATCTTTTTACCATTGGTATCCCAAGGCCAATATTTTCTGAGCTTTTCAAGTCCATCATGCCATCTACCATATTTTGCCAGTTACAGTTCCTCAGGTGATCTAAGGGGACCAGCATTGTGAGTTGTGATGTCCCCCCAGTTGTTCAATACACTTGCTACATGACCAGCCAATTATCAATAGTGCTTTATGATGGATTCTATGGTATCTCTAACTTCCTTCTCAAATGATACTGTACTGTCTTGTGATCTCCATGCAATGTTGAGCATGTTTTTTTTTCAGCGCACAATGCATGGTTCTCAGTTTAAGATTCAATCTCTCTGTTAGATTCTATGTTTCAGCTCCATAGGTGACTATCATGAGGATGGATTGTTTGTATACCCTTCTTTTTAGGACATGGGATTTTTGTCTTCATGAAGGCTGAAAGTTTGCCAACAAAGAGTGAGTCTTCACTTGATTTCTTCTTTGGAGGAGGATTTTGTGGAGATTTGTTGTTCTAGTTAAATGTAGTGGTTGAATTTTTCAGGTTAGCATTTTTTATTATGATTTCTGTGTCTTTGTCCTCAACATGTTGGCTGTTCATGGCATTTGTTTCACTGAAGTTAATATGATGATTATCTCGAGGCAGGCTATGAAGAGTTTTGGTGAGCTGATATCATCTTGTCTTACTCCTTTTCCAAGCTGAAAGGAACTGCTGCATGGAAATATATGTTGAAAAATGCTAAGATAGATGTGGATCAAACCTTGTTATATGAGAGCATTGGTTGTGTATATGACATCATCATTGTTGTCAGCTGTTATAAATATACTTCTGGACAAAGGCTTTTTTCATTTCTTTCCATGATGGGTTTGATTGAGCTAATCTCTGTGATGTCTCAATATTGTCTCTCTATCCTGGGTCTGGTCTTTTCCTACTTTGTTTATTGTCTAATAGCTACCAATCAGTTGGCCTTTTGCTCTATGTATGGTCCGTTTATCTCACTATGTACCCTGCCAATCTCCATTTTTGTTGCTCAATTACTTGTGCGATATCCATCACCCTGGTCCTCCCCCAGATCCATGTTGATCTGTTTATATCCCTGAGGATTAATCCTAACATTGCTCTTTCCATTGACCTCTGTGCTTCTCTGAGTTTGTTCACGAGTGTTTTTCTAAGTTTCTAGGTTTTGCACCTACATGTCATAGCTGGTGTTTTGCAATGATTGGCACTTTGCTTTTTGGTATGACTCTACTTATACCAAACGCTTTCCAGCCAATCATCATGTGCTGTCTCTTCACATTTCTGTTGTTTTTCTCAAGCTGCATTGCCTGAAACAGTAAGCACTATATATAATCTTAGCTTTTATATACTTCCTAGCAAAGGATTTCTCGCTGTCTCTGTCTCTCTCTTTCTCTCACTCTCACATTCTTTCCGTGGTTTCTCTCATGTTCCCAAATGTGTTCAAGTATTCATTGAATGTTACAAGATAATTTTTTCTCTGAATATTTACAGAGAAACAAAAATTTTTCTATTGAAATTCTTGTCAATATTTAAAATACTACGGAAGTACTCTTTCATTGCCTTTGGCAATCACACAGATTCCTGAGATACAAACCATAATTTGGTGCTTACTTTCGACTTGGAGACAATTTCTAATCTATCCACATTGATTACAGTGACAAAAGAAACATACACAGAATAATGGAAATTCCTTATTCAAAAGTAGCCAGTAGGTCAACTGAACTGCATTAATTATTTCATAAAGATAAAGAAAAGATGAAACTTTCCATGACAGAACTGTGGATGAAATTTCAATTCTATAAAAGAAACTTGGGAGCAATTATCAATGCTAAAGGGACGAGACTGATCACCATGACCGAGTACTGGTCTCTGTTTCAGGAGATTGTTGGTTCAATCCATGACTCAATCATTCCAAAGACTTTAGAAATGGGCCTCTCTGCTGAGCACTCAATATTACAAGTAGGATTATGTACTATCTCCCCCGTGAAAATGGGTGCCCCAACATCATGGTACAATGGATGAAAAAAACCTGTAATGAGTTAAAGGACCAAGGGGACCAAATCTCCACGAATAGCACAAATGGAGGATTATCAACTTCTCTTTGACTAAGATCACCCATGCAAAGCAAATTTACTTAGTGAATAGATATTTATTTGTAACGACCAGTTGGGGTCAGATTCTATGTTTGTTAAGTGTGGTTTTCTGGGAGTCCCATCAAACCAATCAACTTACAAAAGCCTGAAGTTGATTACCTCTTTTTACTGGCAATCATGGTTATAATATCAATAAATTAATGATCTAACACAATATATATCTACATGTGATATATATATAAGGGATTGAACATAGAATTTTATAGACACTTGAAATTATATGATAACCAAACCCTCTTCGATATCTTTATACTGACTGTATTATGTGCATACTAGCAAAGATATATTATTGATATAAAAAAATAGCAAGTAAATACTTATTTGAAACACCTTGTTTGGGTCAAATTTTGCTCCTGTTGCTTGGACTCATTGAAGTTAAGACTAACAAAGCCAGACTTCATTTTCTCTTTACTTTCTTTATTCCTCCTAGTTCATCATAATTTTCAAAAAACTAATTCATGGTTCTTCTTTGAATATCTTACAGCCATCTTTTATTGACCTCCTCCTTTAACTACTTCCTTACTTTTTTTTCTCTTAAAATTCCTTTCAGTACTTTTAGTCTCTTTCCAATTTTTTTTTCCCTCTCTGATTTGTCCTTTTCCAATTTGTCTTCTTTCATCATGCATAATCTGCTATTATAGATAATCCTTTGATTGAGCTTCAAATCGAATGAAGAATACATTATCCTGTGTGTATAATTACGTATTCAAATAAGTAGAACAATTATGTTTCCATGTATAATACCCAACTGGATGTTTTTCAGCTCAAATATTTTGGAGAAAAATTCAGATTATACGAGGTGGAATTATATATACATATGTATATATATATATATATGTGTGATTATAAATTGCATTACATTATATAGTCACTCTTATTTGAAATGATCTCCCGTCATTACAGCGTTAATGTATCACTCAATCTAGACAGAGTAAATAGAACAAGCAATCAAAGAAAGTGGGGCAAAATCAAACCTGTCATTGATAGGGTAGCTGCTTCAATGAAGTGATGCTCTTACTATTGAGCTGAACTGTTGCCAGTAATGTGAAGGCCTAAATAACTGCTTTCAGCCCAAATTCTCATCTCATTTATTTTCAGTCCGTTTGTTTCTTTCAACACGACAGTTATTTATTAAGATATGAATATATATGATCCGACAGAATGATTGTAAACTGCATTATATTATATGGAAACTTATTTGAAATAAATTTCCTATCATTGCACAGTTAATGTATCACTCACCTTACAGTGGTAGGTTTGATTCCTTCCGCAGCACTATTTTCTTTAATTGTTCATTCTATTCATATTGTTTGGGATGAATGATATATTAACTGTGTAATGATGGGAAATCATTTCAAATAAGTTTCTATATAATATAATGAAAACTATAATTGTTCTGTGGGATCATATACATCCATTTCCTTTTCCATTATATTTATATATATTTCAGAGAGAGGACATTCACATAAACAAGGTAGGCATTGCTTACCCTGAGTAACACCATGAAGGCGTTATGATAAATATAAGAAGTTAATTACTAAATATTTGAAAAAAAATGTTATTATTAAATACAAAGTATATTCATAGCAAACTTTTCACTTAAAGTAATAAATTCAATGTTTAGCACAGTTAATTGTTGTCCTTTTTATCTTAGATAGACGAAATTCTCTACAGCCTTTCAATCTCAGTATATCTAAGACGAGTGAAATACTCACGTTGTGAATGCTTGTCCTAGATTAAATTTTCAACGGGCCTGAAAGGCATTAAAAAAAATGCCTTTAGCTAAGCCAACTTGCTTGCTTTCTCAGTAAGTGGGATTGGGAGGTTTGTTACAACATTTGTTTCTGCAGCGAATGGCAACAAGAGAATGCTTTATGACATCTTCCTCAACTTCCTACTTTATTTCAAAATTTAACCCATGATCATCTGATATGAAAATATTTTCTACTATAATAGTGAAATGAAGTAATCATATTTACTTGAAAACAATGCGATCTCGAATATAATGTGACTCTCACTCTTTGTAACTAAACCTCAGTAGTATATGTATATATGTTATCATTTTTTTACGTTCCAATATGATGTTATCCACCAGTTTTGAATGAATTTTTTGAAAATAAAAATGCATAAAATATCAATGAAAGATTAGCAATGTCAAATATACATTTACATTTTGTTTTAAAAATCTCTTGAAATTTAATTAATTGATGGAATTTGATAACAATTTTGGGATTTGATTACTGACGCAATTTATGATGAGGTTATTTTGTAAAAAAAATTTTGTGAAAACACACTTTTTTAAATGAGACAACCTTTGACTAATTTTTTGACAACTCAGTAATATCGATCAAAACCAAAAAGATGAATCCCTGGAAGAGGGTTAATAAAATTCATTTGAAGAGGGTTAATTAATTCCCTAACTCTGAAACATTTACGCAGTAATGTAAACAAATGTAATGCTTGGTTTCATGAATCTTTAGTTTAATCTATTGAAGTATATTATTGATTCACACTGTGTAGAGTATTTTTGTTGATTATCTATTTAATAAAAGCCGACCAAATGCCTACCTTGAGTATATACTCGTGTTATGTGCCTTTAAACCTATACATATATATATAATCATAAATATATATATATATATATGCATAATATATATATATGCATAATATATATATATATGTATATATATATGTGCATAAATATATACATATATATGCATAAATATATACATATATATGCATAAATATATATATATGTATATATATGTATACACATATATATATATGAATATGTATATATATATATATATAAATATATATATATACATATATATACATATATATACATAAATATATATATATATATATACATATATATACATAAATATATACATATATATACATAAATATATACATATATATACTTATATATATATACATAAATATACATAAATATATACATATATATATACATAAATATATACACATGTATATATATGTATGCATAAATATATATATATACATAAATATATACACAAATATATATATATACATATATATATATATATATATACACACACATAAATATATATACATATATATATATATATATACACACATAAATATATATATATATATATATATATATATATACACACATAAATATATATATATATATATATATATATATGCATAAATTAATGTATATATATTTATATATATGCATAAATATACATATGCATGCATTCATATACATATATATGTATACATGCATAAAAAAAAAATATACATATATGTATATGCATACAAACATATGTATATGTACATATATATGCATACAAACATATATATATGTAAATATATATGCATACAAACATATATATATGTACATATATATGCATACAAACATATATATATGTACATATATATGCATACAAACATATATATATATATATATATATATATATATATATATATATATATATATATATATATATACATATACAAATGAGATACAACTTTTTAATACAACCCAACATCTCTCCTGACGTTAAAAACATCATCTCTGCCATTAATTGTCTAAGTTGCAACAAAGAATACATAGGGGAAACATCCCACCTTAGAAACAGGACCACTGTACTAATAAGAGATCCCTCGATAAGAATACTTTGAGTTAGTTCACACATTTTTCAGTGTTCTCCACAAGATCCAAAATTTTCAGTTTTCCCTTTCTACAAAGTTAACACTGACAATGTTGCAGAAAGAAGAAGGAAAACACTTTTCATTAATTCTCTAAAACCTGCACTAATTTAAAATAAGATTGACAATTCTTCAATTTGGAGTTGGAATCTTAGCTCTGTTCTCCTTTTTCTTATAGTGATGCTTTTGAAAAGAATCTTACCCATTCATTTCAACACACTATACAAATCCACAATCAAAGTTATATGCAATTTTACTATATTGTGAACACACACATACACATAGATTGGTTCTCTTATATGCACACACAAACCTGTTATCATACTAAAATACAATTCTGCCATACTGTAAACATATATTCATACACATTGATACTTCACCCCTTTACCTCTCTCACATACACATTCACATTATCTCTTACTTTATCAAATCACTATTCAACTACACTGTGAACATGCACATTCACACACACTGATACTCTCTTTACCCCTCTCCTTAAAGGGTGTTCCAGCATAAACACCCTTCTCCCCAAAGAATTCACCAATAAGTAAAATTTTATTACACCCGTTTAATTTGAATCGAAATTGAGATTGATATACCAATGATCTGAGTTTAACCCCTTCTACTGGACAGTGGAAAATGATGACCAGAAACAGAATCACATCAACCTTCTGAAGACATGTATGAAACCAGTTAAAGTCTTATTAAAAATCACTACACCTAATAACCATAACTAAAAAGTTTGGCTTTCCTTTTTCACTCTTTCCTTATATATATATATATATATATATATATATATATATATATATATATACACACACACATAAATACATATCTAGCGATATACATACATATATATATATATATATATATATATATATATATATAAAGTTTTATGCTATCATGATTGTTTTTCTTTTTCCCTTAGTTGTCTCAACCATCTCTCTTTCTCTCTCCATGATTTTTTTCAGCATGTATTCCTTTGTATGGAATCCTGATTTGATCTGCTTCACATTAACATACCAACAGAGCCAATACCCTTTACTCACCATTTCTCTTTCTCTTTTTATTGTACATCAATACACATACACACACACAATAACAACAACAAATTCTCCTTCATCTTTCCTAACCTGCATCCCACCACTTCTGAAGCCAAGTTGTCCTTCTGCCCACTGGCATTCTGATTGCCAAGAAAGCTCCATGTGCCTACGGCTGCTGCATTAGCATTAGATGATCTCAAGAAGAAAGATGCGTACACTCACCTGCTTCTACATCTGCTTGTTTGTATGTGTATATTCCCTTAGCTTATCTGTCTTACAGTTGGCACATTTCAATGCCCGTCTTTGTTTAGGTAAAAATCAAGGCCAATGTCACCATTAGCTTCTTTGAGTTATGGACTTGGGTAGTGATCCTTTGATCAAATTCTCAGGGAAAGAGTAAGGCAAAGAGATAGACCAAAATCTGAATGGCTAATGATAGATAGAAGATGAAAGGAGAAAATATAAGTAAAAGAAAGATGGTAGAGCAACGAGGGAGAAAAATAAGATCTGTCTTTCTTTTGTTTACAAGAAACCATCAACTAAAACTGTCAACGTAGGTTTCTTTTAGGTTTTCAAGTTCGGCTGGCTTGATATGTTTCATGGGTACAGGCAGCACTAATGGAGCTAGAGGGCTGAAAATTTCATCATTTACTCCTTATTATTTCAACAAAGATTTTTTTTTAAATTCCCCTCCTGAGTAGAGGGGGGGGGGCAGTTTGCAATGTTAATTTATACTAAATTGATCCATTGTTTGTGCCCGATTTTTTTATGTCGAAAATTCAGACATTTTAGTGATTACTGTCCAACGAAAATCTAAAGAGGTAACTGATTCATTGATCACCTCTAATACGGCATGTTGCCAAAAAACATTGGTCATAAGACTGTTTTTAACTCTGACTATCCAAAACCTGTTCTTTCTCTTTCTCCTCTTCAACTTTTGCATTTCTTTTATCTTCTTCTCACTCATCTCTTTTCTGCCCTCTCCCTCGTAGATTCTTCTTTTAAACATTCCTCACTTTTTCTCATTCTATTCTTTCTTTATTAAATAAATCGGTATGAGTTTTTTTCACTATAATTCAATTCGGCTTTGACTTTATTTTTCAATATAAAAAGAACAAGAACAATCTTCACCTAATTTATGGGAGTGAATCTTTCACTGTTTGTTCATACTGTCACATTCAACAAAATAAAATAAGCATTTACTTAACATAATTCAAAATTACTACAAAGTAGTCTGTAGGTGGCTCTCTTACTGACCGAGCCAAACTGACAATTTTTACATATTCATAAAAAAAAATTTTTCTATCATGTATACAGTATAAAGGTTACAGTAATCATCTTCAGTTGGAATGAAAGAGTGAAGTTTAACCCTGTAGAAGCTGGCTTGTCCTTGTCTTCCTTTAATTTCTTTTTTTTTCTTATCTTTATTCTCTCTTTTCATGCCTCCTCTCTACACTTTTCATTTACCTTCCATTTTCCTAACGCCACTCTCTATTTCATTGGTTTTTACACAGTCACACCATGAGCTTCAGTAAAGTGTTGCCAGATCTATTTCCAAGTTTACATCTAAAACTGAGCTAAAACACATCTGAAAACTATTTAAAACCTCTAGATTCTCCAAGTGCACCTCTGAAAAATCACATATAAAAAATCAAATTTGATTTTAATCATGAACTCATACTTTGTAAAAATTTTACCACCTCCAATAAAAAAATTACAGATTTCATTAAGGTAAATCGAATAAAGATACTACTTATTTTATTAAAGAATCACCTGAATAGCAATTTATGACATCCAGACACAACTAAAAACATCTAGATCTAGATGAAAAACATCTAAATTGGCAGCGCTGCTTTGGTGTCTCCTTTCTTGCACCATCTCTGTATTGTTCAATTGTTGTCTACTTGAACTCACTGATGCAGAGAGCACTTTATTTCAACCTCTACACATGTGGACAGACAAAGAATGTCGGCAAGAAAGAAGCAAATGAAAGAATGAAGAAATAAAAGAAAGAGGGAAAGATTCAAGGCCTTTGAGTGGCTGATGCTGCTACTTCATCATGGTATGCCATTGTTTGATAGTATTTGGTGAGCATCTCTTCACAATCAGAGATTACACTCTGAGCTGAGGAAGACGTTCTGTCAATCAAACATGGAAATGGCCAATTGTTTGCCAAGTGGTCTGGTTTTGCAAGAATTTTGCAGACTTCTTTTCTTCTACTTTTTCTTCATCTCTCTTCTTCTTTCAATCCATGTGTCAATCTATCTATCTCTGTCTTGCACATTCAGTTTACCTTTCTATTCATCACTTTCTTGGGCTTACATTTTTCTCCTCACTCTCTCTTTTTCCTCCCTCTTTCCTTCTATTACTTGTTTTACTCATTTTCACTCTCCCCCATCATTTTCTCTCTTTATATGCACATATATATATGTTAGTAGAGAATTAACTCAAATTTGTTTTTTGTAATTAGTTTTCTTAAAGATGATATCATAAGTTGGTTTGCATGCAGTCTAATATTCAAACTGTATCTATGGATTTGATATTCACATAGGTGAACACTCAATACAAATGACAGAAACAGGGAGTCTCATCTGTTGCTATACCTACTGATCCCACATCATCAAATATATTTTTGGGTAACCTATGTAAGTAAGTCCAGTTTGAAAAAATCAAATGATGTGTAGTATAAAATGACATATACAATAAGTTATGATAATACCCTAAATAAAAAAACAAACTATGTGTATAAAATAAGCTACGTATTAAAATCATAGCTGGAAGGGAGGCAATGTTTGATCAACACTGCTGGACTACCATGGTAATATAACTGTTCTGCTTTTATGATCCCTGGAGCCGTTTCATGGTAAACAACTGATGATTTCAACAAGAGAAAATTTCCAAATTGTATCATTATAACAAAGGGGAAAAAATGCTGAATAAAATTACATAAATTGCATTGACAGATATTAGGAAATAAGTGACTGAAGTGACACAAAAAAATCTTTGAAAAAGTTTCTTGATGTTCAAAGCCGTAAAGCTTTCTAGATCATATTTATGCATATACCTTTGCTCTTTTTCTTTCCCTCTGACTTTATCTTCAACATCATTTTTTTTTATCATTTCCCTTTTCTCTAATAATATTTCTTCATTTTTCTTCTCATTTTATTTTTCTTCTTAAATTTTACTTTTCTTTATTCATGACAAGAATTTTCCTTGTTTTACTAATTATTTCTTTTCTCCAAGATGATTTTCTGTTTATTTATCATTTCATATTTAGATCTCACTCATTAGTAATGGAGGTCTGAAAAAAAGAGTTGCGCCCTTTTCGTCTTTTCTTGTGTTTATTGCTTGTATTCTCACTCATAATCAAGTAATGTTTCTTTCATTCTCACTTCTTTCTGTCCCTACCCCTCTACTTCTTTTCCTCCTTTTTTTTCTTGCCATGTTCGAACTATTTACTCTTGTAACAGGTGCCATCAACACAATCTCCTTTATAGATCAAAAACTAAGGCAAGCAAGTTGAAATCTATTTTTCAAGCCTCTTTACATATGAATTTTCAAGAATTGCTGATGAGTCAGGTAGATTGATTTAAAGTTGGCTTTTTTATAAGACTTAAGTTTGTCATTTATCCAAATAAAAAATGTCATACTTTTTAGATTTTTACTTATCTTTTGGTATTCACCTTGATCAATCAAATAATTAGAAAAAGGTGGTACCCAATAACAAATCATCAATAATGTTTCACTTCTGAAAAAGTAATAATATTTGAGGTAGAAAGAAACCCTGAAATATATTCATAATGAAAGTACTTGATAGATTATATACTCATAAATATAAGATCAGCTTGATTCCCCAATTCAATGCTATTCATATGTCTGCACTGGAGAAGAAGTTTGGATTATCTACCGTTCTTACTAAATCTGGCAATTCTGGGAGAAATGGGTTGGTATTCATAATGATTTAAAAACTTTTAAAAAATCTAAATTCATTTTCAACACAGGAACATTTTGTAGTTCAGAATGAAAAAGTATTATTAAATATTTGAATATTAAGAGAATTAGATCTACAATTTTTTGATAGATAAATAGATAAATAAGCAGATTATCTTGATTTGGCATAGCAAGGAATGATATATATATTATAGTTTAAAACAACTTTATTGTCATATTTATTATACATATATTTTACAAACTGGTTCTTCAGATTAAGTCCTTTACACAAGTACACACATATACAGCCATACTTGGTCTTGTATCCAGGTAACATTCTGGTAGATTGGACACAACTTGATCTGGGCATATTGATTGTAATAGGGTTAGGAGAAATGTATGCAATGCACAGCATGATACCATAACATATATATTTACTTAAACCTTGCCTTTCTAAAGATAAAAGAACATATCAGACAAGCCACAGGCCACCATGAAGACCTCTTCACAACTGTCAAGAAGAGAAAGGTGGTGTGGCCTTGTCATAAGAACCAACGGCTTCAAAGAAACCATCTTTTGAGGCACAGTTCAGAGCATAAAAAGAAGAGGCAGGTAGTGGAAAACTGGGCCAATAAAATCATTGAACTGACCCGTAAAAGCTATATTAAAACCTAGGTATTGACACATGATCAACATCGAATTGGAGTGTCCTTCAGTACAGTGACCCACAACCAACATTTGTTAAAAGACCAATAGCAATGACAATCTACAATAGGGCATAAATTGATGTGTGACTATATATTCCCTAAGGAAGAAAGAAAACGTTAGTAATAATTAGTATCTGTATATTGTTTGTATTTTCTGTCACATGCAAAGAATTTCCAAAATGTTTGTATTATTTTGGTCTATTTTAAAAGATAGTTTCAGTAAGGGGTCAGAGAATTGCAAATCATCATTTCAAGTAAATGGACAGTGTTTATCTAGAGATTGCTATCGGGTAAAAACATATTTTCATTTGATCCAAGTGAAAAGAACCCACTTTGAGATCTCTGCAACTTTCTTTGAGGATTCTGTTTTGATGACAAATGCTCCTGGAAAACATCTTTGGTGAATGATGCGCTGAACTGTTTCATTACAGGCACTTACATTTACACACAAAAGTCTTTGATTCAAATAAAAATCAATCGTAAGCATTACTGGAAGATAAAGTTTCTTCTTAGCAACATTACTGATCATATTTCAGCAGGGAATTTCAGTATGATTAGTTATTATTTACAGTTACTGAATTATTATTTCAATAGTTTACCCCCAGTATCAAAAATTAAATATATGAATGCACATTGCATTTTATCTATGTGGATAATAGAGATTTGCATCGCAGTGAACTTTAAGAGTATTCTATAGACCACAAACAGATTTTTTTTTTGTCTTTTGGTTCTTGTTTCCTTTCATTATTCTTTGAATTCAGTATTTTTGATATATCATCAAAAGGTAGAATTCTATTTTCACTTTTTCATCTGGTGTTAAGCCACTTGATGATAATATTGATGAGTTGCATCCCTTAGAATGACAGAGTCCAAATATATAAATGCACATGGCATATTATTACAGACAGATGTTTATATATGTGCACACATACATAGGAATTGCAATATTTATTATCAAGAGGATAAATAGTGCTAAAATCATGAATATCAGAGTTGGTCAGATGTTTATGAGAAGTTTTATTTACATCAGAGATTTTTCCTTGCAACCAATCAGAAATAGTGTATATTTTTCATACCATATTTCTTTTTATATGCTGGTATGTATTTTCGCATGTTTTACAATGTCATTAATTTTGTTTCATTGAATATGTATTTCTAACTTGAAACCAAATTAGATCTAATTAGTTCAGATATACATCACTCTATTAAATGCAGAGCAGCTGTACTTATACAAGTCGGAAACTTCATGTAATGCATTTCTAATATGAATGTACATAAAATTAATAATAATTTTGACGAATTTTCTCACTTACAAAATTTAACAAGCTCTCACATATTTTGAGTTTTAAAAAAATATTCAACCCATTTCAACATGAAATATACTTCAGAATTTGAATTGCTATAATATTATTAAATGTATGAATATCAATAGAAATTCACCATGACTTCTGTCATTTTTCTTATGTACATAGGTTGTAAAATTATTTTAGTTTTTTCTCTCTTACCGGAGGAAATTGTGTTTTCTTTGAGGACATAACGAGGTTTAGGGATCTTTGTATTAGTCTCTCAACCAAATTGGTATTTCAGCTACCAATGATAATACTGAGTACGTGATCAGCACACATTGTAATAATAAATAAAAAAAACTATTTAATCATTGGAGACTTTAGTGCTTTTAGTATGAATAAAAATATCAAAAGTAGAAAAATAGTAACCTACCACTTCATTATTTTTACAACTGCTTACCTCCATCTTAATTTTTAGATGTTTTTTTTTTATCACCACAGAGGTGGTCCAATTAATCAAGTAGTGGATTAAAATACTTCATCTAATGATAGAAATAAATCATAGAAGTATACCTTTAGCCTTTGTTTTTTGTTGTTTGGTCAGGTGGCTATGTTGATTTAATAGTACTTATTTAGCTGCCAATGTTAATACAGTGTATATGTATATATGTGTGTGCATATATGAATGCATTCTGAATGTGTAGATTGTGGCCTGGCTAATGAGTGGTAGATAAAAGAGCGAGGACAAATGAGTGGAAGATAAAAGAGCAAGGACAAATGAGTGGGGGACAAATTTAGTTCAATTGTGATAAAGGAACAATAAAAAAATTAACATGGAGATAAAGTACAGTCAAAAATGAATGAAAATGGTTTATAATACTTCATTTAATAGAAAATAAACAGTAAAATCATTGCTTTATCAATACTTCTAGTATATGAATTAAAACACAACTAACAGAAGGTATAGATTTTCAGTAAATATGTTTGATCCCAGGTGGAGATTTGTAGGTGACAAAGAGGTTATGTAATGGCCATTTTTACTCTTTGAAGAGTGGACGTCAAATAAGAAGAGTAGTTTTTAAAAGCACATGGGATTGAAACAGCAAGTTCAAGTAGATAATAAAAATTGATGTAGACTATCATAAATATTTTTAGTCCAGTAATAGCACTGCTGGAGATCAATTATTGGCACTTTGTCTGAAACTTATCTGAGCCTCTTTTCGACCATAGATATGATGGCACACCATGGCTCACCAGTTGTGAATACCAACGCAGGGGCAACTCAACCAGTAGACTCTTTTGGAGCTCTTTCATACTGGCCACTGACTTTAACAAACTTCCTCACATGATACATTCTCACTGCTCACTTATACACAACACTTCTCATCTAATATTCACCAACAAATTTATGATCCAATATTTACTACTTCAAGCAATGAAATGCTCAACATTACTCACCAACTACCCAACAATAGCAAATCTATTATATGAACTTTCAACTAACCAACTGACTATAACAAAAGTACAGCAGGTCAAATTTAATGAGAACTCATTCATTCAATAATTCTTTACTATCATATTCTTCATCATTTCAGCACACCATACAAGTAATGATAAATCTATTGTTATTGTTATATCTTGGTTTCTCATTTTCTATCCTTGATTTTGCCAGCTCCTTTGAAACCAGGGTTATGATGATACACCAAGCAGCAGCAACAGCCAGCAAAAAATTTCATACTGGACTTGACTAAAAGCCTTCTGAACTATGATTCAAACAGTTATCTATTTCTGCAAACTTACTGGCTCTATTTTTTGAGCAATGAAGTAGAAACTCCCTGCTCATCTTCATAAGTGGTAACTACAATGCACAATTTTTTTTCTGTATATGCTGAAACTTCTTATCAGACAGCAAATAAATATTTGATTCTGAAGAACATATTCCTACTATATGAAAAATAACTAATTCAAGATCGTATGATAAATTTAGTTTCCTCAGTATTCATCCAATTACTATAGGAAGAGGTACTGCAGTAACAGAAATAGAAACTTGAACTGTTGAATTTTAGTTATGGGATTATCATCCTTTGAATCTATAATGAATTTAACTCACAAAATAAAAGAAACATTAGCAATAATGCTTTGAAAGTTACTTTTGTAGTGATCCCAATTCAATGAAAAAATGAATATTCATATAAGATATAGAAAAAGATTTTATCAAAATAAAAATATAACTAAATTAAATATCTTAGTCAAACATATTACTAATACACATACACACATTCTCTCTTTTTTTTCTGTCTCTCATTTGTCTGTTTACCTGGAAATATAATAACCAAATTTTGGAAACAAAACACACCTGAGAATTCACCAAAGGCCAAACATTTTTCTTGGAATTGCCGAAATAAGGCGAACAAGTTTTTCCTAG
This sequence comes from Thysanoteuthis rhombus, assembly GCA_963457665.1. Taxonomy (NCBI): domain Eukaryota; kingdom Metazoa; phylum Mollusca; class Cephalopoda; order Oegopsida; family Thysanoteuthidae; genus Thysanoteuthis; species Thysanoteuthis major. The sequence continues at coordinate 12,207,417 of OY735210.1, forward strand.
AAATTATCCCTTTTTACCATATATGGCGTGAATTCCCAGAAAAAAGCCGAAACCTTTAAGAAAACAAAACCCTCTATTTATTTGGGGAAGCCAAGCAATAACAAAACAGTCTGGTGAAATTTTCTGATAAACAACAGGTGTACATAACAACGAAATGGCTAGATTACAAGCCAAGTACCTTGATTATAGATTTTAATTTACACATTGAAAAGACTTTACATTCACTACACATTACACAAAACCATTTCTCTTATATCTTATCATGATTTACCATAAGTCTGCCTATCTGTCTGTCTGTATGTATGTATGTATGTATGTATGTATGTGCTTGTTTACCACAAAATGTACTTGATATAAATCCGTGAATTTTCTGTGGGTATGGATTTGATTCCCAAGAATTGTTTTTAGCAAATTACTTTTTGAAAACCAAACCACAAAATATGATTTTCGGGGGTTTCAAATCGGGGATTGGGGTGTCTATTTATATGATTATTCATCAATGGTAAAAATACTTTTTGATTGTGTAATAAAAAAAATATTCTTTATTCTCTTTTCTCGACTCAATCCATGGAGATAAAAATGTATTCATTGAGAAAGAAGCAAAAACATTTTTAACACATCTCATATTGTGATATTCATTGGTTATACACAGATACCTCAAACAGTAGTGTTTTCATTTGTGCATGTTTTGATGTTGTATAGTTAAAGTGCATTTTTCCAAAATGCATAATTTTGGGATCAGAACTCATAGTGATCACATTGATGGAACTTTTATTTTTCATTTTTAGGGGGCAAAATCAATAAGGAACCTTTCATTCTTAAGAAAGAAAATGAATGAAAGAAGACAGGAGAGTGAGAAAAAAAGAGAGTGAAAAGGATGAAATAAATGCGAAATGGAAAGCTAAAATGGAAGGAAGCGAGAGGGAGAGACAATAAAAAGAGATAGACAGAGATGGATTATATTTCTCAAGTCATCAATAATTCAACTGGCGTTGATAATAATGATAAATTTGAATCAATTGTTTTTTCAACAGTGAGTTCAAATAACCAATCGCAAGAGAGAATTATTTCATTCATAAAACATATCAATAAATGATTTTTAATGTCAGTATTTTCCACTTTCATTGGTCAAAATCAAGGGGTAATCATTTTTTTCTCCCTTTTAAGTTAAAAATTTTGAGGGTCTGTGTGACAAAATTTTTTTCCACATTTTGGGGTCAAAATGCATGGGCATTTCTTTTTTACTCTTAGGAATCAAACTTGAGGGGGAAGATTTTTCTTCTTTTATAGGGGTCAAAATCAAAGGGATGATTTTTTTTTCTACTCTTAGGGGCAAAATCAAGGTGAAGTTTTTCTCACATAAGGGTATCCAAATTGAGAGATAATTTTCTTTTAGGAGGGCAAAATTGAGGAGGGGAAGATTTCTTTTACCACCTCTAGGGGTTGGAATCAGAAGGGATTTTTTTAAATCAAAGTCAAAATTGACGGGGGTATTTTTCAACATTTGCCCCTTCCTTTTAACACTACCTTCTTTTTAACAATTGTCCCTTTTTTCTTAACCTTATTCCCCTTTACCTCAACATTACATATCCATTTTCAACATTGTACCTCTCCATTTAAACTTCCTACCATTTTTAACACTACACCACTCTTTTTTTTCTATCTTTCTCTTTGGAGATGAGCCTTACTTTTTTCTAGCATTAGCATGTGTTTTTAACTTTGCCCCATGACTCCTTTTTAACATCGACCACTTTTTTTTATGTCAGTCCCCCCCTTTTTACTTTAGTAGAAAGTCCATTTTTACATTATCACCCCACTTCTTCAATATTGCCCCCCTTTTTTTCAAACAATGTGAACCACAATCATCCATATTATGCTACAAAGATCATAAACTAAGTCAAGTCCATAGTCCTATGAATCAGTACAGGATGTTTGGTTCCTTGTACCATGTTGTGTCATAGGGACACCCATGTTTTCATTGGTGTACCTTAGGCAAGATAGCCTAAGCTGCCCATATCTCTCCAGGCTTCCTCAATCCTACTATTTATGCTGAAGGATTAGCAAAGACACAATGAGTACCATTTTTAAAGTCTTTGGTATGACTCAACCATGGATTGGAACTGCAACCAACCAAAATGGAGACAAGCACTCTACAACTGGCCTACAGTGAACAGTGTGAAAGAACTATTTTCCAAATAAAACTTTTCCTGAGATGGATTGCTAATAAAACATTAGTTGAATCCTTATTTCTATCATTTAAGTATTATATTGCAACCCCTTTCTTTCTTTATCACCATAGAAACATCCAAGTAATATGGCTACAGATGATTTAACAGACATTTTAGAATGCTTTGAACCAAAATATCAGCTCCTATCATTCAGACATTTTTAGTGATCACTACTCAAAGACGTCTTGTGTAAAACAAGACGATCCCAATAATCCTAAAAAGAAGATTATACACCCAATAGTCACTTATGGAGCTGAAACATGGAACCTAACGAAGAGACAAATCTGCAAACTGAGAACCATTCAACATGCTCATGAGAGAATCATGCTCAACCTCACGTGGAGAGATCACAAGACAGCACAATATATCAGAAAGAAAACGGGGGTCAGAGACATCATAGAATCTATTAGAAAACTCGAATGGCAATGGGCTGGTCATGTTGCGAGAAAGACAATCGATGGACATCATGACTCACAATATGGATCCCCAGAGACCACATGTGAAACCGGGGCCAACAAAAGTCAAGATGGAGATATGGACTAGACAAATTCGGAAAATACTGGCTCCGTGATGCCCATGATAGAGAAATGTGGTGGATCCTGGGGAAGGTCTATGTCCAACAACGGACGTTAAAAGACTGACGCTGATGAGGATGATGACCCAAAGACAGATACTGATCACTGTGGTGCAGTGCTAGAGTGTTCACCAATGGTTTTTGTGGGCTATGGTTCAATCAATCAACAACTAATACCAAAGATTTTAAAAATCATGCTGAATGCCTTTGGACTGATCACTCAGCACAAGGACTAACACTGAGGAACCAATCCTGTAGGTTAAGGAGTTATGGCCAAATCATGTTGGATATACTGGTTTGTGTAAGATCACAGTTTAAGCAATGATGAGTCTAACCTAGATAGTTGACCATTGTGGAATACCAGGTGCCTTGACAGGCATGCCAAGCCAAAAATGGGTCTTACTAACAATTGCCTATGCGTACCTAACCTGCGATTCCCTATATGAGGGTATGTGCAGAATGTTGACACATACGTAAAACAAATAAGAGAATTTTTCAATAATTTGAAATAAATTGTTTCTTTCTATTTCTTTTAAAGATGTTAACTTGGAAAAATATTGAGGATATTTACTTCAAAATTTGATCAATATTTGTGCAATGATATTTTCCTAAAATTCTTTCCAATAATTTTTATTCTTTTAAAAAGAAAACAAATATTAAATAACTGTTATCAAAATGAGAGTTAGCAACAAAAATTCATCTTTAATAATTTATAAGGAAAAGGTTTTAAGCTGCTCCTTGAGTTATTTACAACACTATTATGATTATAAAATGTTAAGAAGATAATTTCCACAGCTAATTAGAATTTGATCATCTTTTCAATCAATGAAAATGTTAAACAAAAAGGGAACAGAAATTTTTAATTAGTTGAAAGACTTAAAAAAAAAAGAATTTGGAAATTATCCATGAGCTGCTCCTTGTTTTGATATATCGAAGAATCTGGTGGATTTAATAGAGAAAATCGGTGAGATATAATAGCCATTAATCCTCAGGCATTCCTTGGAGGATTGCCATAATTTATTTTGTTTTGAGTTTTCAGGAGCACACTTGAAGTTTTGTCAAAAGTTGGATCCAGAGTTTTTCTATGAATTGCATGAAGATTTACAATATGTCGAAAACTTTCTAAATCTGAAGTCCCACAAATCAAAAGGAAAAAGGGGACAGAAAATAACAATAAGATAAAATGACTGTTCTTTGGTGTGAACATAAATATATGTAAACAATAATCTGGTTTATCCATTACTTTCCCCAATAAAACCAGGGATTTCTTAGTTTGCATAGCAACACATTGGTGTTGCCAAATTTTGCCTTGGCTGTAATGGGCATCTGGTAAATGTACCCGTCATTTATATCAATTTGAACATAGAAATTCCCATCAGCTTTGGTTGTTGGGTGATAACTGTCACTCATCTTTATCTATTCTTTTCCACTTGGCTGAGTGTTACCATGAGCCAGCCAAATGGGGGAAAGATAGAGAACAGAAACAAAAAGAAGTGAATGATGCCTGGCAGTGAGCAAGGAATTATTTTTCTATGTCCCCAGCATTGTAATAAAAAAACGACTAGTTTTCTTTGGGAGACACTCCGAAATGAACAAAACAGTAATTCTGTGATGCTGTATCAGAAGAGGTTTTGTCCTAATTACCATTTTATGGTTTTTATCTCTGAGGAAAAATTCTCCAATCAAATAAGGAACTGATTTAGCCAGGATTCATTTTTCCCTTTTGTAGCAGAAATATTTATATAGTATAGAGAACACATCCTTCTTCAGATCAGTCTAAATATATTTGAACCTGTTTTCACCATCACTGTTGATTACATTTGGCTCAAGTACTTCAAAATACTCAAGATTGAACTATTTTGTGTTAGGAAGAGAGATTCATTCAATTATAGTGATTTCATAATTTGTATTTTCATTAAAATGAGGTTTGATTTAAAAAAAAACAAAAAACAACTGATTAATATACATCATCGTAATAGAGATTAAAGACTGAACTCTATTCAATCCACCAGGGTAGATTGTGAACTAAAGGGTTCAGTTTGAAATTTTGAGAAGATTATCAAAGACAATAGGCATCTGAAGAAGGTCAGAACATTGTAGCAATTACAATCAGGATAAAGACACTAATCAAAATAAATTAGTGCACAGCAATGATTATTTCTCATCTCAGAAAAAAAGTATGAATATTTTCTACCGAATATCAATTGATCAGGTTTTTCAGATTTTGGATCTGCAAAACATAAGTTTACTATTTTCAGTTGTTTACCTGCAGACAGTCAGCTAAGATAGAGGCTCAAATGCTGGATTGTAAACAAGTTTAGACTTTCAGATTCTTCCATAAATGATAAATATATTGAAAGTTGATGCTGAATGTTGGCATTTTACAAAATACTGTTTCTGTTCAGCTTATGAAAAAAGTGTTCTTACATCATTTTTCAAAGTTGCAACATAAAGTAGCCAATATATGTTGAGCTATAGTTCAAATGAGTATATCTGCAAAATCAAGGCTTTAGGCAGATTTTCCATAACCTCTATTTCATAGTTCAAGTATAAACTCAAATAGGCAAATTGCAATAGTATCTTATGATTATCTATTTGTACCTTTGGCAAAATTTTGCTATATCATTTCTGCATACAAATCGCATTAAAATGAAGACCATTTTGATATAATTTTTTCAGGGTACATGTTCTTCAGAAGAATATAAGTCAGGAAAAAAGAATGTATTGGAAAAGAGAGGAAAATATTGGATACAGAAAGATTGAGAACAGACGGAAGATCAAATTAAAATGCATGGTCAGCTTTGGTATGATGATTCTAGATTTAAGGAATAGAATAGAATCCATTAAGCTGTAAAATTTAGTGAAGCAGAAAAAATTAAAAGAGTAGACATAGTGAAAACAAGATGTAATGAATAAATAAATTAAAGAAAGAAAAATGAAAGTGAAAATGAAAGTAAATCCATCCCTTCATTTAATTTTTTTTCACTCATAGCTAGGCCAGTCACGGGATTCAGGGGGGGATAGATGGAGGGGGAAATTTGCTTGTGTTATTAAGTATAGTGTAGAAATCAGTCTCTCCCAAGGAGGATTAATGGGATCATCATGATCACCAGGCATGTCCAACATGATTGAGTTATAGACAATGTAAATGGAGAGTGTTGAATGTAAAAATTACACTCTCACTCAAAAGAACAACAACACTGAAACAAACATCCAGCAAAAGTTAAATCAATCTCCTTTCAATGTTGCCACAAAAATCATTTCCTCTTTTAATGATGTTTTATCTTTATTATGATCCTCTTCCAGATAAAAATCAAAATAATCACTTTTGAATGTAAATAGAATACAATGCGGTCGAGCATCAATTGAACAGAATCAGGGCCACAACTCCCAAAAATGAATAAAATCAAAAATACTTAATCATTATTAACAGAAAGTATGGATACTAAAAAAAAAACAGTTGCTCAAAAGGAATCATCAAGTGACAAATATCCTTCATCGGCATACTGTGTTGGTGGGAGGGGTGATTCATTACAAAATCAGAAAAAAGGGTGATCAATAAATAAGTTATTTCTCTTGCCTTTTGTTGGGTCATGATCTCTTAAAAAATCTGAATTTTTAAAAACAAGCATGAACACAAACTAAGGGACCAATTTAGCACAAATTTTTATCATAATTTGAAATCCCCATAAAGATTATTTGCTGGGCGAGAATTCTTAAGAATCAGAAAATGTTTAAAATTTCATTCTTCTAGCTTGATTGATGTGGCCTGCATATATGACACATACATATACTACAATCCTGCCAGAATCACTTGAAAACTGAAGAAACCTATATTCTAAAAAAGTTTTAAATTGGTCAAGTGAAAGGGACAGATGAGACCTAAAAGGATATCCTTTGTCAATCTTTTTTTTGCCAATGACTAGCAAAAGCACATGGTATGATGATAGGGTGGACATATAACAAGGCACTTAAACCAGTAACCATTTAGACTGAAAATCATACATGAAAATCAGGGGTTTAGGGGTTTATTTGACCGGCACCCCCTCCAGCCTACCAATGGGAGGGGGGGGGGTCGAAAATGTGTTATAAATAATAGCTCACCTAGTCATTTCAACTTGAAAATCATAGTGGATATGAGGATGACCCTGAAAGAACCAAATAATCACACACTTCTAGCTATTCCTTTGGTGAAAATTCCAGATCAAAATTCAGCTGTCAACTTTGTCAGGCTATGGACTAATTGATCAATTCTTGTATACCTGTTACAACTAAAATATCAAAAACCTTATTTAGTGCCTTTCAGCAAGGGAATTGGTATACAGTTTAGAAAAAACAATGTTGACATTATATCATTTCATAAGGACACACTTGAGAAATTATTGTAGATTTCCAGGGAAAAATGTTGGTTGAGAAACCGACATTTGACAATAGAATAGAAGCACGGATCAACAATGACAAACAGAAAAAGCTTTTTAATCAAGAAATAAAAATTCATTAAAATATTCAATTTATTTGATTTTACATTATTTATTATCAAGATAAAAATGCTTTTGATATCATTTTTCAAATTAAATCACGAAGGTTAGTAACTAACACTGCTTCATGATGATATCATTATTTCAACCTTAAAAGTAAAGTATACATTTCTGATTTGCAAACTCCAATCTGAAATCAGTAACATTTGTAAATTAGAAATATGCAAATGATAAACACAAAAATCTGATATAATTTTGAGATTTTTGCTAAAATGTAAATTGCATAGGATATGTTCACTACCCAAAAAATGTGGAATTCAAGAAAAGTTTTCTCATTGCAATAAACATGTTCTTGAACTCTTGGAAACAAATTTTTTTCTGAACAATTATTATTCTATCTTGAAAACGGAATAATCAGTAAAGATATTGACAAATTTGCAACATTTGTATTTCATTTAGTCGGTGTCTGGGTCTGAACAATCTTCGTATCTTGAGTTATGGATAAAAAAACCTTGCAAACATTTCCATTTGGCTATAATGGATTATTACATGAATTATAATGAAATGTTGGAGTAAAAACCAACTAAATTGCTTTTCTTGCATCTTATTGAAATCTCCAGAACCTGTTAAAAAGATATGGTGAAGATTTCATTCTTTGAAGAAAAAAAAATTTTATAATAAATCAATTTGAAGGAAAAAGTCTTGTAAAAGATATTTAGAAATATGAATAAGTATGAAACTATCAGGGGGGGGGGATTGGAGAAATGTTGGGTTACATGAAATTACATGGCACTATGTTGTGTAGATACAGATTTTCCAGGCTTTATACTTAGTTTTTCAAGCTCATTTCCATCAATGAATACATTATTCAAATATATACTTAGAGATAAATTTTTGTTCATCAGACATATCAAACACATAACACTGAATTGAAAAAGATTAAGATTACAAAAGAAAAAACAAAATCACCAGGAGCACTCGTATAATTAGAGTAGAGAGACTAAACTTGCGTTGTTGACCAGCTTCACCTTATCCATAAATTATTTCTGATCCTGAAATACTGGTTTTTAAGTTGCCTGTACAATGTTAATTTGAATAAATTTTTTTTTGTGGCATCTTTTGATTGGATCAATAAATTATAGCTTGTTTCAATGTCTTGTAAGTGTACAGGTTATCTGCTGTGACAAGATTACAAATTACTGCAACCTCACCTGATGGCCTGTGGTTGGGTCTTGCAAATTATTATGACCTTCCAAAGTCATTGACTAAAATTATTCTCTATCAGAATATCTTGATTTATCTTTCATTTTTTAAAACCATCATCTTTATTTTATCTTCAAAATAATTTCATCCATGTCGAAAGTTATACTCTGTCAATATGTCAGATTTTACTTGACTCCTAAAAATCATATTTAGAGGGGTTATTTTAATTATATATTGAGATAAAAAGTTCACAAGCACATGGATATATGTACTGACTATAAAGATTAGATTCTTGAACAAGAATTATTCTCCACAAATAGTAGCTGTCATTCAAAAATTTTTGTCAAACTCCAGTTCAAATTGACTTTGCTTTCCCCCATTTCAAGAACAATCTTCATCAAATCAGGGGAGTAACCTCTATACTGGTCGTTGGTTCAGTCATGTTAAATCAAACCAATGTATGAAATTAGTATTTATAAGCAATGGCTTATTTCATTCTGATGAATAAATTCATTTCAGATTTGTAGATGACATTTCCCTTTTCGCTGAGAACCTACACAACTTCCAACTAATGCTAAATGAACTAAATTAAGAGAGCAAGAAAGTCAGCCTATGCATGAATTTCAGCAAGACAAAGATCATGTGCAATGACTACGTCGGAAATAAGAACACTGAGATCAAAATTGTGGACACAGAACTAGAGAAAGTAGACCACTAGATCTACCTAGGACAATGAATCTCCATGAGACTCTCAAAAGAAAAGAAATCAAGCAAAGAATCACCCGAGTATGGCAAGCCGTTGGCAGAGCAAGCTCAACTTTCAAAAACAAAAAGATCCTATTAATCCTAAAAAGAAGGGTATGCAACCAATGCATCTTCCCAACAGTCACTTATGGAGCTGGACCATGGAACCTGACCAAGAGATGGACCCACAGATTGATAAACTCAGATGGCAATGGGCTGGCCATGTTGCAAGTATGGCAGACAACTGATGGATATCACAACTCACGACATGGATCCCAAGAGGCTGACGAAGTATACGATGGAGAGATGAACTGGACAAATTCAGAAAGCACTGGCTTTACGACGCCAAAGATAGAGAAGTGTGGCGAATACTGGGGAAATTCTATATCTATCAACAGGCATTAAGAGACTGATGATGATGGTACAAAAAATTATATTTTTTGTAGTTTTTCGTTTATCTATACATATTTCAAAATACTGAAGTATATATATTTTTTATGTATGTCTATGATAAATACATATCAAACAACAGGAATAAAAGCATGTTCGAAATGAGCAGGTCTCAAATTACCTGTAGCAAATATACTCTGGTCAAACTTAGAAGAAAAAAATATTGTTGATTCCTTTGGGGTGTGTGTTTGAGATCTCTGAAAACTGTGTCTGAAATTTTTTTTTTACTCATCTGGGACTTCCTCAAAAATCATTAGAGTGAGATCCATAAAACTATATACGTATATTCTGGAATCAGTATCATCTTAGGAATATTTTATCACCATTTCTTTGTACCTACACGCACTTGAGGGGGTCAATGCTTTTTCTAAAAAATTTCTTGAGCACCGATTCATAATCTTCAAGGTCACTATCATTCAATAGCAAATTCGTTAAAATCACAGAAAACATAATTAGAGGAAGAAGTTTAAACTTCTGCAGAGAGAGAGATTTTGTCTTTTTTTCCCCCTTCAATTTTATATGCTTTCAAAGTATTTGACTTTCATACATCCAAGAAATTCGTCAGTTTTGATAAAAACATATCAGACTTTAGAGATCAGATTTTATATACTATATCATTATAATAATAAACTAGACCCCTAACTTTCCATTTGTCATTGGAAAACAGCAAACATGGATTGCTCTTTCTGTCAGAGCTAACATAATTTTGACAGTATCTATATTACATTTAAAGTACTTGAGTGTAAGTGTGTGTTAATGTTCTAAAAAGTCAAGAACTATGCATCACAGAGGACAAGCAGTCATATCTAAAATCAGTAAATCTCAGTTTACCTACAACATACATTTTAAGGTTGAATCTTACAAAAAATTCTGTCAACTTTCATGGTGTTTGCGTTGGTGCTCACATGATAAAATAAAAGCTAATTTTATCGTTGAATAAATCAGTGAGAGCTGCAATATTCCGGTTTTTAAAAAGAAGATAAATACAATTGACAGACCAAGTTGAAAACTTGATTGACAAAAATTTTATTTTCTTTCACTTTCATGTATTTTCAATAAGAAACCGTAAACCGAAACTGTCAGAATAGGTTTCGATCCAGTTGGCGATCTAGATATGGACATAGATAACACAAATGGAGCTAGAGGGCTGAAAATTTTAACAATTATCCCTTATTATCAGTGTTTATTTTTGTTTTTGGATAAGTTTTTAGTGGAGGTTTCAATTTGCAATGTAAGTTTATGCTAAATTGATAGTTTGTGCCCACTTGTTTTTTTAAGATTCAGACTTTTAAGGGATAACTGTGCAACAAAAGGTGAAAGAAGTATCTCATTCATAGATCACCCCTTCTTCAAATGTTTTAATTGATCACCCTCAATACAACATGCTGCCAGAAGATGTTGATCATATGACTTTTTTCAACTGAGTGACCAACCAGATCTGTTTATCAAATCATCAAACCTTCCAGAAATTCGTTATTTTTGAGAAAAGAAATGTTTAAAAGTTTCATAAGAAGGGGTTCTGTTCACAATGTAACTGTAATGCTAAACTGCACCCTTTCCATTCGCCATACGTGACCATGAAGTGAATTTTCCCACCTCTCAGTGCTTATGCCAGTTTGGAAGTTTTTCTTTAAGGGATCTAATCCTAAACTGGCTCCTTTTTTCATAGAGCAAAACTCCTAACCTGACCTTTAACCTTAAAGCAAACCTATACACAACAATGAAATGTGGGCACAATTTAAATCCGCCAGTTCACTTAGATGGATGAACTACAAATACAAACAGTGATCAATCCTCAGTTTTTGGAAAAATCAGTTGAGGTTTGTGGTGTTGGTACACAGGTGGCCTGTCCAAGTGCTGCCCGGAGTGTGTGCTGGCCATAACCAGTGAAGAAGGTTTGCGAAAGCACAACCCCATACCCTATTCAATTTCATGAAATCTCTATGAAATATCATTTGCTTTCAAATGTTGTCATAATTAAAGCATTTTTTTCCCAGGCAATGCAGGATACCTTGGTTACACGCAGTAATCATCTTCAGTCAGAATAAAAAGTGAAGTAGTATCTGACCAAACAGCAACCAGGTTTGTTCAGTGTATATTCATGAAGAATGATTCCATTTGACACTGGTTTTAGCATAGAATACCCTTCTGAATTCCATTTATTCCCTTTTAGTCAAAAACAAATCAATCACATAAGATATTCCTTATTTTGATAAATATAATTTCCCATATTGTTGAATTGGCTTGAATTTTCCTATACACAGACATCAGTTCTAACATTTTCTTACAGCCTCATGGAGGAAGATCATTTTTTTAATTCTCATAATCAATTATATGTTAGTATCTTCATCATATTTCATCTATTATCTTTATTTTTATAATAATACAGACCTAGTTTTTTCCATTCAGTATAAATTTCTCAAAATGGGCCATAACTTTCTCAGAGGAGTTAAAAAATGACTCAATGAATTCTGGGAGGCCACGCATTATCTCTGTTGGACATAGGATACGAACGACAAAATCAAGACATTCAAGTTTTGAAGAGATATCTCATCGGACATAAATAAAGATGCTGCACATAATCATACTATTACAATTGTCTCTAATAATGTCCCAGGAACAATTAGTTCCAATTCAGTAAATCTTATTGACTGAAATTTGTAATTGAAATTCTGTATAGCCTAAAGTAATTTCAGTGAAAATGGTACTGAAATATATATACACACACATATATATATATATATATATATATATGTGTATATATATATATATATATATATATATATATATATATATATATACACACTCACATACTCATTGGCTTCAGTATATTTCATTCCTAAATTGGGAAACCACTGGATACTATTCCTAACTGACAGAGGAACTCTTCAGTGAAAAGAATGAAAAATGAAGAGAAAAAAATTTACCAGGTTGGTACCATTGTTTTTTTTTCATATGAATTCAATAGTTGATGGTTATTTGAATACAATAGTGAAAAAAAACAAACACAACATGCACATGAAAGAATCATGCTGAACCTCACATGGAGAAATTACAAGATAGAACAATATATCAGGGAGAAAACAGGAGTTCTAGACATCATAGAATCCATAAGAAAACTCAAATGGCAATGGGTTGGTCTTGTTGCAAGAAACGCAGACAACTGATGGATGTCAAGACTCAAAACATGGATCCCCAGGGATTATACGTGCAACCAAGGTTGGCAGAATACCAGATGGCTTGACAAACTAGACAAAATCAGAAAATACTGGCTCTGTGACTGGCAGATCGTAGGGAAGATCTATGTTCAACGATGGATGTTAAAAAGACTGATGAGAATGATGATGAACTATTTTACATGCATCATTTGTGTTCCCCAGATTTTATAAGCATAGACATGTAATGATTGTATTGGGCAGCAAACCATGAAGAAATCCCCAATGATTTGCAATGCATCTCCAGGTTTGAGAGAAAAAGTAACTATTCTAAAACTATTCAGTACACTAACAAATACTATTGCTATGAGAACTTAGCAGCCTAGATCATTTTCTCTCCATTCCTTCACACGACAGGTTTTGCCGCTTCACTGCTACTGCTCTGATATACATGGTTGATCAGGATAAAAGGAAATTTCTGGGTCCGTTATCTCCGACATAGAATCACTGACCCACATAGTGGACATGTCAAAGGTCACATTAATATTATGTACTATTATATTCAACTCAAAACCCATCTCTCTTTCTTAATGGTTTTTAAACTTCTTTGCTCTATACTCCTACTTTGACAGCTGAAAATATTTGATATAACCTTTATTATAATAAATTGTGGTGTTGAAAAAGCATAATAATATTATGTTGAATATGGAAATTTACCAAAACACTCAGTATTGATACAAAAAAAGTATCTCTAGAAAAACAGAATGTTTATAAAAATATATATATATATATATATATATATATATATATATATATATATATATATATATATATATATACATATATATATATACACACCGATATGTGAATATTAGGGCACAAACAAATTATCCCATCACTTTTATATTCCAAAAAGTTGATGAGTTGAGCAAATAGAATCTATTGTCTGCTCGGATAGGGTAATGGTTAGTACATCTGCCTCACACTGAGAGGGTCTTTGGTTTGATTCCCAATATGAGTGGAGAATATGATAAACTCTGTATCAGGATGAATTTCCCTTTGCTCTTGGTGGCAAATTGAGTACACTCTAAGTTGAGTGATTAAGGTGGAAGTATTCCTTTGGTGCCAAGTGGATGGTCTTAAAAACTTGTTGGAATAAAATCTTGGTCTTGACCTGATTGGAAACTTGCAAGAATCACCATTCATACCCAAACCCGTAAAATTGCCCCCTTGTGGGGCATTACCCTTACGTTCAGAATTATAGCTCCCAGCAATCAATAAGACTTTATCTTAATCTGGCTTGATTACTCTTTTCTTAAGTGAACAGTTTTCCTTGTCTTTCTCCCTTTCTGACCTCTAGCTTTTAAAAAGTACTTTTGCTTTTTTAATATTATGATAACATTGAAACTTCTTTCCAATGTACTGTGTCCATTATTAATGCAGAGATGAGCAGGAACATAACGAAAATGAAGTGTCAAGCAGAATATCAATCGTCCGAGTGGATGATTTAAATGTTTTGATGCCAGAGACCAAATTCTTTGGCAAGACCAATCAGTGAACTTCTTTGACTGTCCATTATCTTTCTTTTCTATTCTTTCCCCAACTTCAGCACAATGCAAGTGTTAAATTTATGCATGGACAGAATTTCTCAAAATTGCTTCTTATCTGTTGCCGATGTGGTCATGTGGGGTAGATAGACCTATTCGAGCAGCTGTCCAATATTGCTGAAGCAAGACTGAAACCAACACCCAATCTAACCCATCCTCTTTGCTAGTCACTTATAAAGGAATTTAATGCACCAATGGTCACATGAGTAATGTGTCTGACCTCTTGATCCATAGCACATATAACAATAGACTTGAATCTTCTGCCGCAACAAAAGTGATGTATACAAAGTGTCTCCAGCTTAAAACCAAAGAATTTACATTCACCTCACCATTGAAATTTGACACATTAATTATGGCTAGTGCCAAATTTACAAGAGTTATTGCAGACCATTGGGCGTAGCAATTTTTAATAACTTACTCGGCTTTTAATTGCAAAAAAAAGAGCCAGGAACAATAATGAAGCCAAATAATTTGTGAAATAGTGATGGTTCAGTGACTTCTACCTGACAACTCAAAAATGGCACAATATCTTTTCCAAATATACTTTTTTTTCTACAGAAAGTAAACCAAACATTTCTGACAGGTTTCTCAAAATCCAAGGTTAGTAACAATGATTTTCACTTTTCATTAAAGTTAAGTGACATTGTAAATAATCAGTACCTAAACAAAAGGCCGTAGAGAATGAACCTATTAACTGAGGTATTGCAGAGGGAAGGGGTTCTTCAAAATGACTCCCAGTGTCTGTAGTTGAGGGGACCCCACAAAAGCTCAATAAAAAGAAGTTCACAAATTCCCAGCAAATCTCTAGTTACACCTCTACTCATTATTACACTCAGAAATGGATGCTTTTTTGGTAAATCATAACTTCTCTCAAAAATAACTTGCATCAAAAATAAGAAGCCACTATTGTTCCAACATTTTTATTCAGTTAATTTATGTTACTCTAGAAATATTTTTTGCATTAGCTGAAAAAGGTGTTAAAATTTCATCCATAGACTCATGTAGCCAACATAATGGGAAAGGATAAAATCTGATTTAGATAGTTATTTTATAAAACGCTATAATTCTTGATCTTATGTTCAAACATGATAACCTTTGCTAAATAATGTGTAGCAAGGTATACTGAGATAATCCTATACCTAAAAAAAAAAGACATTTCTTCCTGAATAAACCTGGTCTAACTAATAATTGTCTTCATATGCTTCAGATCCCTTTTATTTGGATATTGGTGGCCAAAATTTCTAACCTAGCAGCCTCTTTTTTTTCTAAAAGCTAATATCAATCCAGTGATCTGAGGGCAATTTCATCACTCATGTAATTCTAAGAGATCTTTTTCACTGAAATAATTCTCTCCAATGTTGTTACAGCCGAATCCTGTTCGACGCACCAGTTCTCAAAGGATCACCAAAGTTAAGCAATGTTGAGTCCAGTCAGTACCTAGATTGGTGACTATTTGAGAATTTCAGGTGCTGTAAGCAATTGCTAATCATTTAGACAGCCTCCCGTGGCATTCCAGGTGATCTGATTACACCAAGCTCAATGATACAAACCAAACACCCCCTCCCCTACCCCTTACTCCAACTCTCCTAATGGCTTGGCTGCAAGCAACAAGAAAGAATTTATATTACATGTATGTGTGTAAATTCGTGTGTTGCATGCATTTCCTCAACAAAAACCTCAAAATATGCTTTAGTCTTATGACAAACTGTGTATTATCCGTCAGCATTTCATTTAATCTTGGAGGCTGATCAATTATATCATGTAACTCTTCATGGAAATACTTGAAATCGGTGCCGAATTAGTGAATGAATTTGATTACAGGTCGTTAGATTAGCAAAGGTCAACTGTATTAGTTTACTGGTATCTTTTTCAAGTAATGAGTCAGAAAATTCCAGATGTA
This sequence comes from Thysanoteuthis rhombus, assembly GCA_963457665.1. Lineage (NCBI taxonomy): Eukaryota > Metazoa > Mollusca > Cephalopoda > Oegopsida > Thysanoteuthidae > Thysanoteuthis > Thysanoteuthis major. Next base: position 12,223,756 of record OY735210.1, read on the forward strand.
TTTCCAATGAGCTGGACAAATGTTTGTGATGTTTTTTAAATGTAGTGAAATCAAAACACCAAAGACAGAATGGCAGATTGAAGATATTAATATACGATCATACACTTCTTTTCTTTGTTTTTTTTCCTTTCAAATCCAGAAAGAGGACATTAAAGCTTTTGTTCCCTTTGACTTGATGTGCATATCATCAATTTGATTATCTAATTAATTGATCAAAGTAAAATTGTCTCCCTTCATGAATTTTCTGCATCAATTACCGATTCTAGCAGAAAGGAATCAAAGAAGAATGAAGCTCTTATCTCTTTTGTGTCTTCTTCTCAGAAAAAATTATGATTTCCAAAGGAGATTATATTGGAATATATACTCTTTTGAATTTGTATTGGAAATCAATTTCTGATCTCAATGGAATTCAATCTAAAAATTATTCTGACATCCAAATACTCAAAGAACAAAATTCTAGGCTAAGGAATCAAAGCCTAACAAAAATCTACAAATATGATCGAATGATACCATGATGCAAAAAGCTTTATCTAAAAATGCTTCGATTCATTGATAGTTCATAGTTCTATAACTCAGCACAGGGCATTTCGGTCACCTGTGCTATGTCTTAGAGGTTCATGTTTCCATAGGTATGTCTTGGGCATCATAATCGGATGGGGCCAATTCCTCTCCAGTCTCTTACTCTTTATGCTGAATTGGAAAAAAGTTTTTGGCATGATTTGGCCATGAATTGAACACACAACTCACCAAACTGGTGGTAAATACTCTACCACTGGGCCATTGCATTTCTCATTGTGAAGATAATATTGAATTTTGTCCATAGTTTACATTTAAGCTACCAATCACCATGGTCCAGTGTTATAGTGCTTGTGTCTGGTTTAGTAAGATGTTGGTTCAAATCCATGGCTAAATCATACTATACAGTTTAAAAATGGTACCCAATGCCTTTCTGCTAAGTATTCAGAAATCCAGGAGAGAGATGGGTTTCATCAGGCCATCTCATCTGAGATGCACTTGTGATGGGTGCTCCGATGACTTGCTACTTGGGATGGGGAAATCCTGTACTGGGTTATGGGACTAAGGGCATTATGGGACTATAGAGCTTTAGCTCTATAGAAAGAAATTCCTTGTCAAAAGTTGAAAACATTTAAACATGACTATTGAATGTAACACAATGTGATTGTTTCAGCCATTGCAGAAACTATTAAAAATAAAATGAATATCTTCACCTTGCATGAATGAATGACCATTACCCTTGTATGTACCAGAACTAATTATCTAAAATTATCTAGAAAAAATAGATTTTTTATCTGAAATCATCTTGTAAAAAATAGATCATTTATCTAAAATTGTCTTGAAATTATGATCTTTTATCGAAAATTAGCTTAAAAAAACAGATCTTTCATCTAAAATTATCTTTAAAAAAATAGCAGCATTGCTGGTTCAAAATGACCGTAGAGATCCAAAAAGCACTCTTCTGAAAGAAAGTGTTTATAGATGGTGCCTAGTGGTGTACTCATACCAATTCTCAAGGTTGTAGCCCCAAAAACGTAACCAGAAATGCTCAGAGATAGACACACACATTCAGATAAATGGAGATGAATCTCTAGCTCAATTGGCAAGTTAGTTGGGCAGGCCATTTGTGTAACTACAATATTTGTTATACATCATACAATACTTGCTGTTATTTGTGTGTTAAAGAATTTGAATTGAAATTTTGAAATCTTGAAACGAGGAAAAATAGCCAATATATATCAACTGCTAATATTTGAACATTCTGAAAATATACACAATGAGCTTGGCATCTGAAAACAGAATTTGCTATAAGAATTATTTTTCAGTAGTTTCTTTCTGATTATAAATAAATCATAATATCATATATATATATATATATATATATATTTCATTTAAATGATGTGTATTAAGGCAGCAACTATTCTTTCCAACATGTTTTCTCGAACACAATGGATGGATTTTGCAGAGTCAATATTTTTAATAGTTTTTCTTGTTTACAAATACGGTTTTATTGCAGGATTACTTATCATATCTGAAGTTCCGACTCAAATATGTCAGCTGTAAAAAACACTTGACCAATTAATCTTATTGTATTCACTTAGTAAATACATCATACACTCAACTAATGAATTAATCCAAATTTTCATTTACGAAAACCTAATAATGAAATTCTTGCCTCTCTCAACATTTAAAATCTCTTCACTAACATTCCTGTAAAAATTGCTATGAACATTATCATACAAAATATTTACAATCATCTATCTCCCTTTCCTCTGGAAATTAATCATACTATCTTACACACACTTTTCTTAGCTTGTACCACAAAAGTTCCGTTTCATGATCATAAGAGGAATATTTATGTACAAACTGACGGAGTAGTTATGGACAGAAAAAGAATTTGATGGAGATTCATTGTCCTCGGTAGATGTAGTGGTCTACACTCTCCAGCTTTGTGTTTTTGATTTTGATCGTTGTACGTTTGTTTTCAATGTAAATGTTGTACATGACCTTTGTGATGCTGAAGTTCATGTAGAAACCAACTTTCTTGCTTTCTTCATTCTTTTCATCTGGCATTTTTTGGAGGTCATGACGGTTCTCTGCAGAAAGGGTGAATTTGTCTGCAAATCTGAGGTTGCTTAGGTGTTTAATATCTATTCTGATTCCTTTATTTTCTAAGTCTAGGTTCCAGAAGATCAAGACAAATTGTCAAGAGTTTGAATTGGCAGCTAACTTCACTATATGAAAAAAAAATACTAGCGGTAATTCATGCCTCTTTAACTGTAACAAAATTCTACATTAAATTAAGAAACATTAAAAAAACTCTTCTTAAAAGCGGTTTCCCAAACCACATTGTTTAGGGACAAATTAAACTAACATAAAAGACTATTAATAAGAATATCAATTAAAACATTCCTCATCAAAACTAAAACACTAATAACATTGATCTATTTTGTTGTAACCAAATCGACCCTAACTTCCGACAAGACAAAATGTCCTTACAAATATAATCCATCAATATATATCCACAACTAATCCAAATAAATACCTAATATCAATTTTTTATTACAAAAATCACGAACCTCTCATGTCTTTGTAACCAAAAATTCTTCACCATCCAAAAAATTGTTACAGAATATGAATGTTGATTGCCAATTTACTTTCCCTTAGGGGGATTGTATATATAATAAGAAAAATCAACATATATTGGATTCACAACAACAACAGCACTTTCCTGTCGATTAACTCACCACATCTGATCAAAGTCCCATTCACCTACATATTAAACAGCCTCATTGCCCCTCCACCAATATCTGTACGATCTTTGTTGATAACACAAACACTTCACACAACTCTAATATTGAAAAAATTAAAAATTCTTGAGGCTATATTTATCAAAGCAAGACAGACAACTATAAATGAAATTTCTCACCAGGTGAGAGATTATATTTTGAAGTACCTCTAAACAGAAGTTACAGTATCATCATGTGACACACCTTACATACATAAACTGTAAGTCCTCATTAAAGCTACAACTTTTCACTTCTACCATTACTACAACTGTCGGACTTTGAAATCTAATCTTGATCAAGACCAGTGATGGTGGAAAACACTCAAAGAACAACTCAATGGTCTTTACACTTATAATCCTGCGGTAAAACATCTATTTGAAAAATCAAGAAAACTATTTAAAAAGTTGACTCGACAAACTTCATTTGTGATGTTTATTGTTGCGTAGAAATAGCTAATCCATACACTCAAGTTCAATTTGAGGTGATCTTCCCAGAGTGCTGAATGTTGTCCAATTAGAATGAAAATAAAACACCAGACCTGATTGCTAACATCTATGAATACTTCTGACAAATGCTTTTTTTTTTACAATATTTTAATCAATAGGTTCTCTACCCTCAAATAGGCATCATAATTAGCCAATGTGAACCTCAAAATTTTTTTGTTAAATCAGCTGTGCAATTATGATTATTCAAGCATCAGCCTTTTAGCATCTGTTGTTTAACTTTAGACCTTCCTCAAAATCCACCAGAAATCATGGGCATTGTGAGGCTAGTTCTTTCTGAACTTAACTAATTCATGACGCCATCTTATATTTTGTTGGCCCCAGTTCTATATGTGATCTCTGGGCATCCACATTGTAAGTTGTGATGCCTAGAGATTATCTGCCAATCTTGAAACAAGACCAACCCATTGCCATTTAAGTTATCTTATGGATTCTATAGTAGCTTGGACTCATGTTTTTTCTCTAATATATTATGCTGTCTTGTGATTCTCTCCATGTTATGTCAAGCATGATTCTCTCCTGTGCACTTGCAGGTCTGGCCCTTCCATTAGGCGAACCTTGGAAGTTGCCTTGGGGTGCAGTTCAAACTGAAAATTGTATAGAGTACAACCAGGGGCACATATTTTAAGTCTTGCTTAGGGTGCATGGAACACTAGCACATTTTTATGTTTTGTTTAGGACTCATGAAATCTTAGAGCTGGCCCTGTCTACTTGGAATTTTCACCTATGAGAATATAATTGATTAGCCCCATTATTTTCACATTATGAAATCTGATGAAAAAAAAAGCTCTTTAGCTTGATATTATATGAGGAAATATCACTTTATAGCAATTAAGTAACAATCCATTATAACTTTAAGCCCTGGAAAAAGGCAATTTATATGATATAAATAAAAAATTAAACTAGCTTTATTTTTTGACTGTTGTATATGCAATGAGTGTTCTGCTCTTTTAGGTATTCTGAACGAATAGCAAGGAATTCAATAACTTGAAATATAAATGAATTTTCAATCAAAGGGAGAAAAAAAGAAATAAAGACCATTTTAATCTCTTTAATTTTACAGATTACTTGATTTAAGATAAAATGAGAGGAAGGACACCTCCTCCCACACAAATTTATTCTATGTTATTTGCTATTTTTCCTTTCAGAATAATGCAGCTTTCTTAGAAGGAAGGAAGAAAATAAAATGACCTGAGAAACTTTGTCAATAAGGCAATTATGCTCGTTATCCTTATTGCTTGTTAACAATATCTTGTATCCATATAAAGCTCTTGCTGTCATTTTAAAAGTGGATTCGAACAACAATGATGCTACTTACTTAAATTGGAAATGATTTAATAAATTTTGTCCGATTATTCTTGTGGATTAATTTCAGCACAAAATCATGATCCTTTCTATTCACTACAAGACTGCTTTAAAGACTTCGTTAAAGTCAGTAAATAGGAAGTGGATCAAAATTCAATTTGGTTTTCAAAAAAACTTGGGAAACTTTTGGATGGGTTTAGGTAACTCAATCTAAAAGAATAGTAGAGAGCTTCTACTGATTTCAAAGCCCTTCTATAAAACTTTTTTTTCCTAAATTTTTGAGAAAAAAACTTTTTTGACCTTTTTGGGGCCTTATTTAGATTCTCTGGAATCTAGCTGTTTCTAGATTTCTTTTACTCTATCATAGATATTTCCCAGTTGAAAACGCCAGTGATGTGATAATTTGAATTTATTTTGACCATGTTTATTCTGCAATGGATTTTTTTTTGTGTGACTTCAAATTTTGACGCCAAAGTTGTTCAGTTATTGACTTTGATGGTGTTTCATTAAAGTTTGCCTTTTTAAATAACAATTGATACTTTTTTCTCCCTATCAAGCAACTGTAAGTCATATTTGTTCATATAAACCAGTATTTACCAAAATGGGTTCTATCAACACCTTGGCAGTGCAAGATGACTTGAGGGAGTGTTGTAAGACATGCTCTGGTGAGAATTGAAGGGGCTAAGAATACCAAAGATTAGTCTTGTTACATCAGACCCGTCCTTTACATTCATCATTTCAAAACTGGATAGCCAAGTATTTTTAAATACTTTTGAACAAATATTTTCTTGGTTATAAAATAAATACATGAATTGAGAAAAAAATCCTATCAAAATTTAATAGTGAATGTCTCATTTTTTAGCTACTTTATGGGTGTTGCTATTGAAATACATGCTCTAAAAGGGGGCAATAGACTGGAAAAGTTTGGGAAACATTGATGCAAACTGAACCGTAGACCTAACAGTATCTAATCTAAGCTATCACCAGTGAGATTGAGTCAAAATCTTAGAGAAATTTCATCGGTTTTTATACAGCTGCAGAAGTAATCGTTTGATCAGATAAAAGACCGATTTCAGATGATTATTACCTCCCTTTTTCATTCTGAAATTTTCTCAATCCCAACATCCTATTTGCTGGTTCCTTTATAATTTTTTTTTTCATTTTATGTTTATTTGATATACTCTGTTGTGTATTTCGATATTTTTATGATGTTAAGGAGTGGATTAAAGAAGGGCTCAGGTGTAGCCTCGGCAAAGATGATAATGGTTAGAATTAACACATTAAAGTGGAGATAAGTATTATTAATAGATATATGCACTGATCTAATGTAATATGATGAAAACTGAATATTGCATTAAGTGCAACTTGCTTTTAAAAGGAGTTAGAATGAATGCAGTACACCTGCTTTCTAAAATGTATGTTTTGTAGCCTGCCCTCAATTTTGATGCAGCAGTAAGAGAGACATATCAACAGATTCCTCTCCCTGTCAGAAGTTATATACTTGCAACATACACAAGTATGCTCTTAAACTAGAATATATGGATACCTTACAAGTGTACATATGCATATACTTATTGCTTGTAAAAGTATTTACATATGGGCTACGTACACCAGCAGCAGCAGCCTTTTAGTGTCATTTATTGGACGTAGACCTTCCCAAAGATTTGCCAAACCTCTCTATCATGGGCGTTGTTGTGCCAGTACTTTCTGAATTTGTTTCTTTTGTCACATCATCTCATATTTTGCCAGCCACAGTTTCAGATATGATCCCTAGGATCCACATTTTGAGTCATAGTGTCCAATACAGCACATGCATGTACAGTATTGCTTATAAATAGTTTATTTTCTTCTTAACCAAACAGCTGGATTTTAAAAATTCTAGTGAAGCTTTATACAATCAAAACGGACATTATCAGGTATTATTTATTAACAAACTCTACTGTACTGAAAATGTGTAGCCAAAAATATTTTTTCATAAATGTATACTCATTTTTGCATGGCAGCATATCTATATTTTATTATTTAAACTTTCTATAAAAGAGTGGCTGAACTAACTAATGGAAAATATTGTATATAAAGAGGCACAGATGTCCATATATATTTCTTTATGTGACATTAATATTTTTTCAGCCTCTTTTGTCAGATTTTCCTGAACTGAGGAAACTGGTTGCAGATTGCTTGTGATGGGGAAACGGGTCTTGGAAACTTCATTTAGGGTAAGGCTGTATTTAGGATTTATGCTCGGGGATCATACTGGATTCATTGGGGATAGCGACGTGAACCCATTCAACTTTTGGGGTTTTTGAATACTTTGAGTCCCCATGGCCTACTTCTTAAAATACAGCCAAGTTCAGGGCTGTTTAGAGACACATAACCTGAAATTGAGAAGTAGGTATATGTCATACATCCTCCCCAATTTTCACCACTTCTCATTACTCGGACTGACAAATGTGAATGTACGCATGGTTGGCATTCATCTATTACTTCTTTCCTGTTTTGACTTTCTTTGCCTCTCTTAAACTAGAATATATGGATACCTTATGGAGGATGCAACTGATCCACTTAACTCCCATCCTCTCTCTCTCTCTATATATATATATATATATATATGTATACATATAACATGAACATTGTTGCCTATGACACTGTGCCAAATGGTACACAGGCACAAATAGTAAGCTTATTTCCAACTTAGTTTTATCTATATAATTAGATTTTTTTTTTTTTTCTATTGTTGTCTTCATCTTAGTTGGTCTTATTTTTGACACAATATTTTGGAAGTTGTACCCAGCAGCCTTCTTTGTTGGGGGGTGGGGGGGTGGTAATCGGGCATGAATTAGTTTTATCTGTTCATTTCTCTCCCTATACTCTGAATTTTCTTTGCTAATTATTCCTTCACACTGTTACCTTGCTCTTTCTCCATTATTGGCAATAAAGAAATTGGTGAGAACAACCTTCTTTAACTGCAAAACAGATCTACTGAGGGTTCATGAAAAAAACATTCGAATAAATAAGAATAAATGACAGAACAGATCCAGTAAGTCACTCAATAGAGACCGTCATGTGATCAATGTATATTTGGCAGCATACCGTATTGGGGGTTATCAATTATAGAAATTGGGAAAAGTGATGATGAATGGATAAGTTATTTCTCTTGCATTTTGTTGGGCAGTGATCACCGAAAAAGTTTAATTAAAAAAAAAAAACATTTTTGGTGACTGTTTGGTTAGCAGATTCTAATGGAAGTGGAACTCGAATTTCCAAAAAGATTAGGAATAATAATTGAAGTTTTCTCTTTAATATTTATGGCCCACATCTTTCTTGTGCCATGTCTTTCACCCAAACATATTTTTTGTGTTTGAAAACTCATCTTCTTGACAAAGGAAGTAACACATATGGCATACATAGTTACATGAGAAATTTTTCAAGGCTCTTGAGGAGAGAAGTTAATTAAACTTTCACATTAAGATTCTTCCAGAACTAGATTTGATTACTGCACCAAGATGCTAGTGTTCACTTCATGCTAATGTCTTTAAGAAAGGCATGAGTCCATTTTCCCCTGTGTCCTAGTCCACCATCTCAACAGTATATATCATGATAGTAGATAGAGAAGAGAGTGGATGAAAGAGTACTTGAGCAAATCACCCTGTCGTAACTAATGCCTTTGCCCAGTAATGCTGATACACAATTAGAAATTAATAATAGATATTTTGAAATACAGTCTTTTATTTACATTTCATTCATATTTATCATTATTATAATTCGCCTAATGTCCGTCTGTAAAATTTTCTGTGGTAATTGATAGGACCTATAGAGGGATTTTAGTTATTTTAAAAAAAATTTGTTCCCACATATAATCATACCATTCATACTAATCAGAAAGTGCACTCAGCAAACATTGATATTTCCCACATGAGTTTATGTATCTCTCAGAATTCTTCCTTTCTCAGAACTTCCCATTTTCTGCTGCCTTTCAGTCATTCTTCTCCCATCTTGCTTTTGCTTCTGGCTACCTCTCGACATTTCTAGCTCTGTCCCTAAAATTGTCTATTGAGCCACCTAACTATGCTGGGACCACCCTTATAACATTCAAGAAACGGACCCGAAATGAATGGAACGATTTCCAACCAATGTGTGAGGACACTTATTGGGTATTATTTGTCACCAATATGCCAGAACTATATGTATGTATTTATGTATGGAAATTCAGTTTGGGCTACGAATATATATGAAAAAGGCAAATATTATAATTGAGGAAAACAAGCAATCAAAAGCAGGGGGCGTCTGCCTCACATAATGTTCCGTAAACCATTGGGTAGCAGCTGTGTGCGTACTCTTGTGCGTGCATGTATGCACACAGAAAATTACAAGGATAAGGTTTTTGCTCACATAAAAAACATATGATGGAAATAATTATTTCATTGAGAGTGGAAATTTGTGTGCAGAGCGGATAACGTATTGCATTTTTCAAAAATCTTAAATTGAGAGTTTTCTGGAGGAAGGACAGTCAATCAACATTGGACCACTGCAATCTGTTTGTACCACCAACTGATCTAATCTGAAAGCCGAAATGCACAAATCAAATTGTCAGTAGCAAGAGAGAAAACAAAGAAACAAAGTACAGAAAGGTTAATCACTTTATATCATCACAATTAGGGATGCTGTAAAATGAAATACACACAGATATCCATGCGTGCGTATGTATATATATATATATATATATATATATATATATATATATATATATATATATGCATATACATGTATATGTGTGTTTGCAACATATATGCATACATGTATAGGTATTTATGAATATCTATATAAAAGGATAGACATGAATATTTTCAACATATATATATATATACATATATATACATAAATATGTATATTTGCACTAATGAACATATATACATTTCCCTAATGCGGTTCCCATTATGCACTTGCATGCACATGCACAGGTTTAAATGCAATTTTTAAATCTTTGATGCTACCATTCCACAAGTTGTGGACCCCGTATATGCCAGAACATTGCAGCATATCTATTAACGCAGCAGTTCCTTCATCAGGCTACACAAGGAATGGACCCTTTCACCTGGAAAAAGGAGTAAGAGAGGAGACAACAACTCATCTAAACTCTTCTAAGCTTGGCTCAAGATGATTTTCTGAAACCTAGACTGAGAAAATAAAGAAATCAGAATTGACAGTGAGTACTAAGATAACCTGAGATTTGCTGATGACATCATCTTTTTTGCTGAGAACCTTCATGATTTCTAAACATTTCAAGATGGACTGAATGAAGAAAAGAAGAACCTCAGAAAGGAAAAATGTTTAAGATAAAGATAATGATCAATATAGAAAATGCTGAGCTGAAAAAACGTCTATCTGGGACAACGAATCTCGACAATATCCTCAAAAGAAGAAATCAAGCTAACAATCACTTTAGGTGAGCAAGGTCAACCTTGAGAAAAACTGAAAATTCCATTGATCCTAAAAATAATATACGCAACCAATGCATCCTCCCGATAGTCCCCTATGGAGCTGAAACATGAAACCTGACAAACTAAGAAACATGCAGCGTGCACAAGTGGTAATATATTCCCTATAATTAGCTAGTTGAGGATTGATAGCATATTTAGAAATCCAAGTTGCCAACTCGACGGTTTCGATTTTCCTTCGGTACTTCCTACCATCTGGGAAATATGGTCAATATTGTATATATATATATAGTCTAAAAAGCTTCAAACACCAAATGTATAAGAGAAACTTTTGAATATTCAATTCATTATATATATATATATATATATATATATATATATATATATATATATATATATATAAATAGATTTCCATCCAAACATCTTTTGATAAATGCATAACCATTTATATATGTTCATTTATCCTTCATAATTATTGATTATATACTCACTTGTACGAGTAGACATATTTTTAAATATGCACTAACACCTGCCAAAAGATAAATGCTATAGACCAATTAATTCAGAAGTAATCATGATTGGTAGATGAAGGCTTTTAAAAAGTATTAAGTCAATCCAAATTTAAAGTAACAGACAAACAAAAACATTATAGTAAGTCTTAATGAGAAGCTCCATTTAATTCACTTATTTCAATAATCATTAAGGACTGTCACTTTCTGAATGACATATTGTGACTAATTCAAGTCCTTTCTACCTAACCACCACCACCATCGCAATCATCATCATCATCAATATGACCATCTTGGGGGCCTTAAGCAACGTTCTATTCCCAAGCCTTGAGTTAAAAACCGGTGCCATTAATGGTGGCTTCAGGGCATTTAGGGAATAAATGTAGTCATGGTTATCATCAGTGGCATTATCATTACTGACATCATGACTTCACCATAATACTCCTATAACACCACTAGAATCATCATTATCAGCCTTTTAGCATCCACGGTTGGACATCATCATCATCAGCCTTTTAGCATCCACGGTTGGACATAGACCTCCCCAAAGATTTGCCAGACCTCTCTATCATAGGCGTCATGGAACCAATACTTTTTTGTCTAGTTTGACTTACTATATATATATTTTGCCGGCCACCATTTTGCATGTGATCTCTGGGAATCTACATTATGTCAGGGCATCCTACAGTTGTCCACCATTCTTGCAACATGACCAGCCTATCGCCATATGTTTTTTCTGATTGATTCTATTGTGTCTTGGACTCCTGTTTTCTTCCTCATATTGTGCTGTCTTGTGATCTCTCCAAGTGATGTTGTTTCTCATGTGTACATTGCATGGTTTTCACTCTGAAAGTCAGTCCCTAGATTAGGTTCCATGTTTCTGCTTCATAGGCGACTACTGGGAGGGTGCAATTGGTTGTACACCCTTTTCTTTAGGACTAATGGGACTTTCTTGTTCTTGAAAGTTGAGCTTGCTCTACTAAAAGCTTGCAATCTTGATTTCTTCTCTTGAGGATTTTACAGGGATTCACTGTCCAAGGTAGATGCAATGGTCAACTTTCTCCAGCTCAGTGGTTTTGATTTTGATCGTTGTATGTTTGTTTCTTCAATGTATTTGTTATACATGACCTTTGTTTTGCTAAAATTCATGTGAAGGCCAACTTTCTTGTTTTTTTCATTCAGTTCATCTAGCATTAGTGGTAGATCATGAAGGTTGTCTGCAAAAAAATGACGTTGTCCACTAATTTGTGGTTGCTTAGGTATTTGCCATCTTTTAATTCCTTTATTTTTCAAATCTAAGTTTCAGAAGATCATTTTGAGACAGGTTGTGAAGAGTTTGAGTGAGCCGGCAACTTTTTTTACCTCCTAATATGAAAAAGAAAGTCTTGATCATCGTATGCTTGTCTTCAATGCATTTGTTGTGCACACCAGAATACCATTATAATTTTTCATATTTTTTCAGCATCAACTTTTTACCAATTTTTTCTTTATTTTCTTAGACTCTACCTATTCTAGTTCTTTCCAAAGGTTTTACAGGATTTTGATATTTTTTTTCCCTTTTTCAAGTATTCTTTCCCATCCACTTTGTCTCTCTCTTTTCTTTTTCATTAAAATCTCTAATTTCACATTCACGCCACAACTTCTTATCTTTTTAGACAACCTTCTTCCACTTTTCATCAGTTAATTATCAGAGTAATAATTTTTCAAGGTGCTGAAAACAAGTCAGACTAAAACGACAGCACTAGAAATATGAAATGAAAGACATTAACAACGACAAAATATGGAAAAAAAATGGACCAGGACATAGAAAGAATACTAATAAGACATGATATTCTCCCAAGAAAGGAAAATATGTGTTGGATTTAAAATTTGTTCTGTTAACATTAGGATAGTATTTATTTATATATGCTATAGTCCTAATGAAATCAATATCAACCTTAGAAACATAAGAGAAATTAAGAGGAAAAAGAGGTAAAAGTTTTCCTTAAATTGTTCCACTTACACTTGTAAATTGTTTGGGAAAGATTGTATCCAATTAATTGGCTTATAATCAATGATCAGTCTAATGAGTTATCAAAAGTCTAAAAACTAGTCAGACTAAGAAAAGAACAACATGCTATGTGTGAGGCATTTCACAGCAAATTACAGAAAAAATGAGCCCTAAACTTACAAAAATATGATTTAGTCTTGATATAAATACAAGAGATGAAAATGGATTTTAAAGAGACTGGCAGAAGGCATCACAAAAGCTTGAGAGACATCATCTTCTGTTAATGATGATGCAGGATTCCACAAACTAACTTCCTCATTTTTCTTCAAGGGTCCTCCTTCCTTTCAATCTCTATCAATTGTTTTGAGATTGTTTCTTCTAAATCTTTCTCAGCAGCATGGATTATCTGGTATAAATACTGCTTTTTTTCTTAGATATAACCACTGGTCAGGCATCTAGGTCTTACAAACCAGTCTTCATTTCCCAATGTCTCTCAGGAATAATCCATTTGTGAACTTTTCAGAAAAATCTCTGACTCTGAAGAATAATGAAAATACCAGCCAATTGTTACATTCTGCTGTCTTTTTTTCATTTCTCTACTTTCTCAACAATTTCAGAATGTGTAAATTTTTTCCCTGGTTTTCAACTGCTAACAAGACAGGCTGCTGCCGAGTCACTCTCCACTTCTACTTCCACTCAAACTGGCAATAATTACTGAAATTTTTTAATTGTATATATGATGGATAGATTTATAGATTTATTGAAGACTTGTCAGCTCAACTCTGTTGGTGAGAGAGCCGCTCACCAATCCCCTGGTCATGATTTCAAATCATTGTAGGAAAATGTTAATTTTATACATTTGTTTGTTTCAATATGATGTGATGACAGACAATTAATTGGCCCTGAATTAGGTGAGGATTGTTCCCTGTTCTGGTTGTTAAGAAAGGGGAAACAAAATCAATTTGGTCAGGAGTTTGACAATTCTATTCTTTCTCTACCCTATCATTGCTTTCTTTCTCTTCCTCTATTAATTGATGATTTGAGATTGTTTGGATTCTAGACTGCATTTATTCACCATATATTTCAATGGCTTCAATAATGTGGAGAAATGTTTCTTGCGAATGAAATTATTTTGAGCATGAATGAAACTAAAAGGCTAAATGAAGGGTGAATGAAACATGAAGGATGAAAGATCTGATTTACTCAGATATCTACATTTTTCAAAAAAGCTATTTTTGTAATAGACCTGTACAACTAGAGAACATTATCTCTGAGAGAAGCTAATTCTAAGTTTTAAGACCGTTTTTTGCATAATTTTTCAACTAGAAAAATTCTAATAATTCTGTGTGTTAATTTTTTGTCACTCATAGTTTTCTTTGTATAATTTCAGGATTTTCAGAAACTCTTGAGAAAAAGGTTAATTCGTGCTCATGATACAAAAGGAATGATGCATAAAACTATGCCCAAATGAGATTAAGTTGAACATAATCAAAAATATAAGGAAATTTAGATACGGATGGATGGAACTTTGTAATAAAGATTTGATGGTGGATGACACTGAAATAGTTGAAGATACACTGATGTAGGGGATATCAATGATGGTGGTGGTGTTGGTGCTGATGGTGATACCGGTGGGATTTAAGTTTATTACAAGAAACTGATAGATAAGTGGCAATCTTCAAAAGTTAATGACCGCTGAAATAAGAATCTTATCTGCTGCTCCACATAGACCAAGTAAATTGCTTCTGTAAATTATATTTCAGCTTATTCTTACCATCAATGATCTTACTGATGCTCATGACATAAATTTTTCTGCTTCCAAAAAAAAAAACTCTTCTAATGATTCATTCTTAGGTTATTCTCAAACTATGACCATACTAGTGTCCATGATGATATCATTTATAGTAATAGGTATTAGAAAATTACTACATAATTTTGAAAAATGTATCAATAATAATTATAGAATATTGAGTCCAAAAGGCCAAATCAGGATTAGAAGTGCAAGCATGCAGTGAAGACATTAAACAAGTAGTGCAACAAACAACAAAAAGTAGCGAACAAGGGAGCAGCAAAATAGACAACAAGGAAAGAAAAATGGGAACAGAATAAGCTACACAGGTATTTCAAAAGGCAGATACAAAATATTGCAGTTGAGAAATCATGGACATGACATGACATGCAAAGGAAGAGAGAAACAAAGTTGCTCATCATGGCTGCCCAAAACAAAAGCATCAGGACAAACTACATCATGATGAAGATGGACAGAAGCTAAACAAACAGCAAATACTGCCTATGTAAAAAGAGGGATGAAACCGAGAACCACATAATTAGTGAAAGTAATCAACTAGCACAAAAAGGAATACAAAAGCGGACATAACAGGGTAGTAACAGTTATACATTAGGAAATGACTAGGATTTTACTATGCAGACAAATAATATTAGCATAAAGCAAAGACTGTCCAGGAAAAAAGTAGCCACAAATTACTCTTGGACTTTGACATCCAAACTGACCACCCCATTCAAGTGAGAAGGCCAGACCAGTTAGTCATGGACTAGGGAAGGAGAATTTCCCAAATAATAGATGCAGCTGTGTCTGCGGATCACAGAATGAATATGAAAGTGAGTGAAAAGCTAAGAAAATACCAGGGCTTTGCAAGGGAACTGAAGAAGGTATGGAATATTGAATGCCAGGGTGGTACCTGTTATAGTAAGTGCACTTAGAGCCATGCCAAAGACACTGCAACAAAATTAAATGAGCTCAAGATAAGATGAAGGATTGAGACAGTGCTGACAACTGGTCTACATGAATACTGAGAGGAGTAATGTAAATATTCAATCTACAACCTCAAGTTGTCAGCAATGGCCTATAGCCAGGACAAAAAAGACATAGTTGAGCTAGTATAAACCACAGCACTGCTGTAATATATGAGAACTACGAGAGTATGGCTGGAGACCTTGGGATACTTACTATCACTCTCTTCATTTCTATTTTATCACATCATTGTTGACAAATAAAGATTGTAAGTCTGATATTTCTAGTACTCTCCTCAGCATTCATGTATCATCATCATATCATTATAATCCATGCATTTGCATGTTCCCTTCAAATGTCTAGCAGTCATTGCTGAAGCCAATTGACATCAAGTCTACTTAAGTGTCCAGCACTCCTCCCAGCATCCTTACAGACCACAGCAAGGCTGTGGTTTGTACAGTCCAAGCCCTCTGGCAAATTTCTAATGTCCGCGCATAATGTCTGGTAGTCATTGCTGAAGCTTGAGTAGTTGATAGTCTCAAGTTCAAAGATCCTCCTCAGTATTCATTCATATAACAGCAACCCTTCTACATTTCCTACTCATTTAATCTTGAGTGCAGTATTTTCAGCACAGTTCCAAGTGGGCCTACTATTCTAGATACTATCCTAACTTTCATATTCTAGTCTTTTCTCAGCTCCCTGGCTAGGTACTTGTACTTTTCCAGCTTTTCACTACCTTTCACATTGACTCTATAGTGTCCAGGCACAGCCACGTCCATAATTAGGGAGATTCTACTATCCTTATTTATGACTCTCAGATCTGTTCTTTCTGCCTAGATGTGGAAGGGGTAGTCACTATTTCAAAGTCCCAGAATACTTTATGATTTCTACTTTCTGGCACAGTTTTTAGTTTGTGCTATTACCATTTGTCTTCATGGCTGAACCTCAGTCATTTGCAGTTTCCAGTATATGACCATTGCTACTCTATCATACCTATTCTTGAACCCTTTCTAGGCCAGGTTACTAAGTTCATGATATGGTTTACTCTCTCAACTCACAGAGGCTGGATTTACTGTTTTTTTTGAATTTGTCAATCTTGACCCTCATGTAGTTTGTCCTGGTGCATTTGTTCTAGGCTACAACGATGAGGGGCTCTGTTTCTCTCTTCAGGGCTAGTCTGCATAGCTATGTCAATAATTGTTTGTCTGCAATATTTTTTTAAATTTCCAATCGAGTGTTTTCTGTTCCAATTTTCTTTCCTTGTTGGGTTAATTACTACTCCTTCATTTGTGACCAATTAATTTCTTGTTGCACTATTTTGAGTGCATTTTGTAATATTTCCACTGCACGCTTGTATATATTTTCTCAATCCTAAGTTAAATTTTTCCAATCCTATTTTTACTCTCACTGCTGCAACTACTGTGAAAAGTAATACTCTGAATATTCTGGAAATCCAATGAATATGATTTAAAAATTAGAAATATTAGATATTCATTTTCAAAATTTTTCTTAGCCAATTTTACCTGACTTCACTTATATGGGATTTGAAATGAAACTTTTAGAGGGGCCAAGGAAGGGGGGGCACTAGTCCACATGTTTTTTTTGATAGAGCTCTGTATCAAAACTCATAAGCTGCTACGATACATTATTATAGTAGGTTGACTTAATCGTTTACCAGTGGGTGAATATATCATGGCTTGCCAAAAGGATTATGGCAGTTGAAAATGGAATGGCTAAGAGAAGAGGGTGTTTGTGCAGTGTATATGGTGTGAGGGTGGAGAATAGATTTGCTGTGTCTTAGAGTGAAAGCGTAGGTGAAAAAAATCAAAGGAAAAATCTAGTTTTAGATAATTTCAAGGAAAATAAACCAAAATTGCATTCTGTGAAAAGAAATGCATAGCTAAGATGGACAGAGATTTTTTAGGAGTGATATATGGTATAGATTGTCTCAGTTTGTTTTCTGGCCACCTCTGAGGGGAGTGGGGGACCATAGTGTTCTTCCTAGATACAATTTTTTAAAGTAACATTTTACATTCATTGTATATGGGGTTTATGACATATTACAATAGAATGAATAGCTCTAGTAATCTTTCTTTCTTTTGGTGTGTGTTTCCAAGAGAGAGAGAAAGAGAAAGAAAGAGCAGACTTCTTACAGCAGAATTTCGAATAAGATAATAAGTGGAACTTGAAAGAGGCAGTCTTCTGAACTGGACTGGGACCTCTTTTGGTTGAAAGCATGATTCTTTTAACATTGATAGTTTTGAGAGGATTAAACTATTTTGCTTTTTGTTAAAAGGTACAGGTTGGTCCATTCGACTTCTATTCTCAGTCTATTTTGTGATTGCTCTACAATTCACATGTCATTTGTTATGGTCCTCCTCCAGATTCTTATCTCTGGGAAGATTTGCCTGCAGTGTTTATCAGCTTGGGTATATGGTCACATATATATATATATATATATATATATATATATATATATATATATATTCTAGAATACTTTACAGCTTGAAACACTAAACACAGCAAAAAACTTCTTTTAAAATTTTTTTGAATCACTTCAGTCACTTATTTTCTAATACCCTTTATGGAATTTTTGTTTTAATGGTAATATGTGTAAATTCTCTTTTGTTAACATGACACCCCAGCAGTGTAAATTAAACATTACTTCCCTTTCAGCTTTGATTTTGATTAATAGCTTGTGACATTACGTGTAGTTTATTATTTTACATAGATTTTTATCATGATGTATTGTATATGGATGTTTTTTCATACTAAGCATCATTTGATTTTTTCAAAATAAGGTTTACTTACATAGATTACCCCAAAATCATGCTTAACTGAGGGATCAGTGATTATAACAACTGATAGACCATATATCATGGACCTTATATATGGTTTTTGATCAACACTATTTGAGAGTCATATTGATATAACTGTTTTGTTGGACTCTTGCCTACCATTAGGTCATTAGTTCAGTTGATAGAGCAGAGTCATGTTAATCTCTCTCTCTCTCTCTCTCTCTCTCTCTCTATATATATATATATATATATATATATATATATATATGAATACTTTGGCAGCAGTTCGTATTTCATTCATTTTTCATTGAGTATAATAGACAATGAGCATCTTTTTAATTTTTTTGTTACTTTTTCTTGTTTTCGATGGGAACCTGAGTGTTTGTGGGTATGTTAGTTTGATTGAAAACTATAGACAATGTTAACTTTTCTCATTTACGTACAAGAGGAAGCATGTCTGGATCTAATAAATGGGTATACATAATTTTTGATAATTTTCAGAAGTATCCACATCTTTCAAAATCTTTTTTTTTAGAATTTGTATATTTCATTTTTTCAAATAGCAACCTTCTTTGTAGTGTAATTGTTAGTGTATCAGTCTCACAAAACATTAAGTTTGCTCTTCATTAACTCTTAAATTCATAAAAGGCCTTATATTGCATCCAATTGTTAGAAGAGCTCTTCGGTGCAGAAAACCAATTTTGTTAAATCTATCATGTTAGAGGGAATAAAAAACATTCAAAATTTTCTTATATGAATTTGAGTGTGATGTTTATAGTGTTCTTTCTCTATTTGTCTCACTCTCTTCCTACATATATATATCATTATCATCACATCCACTCCAGACGTTGGTCTACTGCATCTCCTTCCATGAGAAGTGTGATTGCACTAATATGTCATGTTTTACCTGCAAACCTGTCTATCCCATCTCTCCATATAGTCTGTGGTCTTTTCCTAATGCGATAACTGCCCATTGATCACCAATTGATTTGCCATTCACTCCATCCATAGTCCCTTCTTCTTTTGCCCTCCTCCTCGCCATTCTTGTTGCTTCCTTTCATCTGAGATATCCTTCCTCTACTGGATCCATGCTGATCTCAATCGTTGAGAGTTGTTCCTAACATTGCTCTTTCCATTGACATCTGTGCTATTCTGAGTTTGTTTTGGAGTGCTTCTGTAAGTTTCCAGGTTTTGCACTTGTATGTCATAGCTGGTATTCAGCTTTGATTATATACTTTACATTTTGAGTAGATCAATATTTATACCAAAACTTTCAAGCTGATCATTATGGGCCATCTTATTTCATGTGGTCTTTCTCTAACTTTATCACCTGACCTAGGTAAATGTAATCTCTAACTTTTTCTATGGCTTCCTCCTCTATTTTCATACTATTTTTTCAGGATTGCATTATTGAACATTGCTTTTGTCTTTGTTGTCCTCATCTTTAAGCCTATTTTTCAACTCTATTTAGATCAAACAAGATGCATAAAGAATCTTCCACAGTTTTTGTTATTAATGCATAATCATCATTGTACCTTAAATTGTTCAAATATTCTCCATCTATATTTACTCCAATGTTTTCCCAGTCTGTTTCTCAAAAGGTATTATAGAAAATGGATTGGAGGAGTCCTAATCGTGAAACCAAGAATGAAACAGACAACATCCTAGCCAACAGGAGCAACACCATTAAAGAAACGCAGGTCCTGAATCAAGTCAATGAAGGAAGTGATCAAAGAATGATGAGGTTCAAAATTCAAATCAACACCAAGATGGAATGGAGGAAAACATTCAACATCTAACTATAACCACCTACTGTTAAAAAAAAAACTTATCGTATCATTCAAACTGGAACTGAAAAACTGATATGATCTCCTCACTGAACCAGCAGAGAAAATCAACAAGCTCAGCAACAATAAAAACCTGTTTAATTTAAGTCACCATTATGCTTAATCCAAAGAGCTCAAAAGCCATGAGCAACCTCTCAAAAGAAACCAAACATTTCATGAAAAAATACAGGAACCTTAAGCCACAAATGACAACAACAGAGCTGAGCAAAACCATCCAGGAGAAATGAAGAGAAGACAAAAGAAGATCCATGTCAGCAGTCATGGAAAGCATTTTTGAGAAAGGTAGAGGATTCTAAACTATTGAAAAATCTCCCAGTGCAGGAAGAAAGCTAATAACTTGTATGCTTGAAGCCAATGGGAAACTGACAAAGGATAGGGGCCAAATTGTTGAGTGTTCCCAGGAATTTTACAAAAACCTCTATTGGTGCAGAAAGTGAACCGGAAACATGAGCCGAGAGTAATCACTTCAAGGATTTCCCGTAAGTGACTCCACAGGAATTGAAGCAAGCCATCAGACAGACAAACAAAGAAAAGAAAGGCCCCTGGACCTGATAACATTGCCACTGACCGACACAAAAAAGCTGGAAAATTCATCACTGGGAAACTAGTCATCCGATTCAATTTGTCTTAAACAAAGTAAAGTTCCAGAAAAATGGAACACCACAATCATAATGCTGCTATACAAAAAAAGAAACCCAGAAGACCTCAACAGCTACAGGCCAATAAGCCTATTATTGATAACTGTATCTACAAACTTTTCATTGAAGTGATCACCAACCAAATCAGCAAAATGCTGGATGAAAACTAACCATGGGAACAGGCTGGCTTCAGATACAGCTACTCGACCATTGACCATCTTTATTCAGGAAATCAACTAAAAGAGGAAGCAGTAGCATATGGAATGCCACTAGCTGTAGCATTTATTGACTTTGAAAAAGTCTCTGCTTCAGTTGACACAATTCAGCAAGGTGTATGCCCTGTATATGTCAGGGTACTGCAACATATCTACAGACGCAGCAGTTCCTTAATCGCACTATGTAAATGAGTGCTTTCAACTAGAAAAAAAAGTGAGACAAGTTTATACCAGCCCACTCAAGTTCTTCACAGCCTGCCTTGAGATGATCTTCCAAAACTTAGAATGGGAACACAAAGCAAAGGAACCTAACCAAAAGATTGACCCTCAAACTTAAGACCATGCAATGTGCACATGAGAGAATCATACTCAATCTCACATGGAGAGATCATAAGACTGCAGAGTATATCAGAGAAAAGATAAGAGTCCGAGATATCATAGAAACTGTAATAAAACTAATATAGAAATGGATTGAACATAATGCAAGATTGTCAAGCAACCACTGGAAATTAAAATTCAGAACGTGGAACCAAGAGATCATATGCAAAACTGTGGTTGACGGAAAGTAAAATGGCGTGCCGAACTAGACAAATTCAGAAGGTGCTGGCTCCATGATTCCCATGATAGAGAGGTCTGGTGAATCTTGAAGAAGATCTATGTCCAACAGCAGATGCGAGCAGGCTAAGGAGGATGATATAATCTTGTCTTATCCCTTTTCCAACCTTCACATCAAGCTTTGAAAACAACCTTTGGAATACATGGTAGTAAACATGGACGGTGAGTATTTTGAATAATTTCAGATACTGTCTTGTTAGTATCTTTATGCAGTGCCATTTGCAAGAATATTCTGGATTATTCTGTCTTCCCATCATAATGTGGCTCAGTATAATAGCTTATAACTCAATTTGAGCATGGACCCAGTTTTCAAAACGTTAAATTTGGCACTCAAAATAATAGCTAAATACAAAAATAGAAATACCCAGACTGAATCATGTTACACCAAATGTAAAAAGGAAATGAAATAGGAAAAAAACATTTCAGTAGCCAATAAACAAAACACATTGCCCTTTTCCATTCTATCTGTCACCGAAAAGATTACTTATTTATTATCAAACTCCTACTGTGGACACTTGGAACTTATGTAAGTTTGTCAAAATATAACCATCTGATTAGGTGTCATGAAAAAGATTTTTTTTATTTATCTATTCCTTCTGCTGGACTAACCCTACCCTGTCACTACCCCCACCATTTCCTTTTCATATTTGCAAGAATTATGAGGGTTAGTCTTGAAGAAATTGGATTAAAGTTTGTAAAAATGGAAAATTTGTTAATCACTAGTAATGCAGTAAAACATTATGGACCCTAACTTCCACGTTATAATTGGTCAACAGTGTAATTTTATATGATGATCATTTACACCTTGTTCTCACAGAGAGTTGAAGATTGCCAAGTCTTCTCTCAAATCAACAACTTTTTGATGGTCTATATAAGCTCAAAAAAGTGGTCTGTTGTATTCTATGCCTTCTTGATCAGCTGGTTGAATGTGTGCAGGTGTTCTATTGTTAAATAACCACTTCTAAAGCCTGCCTGTTTGCTTAGTTTGTTTTTATCAAAAGTCATTTTTAATCTGTATGTTAGTATTTTTTAGAATCGTTGATAAATGTTAGTAAGGGTAGTAATAGGGTGGTAATTGCCCAAGTCTTTATTGTATGTATATACTTGTACATATCTGATAGAAAAAGGTATAAACTTCTACACAAACATTTGCATAATACACATGAGTGTATCTGTATTGATAACCATTTACAAAGGGAATTATTTACTGATATCATAACCCCTAATGTTTTACCTATGTGTTTATATACAGATTAACACAACCATATTCCCATTAGCATTATAAATGTATATGTATGCATACATAAATATTTCTACCAATAGGTTCATATATTATATGTTTATATATATATATATATATATATATATAGGGAGAGATAGAAAGAAAATGTGTGAGTCTGCTTAATTTCCATTACTATTTGTATTCGTCAACTTCAAAAGGATTAAATCTCCTGATCACCATTGGACACAATAAAAGGATGCTATGACCATTTTAGATGTAATTCAGTTATTCTGTACCTTCTGTTTGATTGCCATCTCATAAAGACCAATTCCTTTGACCATTCTCACAAAAATAGACATTTAATTTCTCCAGCTGCAGGGGTGGGACTGACCAGTCCTTTGATTTCACAGCTCATATCTAAAAATCTACTTGAACAGATGGCCCCCCCAGGAATTAGTTTCTTGCAATCAGACTTCCAAATTGCTCAATTCCCTGATGAAGGCACTTGGATTTTCAAAGTAGAAAAGAGATTATGTACTCCTTTATATAATATGACGTTTGTATTGCTTTTCCATCCTTTGTATAATGCATATATTTCTTGATTTTATTCATATTTGTAGAGAACGCTCTCCTGAATACCTTATCCAGCAAAAAAAATCTGAAAAATAGCTTGTTCTATTTTAAAGTCTGATAGAAATCATGAAAGAGATGCCTCTTCTCACAACAAATCACAGTTATAAAATGTGTCAAAGACCCAAAGGGTTGATTTGATGAAGCACTGCTCCCAATAGGATGGACTGAAAGTGACAATTAGCAAAAAGCAGTCAAAATTAGTAAAGATGGGGGGAGCAGAATATTTGAACAGGAAAATGCTAGACTATGTGTTTCTTTGGTGACAATGCAAAAATTTCTCCAGCTCAGCTGGGAAGTTTTCACACTAGCACAGTATTCACCGAAGATTGCAATTTTGGATTACCAGTTATTCTGGTCTTTGCAGAATTCAGTCAATGAAAAAAAACTTCAATTCCCTGATCGACAGCTAAAGGCAGCTTGAGCAATTCTTTGCTGAGAAAGATAAAAACTTCTGGGAGGATGGAATCATGAAGTTGCCTGAAAGATGGCACAAGATAAACATTGAAGTTCATGCTAGAAACAAAATGTTTCATACCTTTTTGCTTAATAAACCACATGAACTGTTTTGCCAACTCAATATTAATATTAGCAATATATAAAGACTATAGCATCATCACCATCATCATCATCAGCCAGTTAGTGTCCATCATTGGACAGAGACCATCACCAAGATTTGCCAGACCTCCCTACCATGGTTGTCATAGAACTGGTACTTTCTGAATTTGTCTAGTTCATCAAACAATCTTATTTTCTGTCAGCCACAGTTTTGCATATGATCTCTGGGGATCCACATTGTGATTTGTGTTCTCCAGCGGTTGTCAGACATTCTTACTACATGACCAGAATGAACATTATATAAAGAGGCAATTCATATAATATACTGATACGTACTTTGTTAATAATTCTTCACAATACTACCAGTATATTATGTGGTTGGCCAGTCATATAATAATCGTATTCATTATGTATATAAATTCAGGTTTGTTGGAAGTCAGAAATATCAGAGGATTTTGATTGCAATGGGCAGTTTTATCAGAAATTTATATGACTAAAACTGATGTTTGTCTTTGCATTTTGAATTGGTGCTATGAATAGAGAACTGACAGAAACACATAACCAAATTATGAAAAAATTTAAGTTTTACTTATAGTAGAAGAAAAATGGTTGAAAGACATCACTTAGCAGATAACATTTATCAAATTTCTGTGATGTTGCTGGGGTCATGAAATCAGTGTGGCTAGACGTTTCCAAGCTTTAGATGTCATGATTTGAATCTTTACTGAGTGGCTAAAGAGATAAGAAAATCAATCAAAATCATCTAATAGTGCTATAAATAAAGGAGGAAAAAGTTATTTGGTTTTATGATTATACATAAAACTAGCTAGCCAGATAATCTAGTCATTTTTTTAAAAACATAATAAGGAGTAAATGTTTAAATTTTCAGCCCTCAAGCAGCATCAGAGTAGCCTGTTTGTGTGATACATGCATAGCTAGCCAGCCAGACTCATTTAAATACTGAAAAAACTTATGTTGACAGTTTAGGTGATAGTTTCAGTTGATGGTTTCTACACCAAGAAAACAAACATTCATGCTGGGTCATCGGTCCTAAAAGGCCCAGACACATCACTTGCTTTGGGTCGGGGTGATGGCGACCCGCCAAACAAAACCCAAAAACCAAAACTAAGAAAACAAAATTATACATTGTCACCAACAATGTCACAACACTCTCAATAGACGTACATCTAATGGATCTTAATAATGAAATCAAAACATCAAATAGGACATGATTGGTATTAGCGAAATGAGAAGACCTACGGAAGAAGTAATCAAACAAAAGAGTAAACATCTTCTTTACTCCTACAGAAAAGAGAAAGTAAAACAAAGCAGAGTATGCTCTCTGATAGGAAAAAGGACTCAAAGACAAAATGTTAGGTTTCAAAGAGTCTCAGAGAGCATAGCTAGTGACATCATACCACTCTCAAAGAGGTACAAAACGAACCATTCCAGTCTACAGTCAACCAAAGAAGAAATAGATAACTTCTATGATGACTTGAACTCCATTCTTCAAGATACAAGAAAACACAATGTCATGGTGGGAGACTTCAATGCATAGGTACGACCAGGAAATAAATGTTGCACCAACAAATTTGGATGTAAAGTACAGAACAAAAAAAGTGAAGATCTAGTAAATTTTGCAAGCACAAATGGTTTAAAAATCAGGAACACTTTTTTCAAGAAGAAACCCAATACAAAATTAACTTAGAAGAACCTCAATCATGAATCTAAGAACTGAAATAAATAACATCCTAGTTGACAGAAGCAATACCATCAGAGATATCCTGGTCCTGAATAGAGTCAACGTAGGAAGATGTAAAATCCAAATTAACACCAACAAATAATGCAAGAAAATTTTCTACACCAAAGTGCAACCACTAAACGTTCTGAAAGAGCTCACTCGATCCTTTAAGTCTGAACTGAGAAACAGATATAAACTTCTTAATGAACCAGAAGAGAATAATAGCAATATCAACAAATTCAAGTTACAGCCTCTCCTATTGAAGTCGCCCTTACGTTTGAACCAAAGAGCACACAAACTATCAGTAAAGTTTCAGATGAAACCAAGAATTTCATGGAAAATCAAGAAAATTCCAAGCTACTAACAACTAGAGAGAAGATTGAAGCAACCAAAACTGTTGGAAAGAAAAGACAAAAGAACTTACAAAAAAATCTTCATCAAAACAACTCTCAGGAAAAAGACAAGGTTTCAAGCTATTAACAAAACTGTACAGGATGGAAACAAATAACCAGTGTACTCAAAGAAAATGGAGACTGTGTCCAAGAATTCAACAAAAAACTTTAATCCTCCTAACAAGGTACACAAAACAACAAACAGGATGTGCAAAGCATGAGCAATCAATTTAAAGATTTCCTAGAACTTAACCATGGGGTGTGGTGAAACAAACCATCAAAAAAAAAAAAAAGGGAAAGGCCCCAGGACCAGATTACATTACCATTAACCTACTCAAAAAAGCTGGTAAATTCATCACTCAGGAACTAGCTATTCTATTAAACTTATGTCTCGAACAGAGTGCAGTCCTTGGAGATATGAACACTAATCATAATGCTGTCATATTCATATCTACATATACAAACTATTCACTGACCAAAATGCAAGATGAAAACCAACCACTGGTACAAGCTGGCTTCAGAAGAAGCTACTCCACCATTGACTATCTCCATTCAATAAATTAATTAAAAGAAAAAGCAACAGAATACAAAATGCAACTTTCTGTAGCATTTATTGACTCAATGGAAATTCCAAAAATCATTGATGCTATCACTCTACAAGGTGTAGATCCCATATATATCGAAGTATTGCAACATAAAAACCTTCATACTTTCATCAGGCTACGCAAAGACTCAGAGCTCTTTCAGCTCCAAAAAGGGGTAAGACAACATGATAATAGCTCACCCAACCACTATACAGCCTACCTTGAGATGATTTTCTGAAACCTAGACTTGAAGATTAAAAGAATCAGAATAGATGGCAAATACCTACTCAGCCTCTGATTTGCAGACGACATCGTCCATTTTGCAGAAAATCTCCATGACCTCCAACTAATGCTAGACAAACTGAATGGAGAAAGCAAATAAGTTGACATCCACATAAACTTAATCAAAATAAAGGTCATGTACAGCAAATATGTAGGAGACAAACACAAAATGATCAAAAACCGAAAATGCAGAGCTGGAGAAAGTAGAATGTTACATGTACTAAGGACAACAAATCTCCATGAAAGAAGAAGAAATCAAGCAAAGAATCACTCTAGGATACAAAACCTTTGGTGCAACAAGCTCACCCAACAAGAACCAGGAAATCCCATAAGTCCAAAAAAGAAGGGTATACGACCAATGCATTCTCCTGATAGTCACTGATGGAACTGAAACATGGAACCTAACCAAGAAACTGACCCTCAAACAAAGAATCATACAATATGCACATAAAAGAATCATGCTCAACACCACATAGAGAGAGTACAAGACAGTACAATATATTAGGGGAAAAACGAGAGTCCAAGTCATCATAGAATCCATCAGTAAACTCAAATGGCAATGGGCTGGTCATGTTGTAAGTATGTCAGACAACCGATGAACATCATGACATACAAATAGAACTGTGGCCGACAGAAGATAAGATTGTTAGACCAACAAGACAAGTGCAGGAAGTATTGATAGAGAGATCTGGCAAATCCTGGGGAAGGTTTATGTCCAACGATAGACATGAAAAAGCTGCTGCTGATGATGATGAATAGACATGAATGGATGTGAAAAGTGATTTAGTGAGAACTGCCCAAAATACTGAAAGATACATCCCTCAAACAAGAATGAATCTTAAAGGATAACAATATAAAATTCAAATGTATTATCCAATTAAGACCAGAAGACTAGATTGTCGCATACCACAGAATAAAATTGAATCAAAGTAAAAAGCAGGAAAATATTTCAGCCTCATCAGAGAAGTAAAAATTTTGAAACATGAAGGTGACTGTTATGGTCATCATTATAGGAGCACATGGAACAATCCTGAAGAGCCTTGTGAAGAGATTAGAAAAATTGTAAAATTTGAGAAAGAATGAACGCCATTTAGATGACAGCATTTCTAAAATCAACTACAATACTTAGAGGTGTGGTGGAATTTTTGAGGAGAGTTGCTGTCACCAGTTAGGGCTACCAATTACTTCTGATGTGGAAACTTAAGGAGTTCTAAAAACAACAGCTATGATGATGATAATAATTAAAACATTGACGATCTTCTGTTTAATATATATGGATCATTGTTCTCCGCTTATACCTTTATTAGGAGTGTTGTGAGTTTACATTCACATTGGCAATTGTAAGTAAAACCCACGTCTAGCTAGTCAGGCCCATCTTACGGCACCAGATATACCCCACGATCATCTATCTAGGGACTAATCAGGTTTGGCCTCACTAAAATTTGCAGATCAACGTAATTTGGCCTTAACCCTTTAGCACTGGGGAGAGGTCCTGTGATCCTAGTCCTTGTGCTGAGAGGTATTGAGTACCATTTTTGATGTTTTTGGTATGACTTAGTGATGGATTGAACCATGGCTTACCAAACTGGAGGAAGCACTCTGCATCTGGGTCACGTCAATCAATAATGATAATAACAACAATTAATAAAGCAATGACAATTTTCAGCTTAATGTACTTGAGTAAAATTCATTTAAAAAGATTATCATAATGGATTCTGGGAAACTAAATGAAGAGACAGATGCAAAGAGAAATAATTAACATGCAATTGAGAATTAAATGAATAATCCAAAACCTCTTTGTTTGGGGAAAATTGTTTCTTTGCATTTTGGTATCTATTCTTTCTTGATAAGACAATGCTTGGAGGAAAGCATTCTTGGAATTTATTCAGACTACCTTGGGTATGTCACTATTGAAATTGTTTTAGAATACAAAAAGACAATGTGTAAGAAAAATAAAAATCAGAATTAAAGTTACTTATAGTAAATAGATAATAAGCAGACCCTGGGGTGAATGCTAATCTCATTTCTTTAAATTGTTCCTAGAAGACAAATATATGACAAAAATATATTTTGGGAAAATAAAGATAACATTTTAAAAGTAAAATGTAGAATTAAAGATGTGTAAGTAAAATTTACAAAACTGAAGCTTTCAAAGAAGAGCAATATTAAAATTATAGAGAATAATAATTTGGGAAAGAGTTAGAATTGATTATAGAATAAGTAAAAAAAAAACTGACAAGAATAAAAATAAGATTTAAGATTAAATACAAAGATTTAAGATTTAATTTGGAGGGAGGAGGAGAGAAAAGTTGAAGTTGAAAATGCAGATATCAATATAAAAATACAGAAATAAAAGACAAAAAAAAGGGTAAAGTGGGAAAAACAAAATTTCAAGTAGAAAATGTTAATATAAGTTTTGAAATAAAATTATTAAAATTTAAACATTAAACTCAAAAAAATCTGCAAAATAGGCCAAGGATGAAATAAGCAAATATAAATAGGGACAGATCATAAAATACAAATAATTAAATAAACAAACAAACAAAAAGTACAAATTGAACAAAAACCCCAATAAATATAATTATCAAATTTAAACAAAATTAAGATGAATACAAAAAAGGTCTGGTTAGTCATTCGATAGAAACCTTCACATGGCCAATGTCTTCTAACAGCAAGCCATGTTAGGAGTGATCAATTGAAGTACTGGAAAAAGGGTTGATGAATGAATAAATTACTTCTCTCA
The DNA here is from genome assembly GCA_963457665.1 of Thysanoteuthis rhombus. NCBI lineage: Eukaryota > Metazoa > Mollusca > Cephalopoda > Oegopsida > Thysanoteuthidae > Thysanoteuthis > Thysanoteuthis major. Next base: position 12,253,820 of record OY735210.1, read on the forward strand.
ACTTTTATTGGGCTGTGATCACAAAAAAATTCAAATTTTCAAAAGACAAGTGTTAACGTTGCTGAACATAAATTGATGGACCAATTTAGCATAACCTTGCATTGCAAATTGAATCCCCTCCTGAAAACATATAGTGTGTATGTCGTGGGAGGTGATTGTCAAAAAATGAAATACCGACATAATTGGGAGTAAATGCTGAAATTTTCAACCCCGAGCTCCATTAGTGTTACTTGTATACATGACACATTCATACACAACCAGCCAGTCATGCAGAATCATTCAAAAACTGAAAAAAAACCCATGATAATTCATGTAGACAGTTTTGTTTGACAGCTTCTAATATGAGCAAATAAATAAATAAATAGTATTAGCATATTTTAAAAATACCTTTTTTTTTTCCTCTCTCAGATTTGCTAAGTATCAATCAATCAAAAAACAATTAAAAAAGATAGAAATTAATTAATAATTCTTACTTTCTCCTGCAGCTGAATATGCCACAGTGAAGCCCATTCATTAAAACACACTTCTAAGGTTTTATTCTGCAAATAAATTTTCATTCAAGAAATTCTTGCATTGAATATGTACATTTTCAAGCATATTTACCAAACTATCAAACCATTTCAAGGTTCTAGAGAGAATTTAAATTCTACAGTTCTGGTTTCTCTCCCTTACAAAATTTCAAGATGGACACACATTTTTTTTTTTCTTGCCCTTGTGTAATAAAAGTTATTTCCTAATTGATTATGTCTGAAAAAATAAAGAAAATAAGTTCTTCCCTTATAGATTTTAAGACTGGGACAGTGATGATTTGAAATCTATTTGTTGGACAACAGGAAAATCTGTAGATTTTTAATTGCATAATAAAAAACAACTGCTTATGAATATCACTGTCCTGGTCACAAGAGCAAAGTCTCAAGGTAGGAATGATAGCCATTTTCTATATTTCTTACAAATAAGCTGTCAGAACTCTCACTACCCAGGAATAAAAGTCACTCTGCATGGTGTGATCACTCTAATCACAATGGCTCGTCTTGATTTTACGGGATTTAAGTGTGTATGGATTCAGTGGCATTCCTGGGGTTGGTATCACCCAGGGCGGTAACTCAGGGTATCACCCCCAGTGTTACCAACTGAAAAAAGTTTTTCCTCACTAAACCAACGTAAAAAAATGTCAAAAAACTCTGAAATGTGCAAAAAAAATGCTGTTAGCTTTTTATGGAGGGATGAAATTGGCTAGATTCATTTAAAATAGATAGAAAATAGCTAAAGATAGGCTAAAATCACTGAAAAATAATGATAAAAGTAGCGATAAATGCTGAATTTTTTGTGCTGCCAATATATCATAGTGTCACCCGCCCATCCCCATCAGTATGCCAGTGAATGGATTGGTTACTTTACTTGGATTTTAAATGAGTTTTTATTCTATGAGAAAATCATAAGGTAAGATGTAGTCTTGGATTTCACTACTAAGTTATACTAGTGAGTTTGGTTCCAAGTATGTAATGCATGGAGCAACGCTGAAGTGTATGTTTATTTACTAAGTATAATAAAAACTCTTCACGCTTGAATTGAAGCAGTCATGAATAATGACCATCTTGAGGAATTATTCCATGATTCAAGCGAGTTGAAATATTTACATCTTTGATTTAAGAGAACCCAGTCTAAGTAGTGACATTCAACAAAAACAACTGATGGATTTTATCATTCCAACTCTTTTCAGAAAGAATCAAATTTAATAATATCACTTGGAATACTGTTTTCATCTAAGGTGAATGATCTGTTGAAGATAATAACCAGCAAGTGGCATAGAGATTTAGGGGTTATCAGGGGGCCCAACAAACTTGGTTCCTTGAGGGTCCCCTTATAACACATCATGTTTTTTTCCCCTGTAGAACTACAGTAGGTGAACTACTATTCATAATACTTTTGGTCTGTACCTCCATTGGGGCCCTGGGGGGGTAATTTTCAAAAACTTCCCACTCAGCTATGCCGCTGATAACAAACAAATCTCCAATAATATAAAGAAAAAGTTAAAGATGAAAAAGTACCCATGATGCGATTACCTGGTAAATACTATTTGTTATTCATTATTAACTTTCACAAAGATATAAATAATAGATTATAACGTGACAGAGTCGCCAATCAAAAATAGATCGAAATGAAAGCATAGAAGGAAGCTTATAATTAAATTCAGGCTATGAATATCAATGTATACTGGCCATTGTTATTCTTTCCTTTTGTTTATCTAGCATGAGAGTCTTTTATTTACGTATGACAGTAAAACTAATCCCTCACTTTACGTTCCTGAGATATGTAAATAACAAAGATAAGGCTGTCAGTTCGAATAGATTGGAAAAGGTTCATAAACATATCATCCGAGCTGGAAGTTCACTATACATGCAGGGAATTGAATGGAGTGCCACTTCAGTAAGTAAATGTTAGTTAAATTGACCTTTTATTTTGTGTCCATCGAATATGTAATTCACAAACTCAAAGATAATAGCTTCAATGAATTGATAAAAACTCATGGTGCTTCATAATTCACCAATACTGAATTATAAGAAGACTGGTTGGATTATGATTGATCAGCCATAAAGTAAATTGCTGTTCTGAATAATCTCAGAAAAGTTGTGGAATATTTACCGATTCTACAGAATCATGTTTGTTCTCTTCCTTAAATGATTTGCATTTTAAAAACACTTGGAATGAAACTATCTTTTGGTACAATGTTTGGAAAATTCAAATCATCCCACAGCATTTCAACCAGGATATTATCTCTTTAGAGATAGAACTTAGATATAATCCTATTCATATTTGTATCTATCATAAAACCATCTACAGTATAATAATATCGACAAGGTCTCAAGTGTTAAATAGTTATTAAAAATCTGAATATTATAAATTTTATGAAATGCAGTGTCCAGAAGAAAGGCTTAGACTTCAAGTTTTAAATGAAAATTTATCAGGTTATGGGACACTATAATAAATTCCTCTAACTGATAGCCATAAATAAAGTGTTGTAAAGTATGGTCTCTGTCTTTAAAAATGGCTAAAATCAGCTGAATGTTTCCATTTCCAGCTTTTTTTTTAACTAAAAATGTTATGTATTCTTATTTGAAGAATAAATTGACACTAAGAACCCAGAACAAATTTTTAATAAAATCTATTATACAATTATTTTCTAAAATGGCCAGATTTTGGACTATCATGGATTTTCATCTACTCAATTTGAAAAAAATCAGCTAGATCTAGCCGCAAAATTGATAATTTGGCATACATCTGTAATTGGTATTTGATCTTGAGCACTGATTTGTCGAGCTTTGGGCACCAGCCTGATTCTCTACTCATTCAGCTTGTGATTTGACAGCACTGTTGGTGGGGGACACAATTGTCTCAGCCTTTAAGACACCCACAAAGCAACCAAGCTAAAGTCCGAGAGAGAGAGAGAGGAAGAGGGAAATCAGAGGAAATCGTCAAACAGGAGTTATGATTGAAAAGCACTCTTACCAGATATGATGAATAAATAAAGTAAACTCTTTTTTTCTAGCAGGTGGGATCTGCCTTTCAATAATTAATTTGACTAGTGGTGACTGATAAGGAGAGAAAAGGGAAAGAAAAACATAAAACTAGTAAAAGGATTGGAAATACATAATCAGATAAAATGAGAAATGTTATTAATAGTACAGCTACAACAAAATTGTCATGGGTTTGAATGCAGCAAGGTGTAAAATATACATGGATCGATGGATGTCTGGAATAGGAGAGTAAGGAAATTGAGGTCAGAGAGAGTGAAAGAGAGAGAATAAAGTGAGACAAAGAAAGAGGTATAAATATTGATGAAAAAGGATGAATAAGTGGGAAGTATTGGCTTATTGTTTGGCCTGAAGTCTAAAATGTGTCAAAAATCTGGCCCTGGCATTGGAAGTGTACAATAAGTGGGGAAAGGTGTGAATGCATTAGTTTTGTACCAGGAGAATTGGTACATGTTATATTATTTTTATTTTTTAATCAGTTGGCACAGAGAAATACACAAAATGATGTAGTTGGTGCCTTGGATCAAAACCTGTCAATTTACACCATGAAATAAGTTAGAAAAATATTAGTTGAAAAAGATACAATGCAAAATCCCTAAACATGATTATTTAAGTGATTGATCAAATTACTCCACTCTTTGTAACTTTACATATTTTATGTCAACTGTTGTCTAAATTTGATTTTTTCATGATATACACACATATATTTATAAGTTTGTGGATATGTATACATACATGTATATTCATATGTACGCACACCCACATATATATATATATATATATATATATATGTATATATATATATATATATATATGTATATATATATATATATATATATATATATACAATACAAATCAGGAATATAGTATTATATAATATGATATCCAATGTGTGATGGGTTTATTTCATAAAGTGCTCGAAAATTCAATATTAAACATTAAGTTGATTCAGAGTAGCAAATCCTTACTCCATATATATATATATATATATATATATATATATATATATATATATATATATATATATATATGAAGGCTCTCCTAGATCTGGCTACAATTTTCATCATTCTAGATCTTCATAGTCAACCTATTATTCATCACCAGTGACTACTTGGTTCAAAAATAACTTTTTTCTTTGTCAAGCAAGAAGAAAAAGATAGAAATTTAAATACTGATCAATGTTCCTCATAATAAGTTCATATGGAAGCAATTTTCTGAGTTTCTTTAAATTTCCTAGGGCTGGTAAATGATGTACATGTTGATTGTTTACACAAGTTACCGAGAATTGAGTGAACATTTTTATGATCTACATGATATTGTACAAAAGATAGGGCTGGGAAATTCTGCATCAACAAATTATTCTATTTGACCAAATCCATCTAAATCATACCCAAACATATTGCAAAGATATGTTGGGTATAAAACGATTTTTTTCTAAAAATAATAATTTGGGCAATTTTGTCTTATTTGTGCCATGATTTGTTGAAATAAAATAAACAATGGCTATACTTACACAGAAAAAACGTAATTTTAGAAAGTAGTCACTGATAATGAATAATGGATTTACTGTAAGAATCTGAACTCATATCTATATATATATATATAATTATATATATATATATATATATATATATATATAGCGAGTGCAAAAAGTATCAGATACATTTTAAAAAGTTTATTTCAAAATACTTATTCAGCTTCAAAATTGGCAGAATTTAGATCAGAGATTTTTGATTTTTGTTCATAATTTTTCAATGTTCAATCTTGTTTCAATATTTTTTTGATTTTTGTATCTTTTATTTTTCATCCTAATTCTATCAATTTTGAAGTTGTATAAGGATGTTCAAATGAACTTTTTGACATGTATATGATACTTTTTGCATTCATTATATATATATATATATATATATATATATAATATCTATCTATCTATCTCTATCTCTATATATATATATATATATATGTGTGTGTGAGTGTGTGTGTGTGTGTGTTTGTGTATATGTGGGGGGGGGCAGTAACTCACTAAACTGCTTGGAAACAATATTAAAAGACCAACATGGATTCAAGAGAGAACCAGGGTAAAGGATATCCTACAAGTACTTGAGCAACAAAAAAGGAAGTTGGCAAAGCATATCATCGAAAGAAGTGACAATAGATGGAGCATAAGGCAAACCAAATGATGCCTGTTGGATAATAAGCAAAGACCAGATACGTGAAGAAGAAATGAAACAGAAAAGCTTGCTGGCAAAAATAAGCACAATCATGCTCATCAGGGAAATAGATAAGATCTTGGACCAGCACTGGACAAATACCTGATGACGATGATGATGAGGATATACATGAGTACAGTTACATACATTAATCTCTTCAACTGTGATATAGAAATCCTAAATTATTGTTTCATTAAATCCTTTTTGCATTAGAATTATCATTTGATAACTCCAATATTATAATCAAGTTGATGAACAAGACAATTATATATGTTTTCATCTATTCATGGCTTCCAACTGTATTGTGTTGCAATAAGAGCTTCTACATGATGACCAAAATTAACTATAGTGTAATATTAAGGATTGAAATGAGTGAATCTTTTATGTCAAGTGCTGTTTATAGATTGAATAGCTAGCAACATTGATAATTTTTTTTCTTTCTAATCAGCCTTTTAGATTGATATATTGAAAAAAATCTGTAATTTCTTCACAGCTGGAAAATTTGATTCTTTCTCTGAAAAGTTCTCAAAATGTAATTCATTTAGTATTTAATCATGTCCATTTATAGACAAAGTATAATTGTGATAACTGATAAACTTCTCTAAGTTTTAAGTTGAAAGATAAACTTTTAGGACACACTTTTTGTAAAGATCTGTTAGAATTAAGCCAAGAACAGGGCTAGCACATAAGCACTGGTAATACCGGCAATCACCCTGAGTGCAAGTGCTAGAGGATGCCTGTCATTTTTCTGAGACAGTAAATAATGGAATAAGAAGATACTATGCTTTAGATTCAATTTTGCCAAAGTTCATTTTGCTGAAGGCACCAAGAACACTTGGGCCAGCTAATGTTTTATGTTGATTATTCCCAAAAAAGCAAACTAAGTTATTCATAAGTTTTATATTTAATTCTTACTTGTATGATGTATTTATTTTCTTTAAAGAGTAATAACCTCATCCCAAGAGTTCTTATTGAAAAAATCTTGAGCAACATGTTCTTAGTGAATAAAATTGAGCTAAGGTGTTTATAATGCAGGTTGCAGCAGAGAATGATGAAAATGGAAATAAAAATTTTATATAACTGATGTATACACATGCTCAGCCACAAACACACACACACACAAACACATATATATATATATATATATATATATATATATATATATATATATATATATATATATATATATATGGTAGGAGGAACGCAATTGATTCTTTCTTGCTTGATCGTTCTCTATCTACACACACAAAAAATGATCTAAAAATATCTTTAGGAAGAAAAATGAATTTATGCATATTATTATCATATAATGCTCTTACTATCATTCTATCACACACACACACACACACACACACATATATATATATATATATATATATATATATATAGTGAGGAAATAGATGAGATTTATTGAACATAAAGGTGAATTTAATACATAATATGGAAACATGAAAATATTTTTTTGCTTGACTATTGACAATGGTAGAAACCTGTTCCTCAAAAGATGGTACAGAAATAAATACAATCAATTTTCCTAATTTTTGTGTTTCCATATTGTATATCAAATTCACCATATATATCTACCTGGATATTCACCCAGTTGGATATCAAAATTACTCTTCAACAATCTGCAGTATGTTTTGTTCTTTTGATTACTAGAACAAAACATATAGCTAGTGGCTGAAGAGTGAGTAAGGCACAAAATGTTAACATTCACAAGGATATTATCTTGTAAATTTCATTTTTTGTATTAATATCTCTATTTGCTTTGATAGATATTGAGCACTGTGATAAAATATCATCAAAAACGGGAAAAGATTTGTTTCTGTCTTGCATTCATACAAATTGCTAAAAAAATTGTGAACTATATATATATATATATATGTAAATATTATATATATATTATATATATATATATATGTAAATATTATATATATATATATATATATATATATATATGTAAATATTATATATATATATATGTAAATATATTATATATATATATATGTAAATATTATATATATATATATATATATATATATATATGTAAATATTATATATATATATATATATATATATATATGTAAATATTATATATATATATATATATATATATGTAAATATTATATATATATATATATATATATATATGTAAATATTATATATATATATATATATGTAAATATCCTAATATTCTTTCATTAATAAACATTTTATTACTTTTCATATTATATTGAAGAATTCTAATCATTGGAACATCCATCATTTGATTGATTTACCTTCAGAAGATTGTTTTCAATATTGTTGATCTTAATCTTGTTTGAAAAATTATCACCAAGATAGATAAGCAATATTGTACTTTATCCAGTTTATAGTGACTAACAGGGCCCTCTTACTGTGTGGGCACAGTGGGCACTAGATCTGGGGCACCGTAATTTTAGGGGCCTTGAAAATTCAATTTTAATGTGTTTAGGGAAAGGGAGTCAGGGGTCTCAATACATGGCTTGGGGGGGTCAAATATTGTTAAGATGGCCCTGATGATTAAAAAGAACTGCAGTGATGAGGACACGTCTGAATAAGTTAACAAGTGTCTACCTGATGTTTTTATCAGATAGCCCAAGAGAAAACTATAAGTTTATAAAGTTTTATGCCGTGTAAGACAGCCTCGAGCACTCCTCGAAAAAAACAGAAGTTTTGAAAGAAAAAATCTTATCTCTCTTCTTTCCAACTCTTTGGAAAAGATATTTAAAGAAGAAATTATCTTTGAGGAACAAACATGTACACAGTGAAAAGTGAGGACAATCAATATGAAGGAAGTCAGTTTAAAAAGAAGTACTTCTAAACTTCAGTTATTTTTGAAGACTATCATTAGATAGAAGAAGTGGTTTGGGGAAAGAAAAAAATTAGCAGGTCCAGAAATCATGGAAGGGCTTGCTTTTATGTTTCTGTGCTTTTCTATTTCATTTTGATCCCCCAACCCCAACCCAATATTTTTTTTTTTCGTTCAAGCTTTTTTTTTTTTTCAAGAATAATATTTTTGTGTTCGGGAAAGAAAAAGAAAAAAAAACAAAACAATAATGGAATGGTTTGAATAGGTTTCAGTACCGCAGCCTTAACTGCAAGATATTTTAAGGAAAATCATCCTTGTAAGAAGGAGAGACACTTAAGTCTTTAATTAGGAGAAATGAAAAAGTGAAATGGGGAAAAAGAAAAAAAGAGAAATAAAAATATGGCCCATTTTTTTTCATCTGAGATGTGTATTAGTGCATGCCTGTTTGCAAGAGTGTAAGAGGAAGAATATGTATAAATCAATGAGTGTATTTACAAGAGAAAATATGTCTATTTATGTATGCGTAACAATGAGTGTAGTGCTATAGAAATAGAAAGGTTTTGTTGTAGAGAAATATAGTGCACAAGCAAGATAGTAAGAATGTATATTAACAAAGATTATCTCTATGAGTGTTTATATTTAACAGACTATGTATGTGTGCATGTATTTTATTGAATTTTGGTTTGAGAATAATGATGGAAGGTGATAATAATTACAAGTGTGGTTTTTGTGAGTCAGAGTTTTTGGTTTTTTTGAATTGAGAAAAAAGATAGATTAAAATAGATGAGTGAGAAAGGGTTTTGTATGTGTGTGCATGTTCGTGTGCAATTCAGAGGTAGAAAATATTTTAAAAACAGGAAAAGAGAAATAAAAAAAATAAAAAGAAGATTTTGGAAGGTAATAAGTTGAAAAATAGGCAGTCATAGATGACAGGAAAAAAGAAAAAAAAAAGTATTGTGAGTCTTGAGATGAAATTACAAAAATGGTGTAGTCGAGAGAATTGAAGTGACAAGAAAGTGGGGAAAATAGGGAGCCAAAATAATGAGAAAAGAATGAAAAATAAAATGAAAATGGAAGAGGAGGAATGAGATAGAAAGGAGAAAAATATGAGAAAAAAAAAGAGAGAGAGACAGTGAGGGAAAATCGCAATGAAAAACTATTCGCAAACAAGAGATCATTACAAATCCAGACAAATCTTCTTCACAAGAAGCACTGGTCTCCAGCCTTATGAGGAATTAGAACTCACTTTATGTATTGCCTACAGCACACACAAGACTAGCAATGATTGGACTAGTTCCGTTGGCACCAACAAGAGATATCTGATTCCACTGGAAGGCAGAGCAAACTTTATAGACTAGAAGAACATTTCAGTCCGATCAAGTTCCGTGCATTATACAGGCTGTGTATCCTGCAGGCAATGTTTTGCTCCAAGATAGTAGCACTGTCAAATATGGCTCAGTCAATGTCTGGAATTAGTTTTGAGAACATGATGCCAGACCATAGATCTTAATCAGAAAAAGTCATTCAGAAGAAGATGCTAAAAGTTTACAAGTTTGTTTGACAGAATATTTGTATTTATTTTCGTTTTGAAAAAAAGATCAAGACAATTTCTTGGTGACTCATGTATTTCGGAATTTGAATTTGATTGTCATAGAATCAATAGTAAAACAAAGTCATTGTAAAATTCTCGATGTACAGAGTGCAATGTCTATGGACATCTACTGCCACTATTTTGGGGGTGGTGGTGGAATAAAAGTATATATTTCCAGTGGTGACAGGCAAAGCATGTATTGTCGTATAATAATGCTGACGTTTGTACACGTGTTGCAATCAGGTGGAAAATAAATAGAAGAATTAACAAGTTTCTTGCTTTGGTGAATTTTCTTGCTTTTGTTTCCTTTTAATTACCTTCAAAGAGAATGGTGTTGTTCTTGCAGCAAAAATGGCGGTCCAAAATATCCAAACAACAACATAACAGTTTTGGGCCTTACTTGGAACCCAAACATAATACATTATAGTTCTTAGTGAGAAAGAAAGTGAAGAGGTTTTATTTCTTTCCTTTACTTTGCACCATGCCTAATTGACTATGCTATGAATCTGATGACTAGGGGAAGAAGACGAGAGATCATCAACTGTTTAATGTCTCAATTAAAGCTGGTCTGTCTCCCCCATATAACTGGATCTCGGCAATCTATATGGTTTTGACAAAAATCCCAACCCCAAGAGGTTGTTCTGAGAGCAATTGCTTTGGGGTGCAATTCGTAATTGGTTCAACTGAAGATTTTTGAAAATTACTTGCTGTCAAAAACAATAATTTCATTGGCTACATAACACTACATGGCACTGTTCCAGTTCATTTTCCAATGCTAAAAAAGACATCTGTCAAATAGTTACTTGAAAAACATCAAGTTGTTAAAATCCGAAGCAGGCTTCTTGACGCTAACAGTGATGAAGACGCCAGCTTCATCTGTGGGAGTTGGCTGGTGCCAAGTATCCTGACCTTCTCATCCCTCGATTGAGAGATCTGAGATATCACGATGTGGGAAAACAAGTTTCTGCACAGCCAAGTTCTTTTTAAATCAAATGAAAAAGTTGATGAACTTTATTAATGCACTCTCCCCTCATCATTCTGTCACAGTATTTCCAAAGTGGGCAAAGGGTATATTCAGAATATATCCTAGTGGGAACCCAGTTATACGATAGACATCGGTGATCATCACACAACAAAATGTGAAAAAAGAAGCATTCATTGGTTACACCTTTTTCCAAATTTTTAATTGATCATCCTCAACATGACATGCTGCTTAGAGACATCGAATATATGATGGTTTGTTAATGACTGATTAAGCAGACTCATCATTTTTTTCCTTTAAATCATGAATTAATGATTCAAACCATACTGATAACATTTTTATCGAAATATCTAAATTTTACCACCACCTCTGCTTAAATTACAAGGTGAAGAGAAGCGTATATGGGTGGTACTGACTCATATTCGTATGTGGAATGCTGGTTTTTATATTCATCTTGTTGAGTTGAACATTCTAAGAAATGTATCCAGGCTCAATACAGAAGGGTATTTTGTTAGCTTGATTATTGATCTGATAACTGGCAATATTAACCTGAATATTATTTGCTGTATCAAAATTTTGCATTGTGAACAAGAGTTTGAAAAGATCATGAGAAAAGATTTCTATTTAAATGTGTATGTATATATAAGAGAGTTCATGATGCACCAAATATGGATTTAAGATGCGATATTTAATTCCCTTGAGTTCAAGGAGGAAACTAATTTATAACCCATCAACGGTAAAAAATACGAAAATAAAAATGATGTCTCACTTCAAGAAATGAATTCATGCAAATATTAGGATGAAAAATCTCCAGATACAGAGGCTCATTTGTTTTTTCACATGAATTAATGTTTATAAAAGAAGCAGAGAAGATAATCCTGTTAGTGACCATCAAATACTTCCAACAGATCTCTGTCTGTCCGCCTGATATCTCCAAAAAATTTCGAATGAATTTCAATTAAATTTTGCAGTGGAACCATGTGCATTCACCTCCCTACATCCTAGCAAACTGTCCTCACCACACAATAGCTCCAGAGTTTCTCTGTCTGTTCAACCAATATCTCCAAAAGTTTTCAATGAATTCCAATGGAGGGTGGGCAAAAGAACATGGAAGAAGTGTTCAAAATTTGAAGCCAATTCATCAGTAATTGCCTCCCCTATGCCATAGCTATCAGTCCATAGGTGTTCCATTTTAGAATGAGGGTTTGAAACTTGATTGTAAATAACTCAAAATGACTTTCTACGAAGCATATAAATCTTTTGCAAACTTCACACAGCATGAAATTTCCTTTCCAGTAATATACAATATACCCATTTTAGTGTAATTTTTTTTTTTCTTACTGGGGCACCATAGCAAAAATCCACCATTATGAAAAAAATGACACTAGAATTTTTTGCAAGTGATGTGAAATGTCAACCCAAGTTAATTTTTTGAGGTCTCTCTAGCATGCCTATTTGGTTTAATTAGACAACTCAAAAATTCCTTCAGAGCCCTATTACAACTCCAGGGCTTATAGAAACAAAAATAGGTTTTTGCATAAAAAGAAGCTTATTTGGAAAGGCTATCAAGTATTATTTTGCTCCTGTTGATTTAACAAATAATATGGTACCATTGAAGTCTTACCACCTTATCTGGTCAGGCCCATAAACTAGATGTATTATCGTTCAACACATATCCTCAGTAAGTGTGTTGCGGGGTTAAGTACTCACGGGCAATTGTTGATAAGATTCGTTTCCAGTTTGCCAGGCCTGTCAAAGCTTTGTTCCATTTACACACTGGTATCCCCCAATGGTCACCCATCGAGGGATTGACCTTGGTTGAGATTGCTTAGCCAGTAATCTTACAAAAACTGGTGCATCCATAACCCCTTAGCCTCAGGGAAAGCTCTCTCGACCCTAGTCCTTGTGTTTGGTGGAGAGGCATGGAGTCTAAAAAGTTTTTCGTATGATTTGGTGGTGAATTGAACCTCAGCCTACCAAACTAGAGGCAAGCACTTTACCACTGGGCCATGGTGATCGATCGTCACTGGGAATGGAATTCTAAGTGTTCTTACCATTTTAGCAAGAAATACACAAAAAGAAAAAAATTGTTATATGTTCTACCAAGAGGAGAGGAGTAGCATCAGAGGTGAATCTGAGGGAGAGGGAGGGTTTTAAATCTATGAATAGTAGTTTACCTACGGCATTTATACTAACTTTATATAATGTCTTTAGCCCCCAGGCTGGAAACCTCAGCACTAAATGTTTGAGATAAGAGCCCCCTCAAAGAGCTACCCTGACACCCCAAGTCACAAATTTCCTGTTACACCCCTGATTAACACACAAAGTGAATTATGTTGTAAATGTGAATTGCATTCATTAAAATGTTCTTCAAAGATCAATGAATTAAGATTGTTTTTTTTTAATGATTGTTGATGATTTTGGAAAGCAGATTGTTGGACTTGAAATAATTGCTTAATTAATCAACTTAAATGCACACAATTTCATCAGCAACTGAATATACACTTGTATATGCATACATATTTTTATGTATATACAGCTAAACGTATAAAAGAATCATCAATTTTTTTTATTCCCCCACATCAAGTATATAAATCTTAAATACAGAAGAATATATATATGTGTGTGTGCGTGTGTATAATTATGTATACTTGTATATGTATAAATATGGAATTCTATAAACACACAAAGTGGAATCAAAGCCTGAATGCATCTAATAACTTTTCTAATTATAGCAAATTTTCTTTATGGTTCAAGTTTAAGCTTATTGAGTATCTATGCCTTTGGCAAATTTTTTCAATCCTCTGTTGGCTATAGTTAGTCCATTCATGAACTTGTAAAATCCTTGATATCATATTAGGTTTAATGGAGATTTATATGCATGGAGATGCACGATACAGATTCAAAGATAATCTCACTTTGAAGTTGTGCTTCTATGAGCACGTTGATTATAACTTCCTGTTTGGCACAACATGATAGCGTATGAATCCCGATGATATGCTCAGGTTTTTTATTGAGGTCGACCCATCTATTCCATGCTAGGAGATGGATACAGTATAATTTGAGAGAAGATTAACTTAGTGGTAGATATGAGTGAGCCGAACGAGACTTCACAGATTAAATGGTTAGAGGGTGAGAGGAGCTGATAAAATACAGTTTTATCGTAAAACTTTTGTGAAAAACATGAACCAAATAAAAAACCCTGCACTGTCTCAGGCAATTAATAGCCTTGTTTTAGTCATATTAAAGATAAGACACGATTATCGCAGATAAGGATGATGAAGTGTGAGTTTTCTTCACTGTAGTCAATATCCAGCATAGGTTCTTAATACCCCGGTGTATCAGATAGTAAGAAGCTAAAATGCAAAGAAATTGGAAAGTAGAAGAGAAAAAAAAAAAGATGGAAATATAGTGTGGAAGCAGAGGCATAGCAAGAGATTTGGGAGTTCAGAGGATTTGGTTCCATCTGGGTTCCCCTCTGACATGAGAATTGTCAGTAGAAATGCATTAAGTGATATTTATAATGTTTCTGGGGGTCAGAAGTGGGGGTCATTTTCAAATTTCTTTTAATATCATTAAGAATTAAGGTTTGTCACTCGATAGAAAGTATCACATGACCAATGTCTCTTTGTAGCATACCATGCTGAGGGTGATCAATTAAAAAATTGGAAAAAACAATGATCAATGAATAAATTACTTCTCTTGCTTTTTGCTGGGTGACAATCACTGAAAATGTCTTAATTTAAACAAAAACAAGTAAAAATGCTGCTGAACACAAAATCAAGTGACCCATTTCGAATAAACTTACATTGCAAATTGCCCCCTCCTAAAAAAAGTTATTTTGGGGGGTAATTTTAAAAAATCAAATATTTTTTCTCCTAGACCTAAAGTAAATGTTTATATTTTCAGCTCTCTATCTCCATTAAGGTGGCCTGTATGCACAATAGAAAGATAACCACCGATGATTTACATATGCAAAACATAGAAATTGCAAGGAAAGCCTTGGAAAGAGCAATGCTAGGAGTAACTCTAAGAGGTAGAAAAAGATAAACATGGATTGGATAGAGGACTAGAGTGAAGGATATCATAAAAATAATTACGTCACAAAAATGGAGATAGGCTGAACACTAATGACAGCAGATGTAGCTAAAGATTAACCGATTGGTGCCCACTGTACGGTAAACACAGTAGGAAGAGAGCATACACAATCTTGAGGGATGATATAGACACAGGTTTACCAGTAAGACATGGTAGAAGGAAGCACAATTACAGTTGTTATGGAAGGGGATGGGAAAGGCATTAGTTCAGCAGTGAGCTTATAACAGATGATGATTAGATATTAGTGATAATACTTAAATCAAATCAAATTGATACTTCTAATATTCTGGGTGATTATAATTGCTCAGAAGTGAATAAAGATATCTTTGTATTAAATATATTGAAATTTTTCAATAAACTCAAAGTTAAAGCTCAATAATTGAATGAAACATTGACAATGTCAACATGAAATGTCTATCTATCTATCTCTCTCTCTCTATATATGCATGAATTATAAATTGTGTTATATTACACAGAAATTTATTTAAAATGATCTCCCATCATTACACAGTTAATGTATCACTCAATCTAGACAACACAAATAGAATAAACATTTAAAGAAAATGGGGCTGCTGCAGGAATTGAACCTGCAACTGATAGAGTAACAGCTTCAACATCGCAATGCTATTACCATTCAACTAAACAGTCGCTGTTAATGTAAAGGCCAAATAACTGCTTTCAACAATTTAGCATTTGCAATACACCTAAAACCTTATATAAAATGACAAACTACATGAATGACATAAACTCTGTAATAAAGGGAGATGGGGTTTGATCAACACTGCTGGGGTGCCATGTTAATATAACTGTTTTGTTTTTAAAATCCCCAAAACAGTTATAGGGTAAACAACTGATGATCCCAACAAGAGATAATTTATGCATTGTACAAAAATAACAAAGTATAGAGGGAAAAAAAGAAAAAAAACACTTTTGGAGATTTCATAAATTTCGTAGACAGATACTGGGAAATGGATGACTTGAGTGACACAAAAAAATCTATTGAAAAAGTTTTTCGATGTTTAGTGTTTAAAGCTGTAAAGCTTTCTAGACAATATATATAATACACATATATTTATACATTTATGTGATACCCAGCATGCGTTGGTTGCTTAGTTGGTCAGTCTGTTTTGCTGAAGGACACCGAAGTATAAAATTTAGTGGAACCTCTGTTGTTCAATTTTTAAATGTCGACCATGGAAGCTGACTCGCCATTGTAGATGACTTGTCAATGAGCCGTGGGTGCACCAACTGTAAGAATGAAATGATTCAGACAAAAACATTTCAGTAGTCAATAAAGACTCACCCCTAAAAAACACTTGACAAAATACCAATTTTATTAATGCCCTCATTTTTCAAATATTTCTTCAGAGGTTTCCAAAATACATTTTTAAGGTAAGGTATATCGAGAACCTTGAAAGAATTGCTATTTGCGAAGCAATTTGATCTCGTGCAAGTCTTCATTGATCCAATATAATTAAAGTTCTGTTTAGAAATGTTTTTACCTTTAGTGTATTTACTTGTAAACACCAGCCTTGCTTGTAAAATGTCTACTTTTTCTGCTTGAGGCTAAAACAATCACTTAATGAAAAAATCTCCTTTCTTCTCTTTCTTTTTTTTTTTCTAAAATAATATATAATGAACTCGACAGATTTTGAAATTTGCAAAAATAGTTTTCACAACATAGCTATATATTTAACAGGGGCATACCGAAGAAGATTTTTTGGGGGGGTAGGGGGTGACACACCCTCTCTCAATGCTCCTCCTGTCAACAAATTTATTCCCTAATTCAACCTGCACATTCAAAAGTCAGAGGCTAGTATGCCAACTTTTTTGGCAAATTAGAGAACTGCATCCTCCCAATGCCCATAGTGAGCCCCTACCTCCAAGATTTTAAAACTCAACACTGTTCCAATGCCCATGTTGGGTAGGTCTCTGGGGTAATGCTGGGATTATCTCCCCTCCAGCCCAAATCTGATCAAATAGAAATTAGGAAGCCATTGATTATGTAAGCTATGCTTATCAATAGGTTACATATGCATTGAGAAATTCTTTGAAGTAGAGGAAAATTTTAAAGACTGAAATCATGATTGATTTGTAGAGAAACTCTATTTTTGTATATTTCCCTAGTCTGCCATTGCTTTTTGGAAAAAAATTGTATATGATGCAGATTCTTTTCAAATAACAGTCAAGTCAAGCCTTCTTTTTCTCCTGAATAAACAACCAATTAAATTTTATGCTAAATTTGACTGTTTACAGGAAGTATGTGACTATGAATCGCAAAATATATATTTAAAATAGTCCAAGTCACTAGCCAATGCCTCAACATTTACTTGAATCAAAACATTAAATAGACAGATCTGGTTAGTCATTCAATAGAAATCCTCATGTGACCAACATCTTTTGGCAGCATGCTGTGTTAGGGTGAACAATCACAAAATAGGGAAAAAAAAGGGTGATCAATGAATAAGTCACCTCTCTTGCCTTTTGATTGGCTGCAATCACTACTGGACACAGACAAAGGAATCAATGCAACTTAAAGCTTACATCAAAAATTGAGCCTCCGCTATAAGCTTATTCAGGAGGGAAATTTGCAAAAAACAGAAAAAGGACATTTTTTTCTAGATAAAATAACAAATACATTTTAAAATTTGTAGCCTTCTAGCTCTATTTGTGTGACCAACCAGCAAGACCTACTTGAAAACTGAAGAAACCTCTGGTAACCAATTTACTTGACAGATTCTAATGAGAAATAGAACTTTCTTATTGACTGTTAGCTTAAAGAAACAATTTTTGTAGATTTATTGAGTAAATAACAAACCCTAATGATTAAATTGTTTTCATTTTTTGAGTTAGTTTTGATTTACGTTTTCAACTCTTAATATCATAAACCACTTATCACTGCTGCTAATTGCCAGTGGAATGCTTTTGTGAATAGAATAAAAAATAATGGAACTCCTCTGTTAATAGACAGAAAAATAATTCTAAAATTTACCTAAAGGTGGCACTTAACTCTGATAAGTAGTTATTCCTCTTGATACTGACATTCAAATTCTGTAATAGATTATCAGTCTCTTTCATTTTCATCTAATATCTCAATCAATGTTTTCCTGTATTCTCATCAAAAGAACAGGTGTCAGTCACTTATAGAGGGTTGATACTAATAATAAAAAGATCAACAAAGTTTAGTTGTAATACATCAATATTTTTGTACTTAAATCTCTGAATTCTTATATGAACTGCAATCATACTTCTGAATCTTTTAGCCATATCTTAAAAGGTCAAATGGATAAAAGAACATATTAAGCAAAGTCTGTTTCACAGACTTGGCAAAAACTTACCCATATTGTATGTCTGTGTCATAATTCTCTCTCAATACCCTCATTAAGGGTTAGGTATACACAGGCAATTTTACCAAACACACTCCCAGCAAACTTCATTCTGCTTACAGGACCTGGTATCCCCTAATGATCACCTATCTTGGTACTAGGTACAGGCTCGAGGTTGTCTGACCGATGATTTTACAAGAACCTGTGTATGCAATGCGATTTGGCCATAAATCCTTAACCTTTTGAGAGAGGTTCCTTGTGCAGAGTGCTCAGTGGAGAGGCATTGAGTACCATTTTAAGATTCTTTAGTGTGACTCAGCAGTGAACTGAACCATGGCCTACCAACCAAACATAGGGGAGCCTTAGTGACTGGTACTTATATATTTTACTAATAAAAAAATTAACCCCACCATCATTTTTATAATTCACTGATTTTTGAAATATCAAATTTCTACTGAGAAAGATTAGCATATTCAGATATCTGAATACAGAAATTATAGACATTTTATCAACCAACAAACCAGAGATTCAACAAGTGGAAGTTGATATGACTTCTATCAAGTCACTTTAAATACAAACAGATTTGTTTTGTTGAACTTCCATTTCCCTACTGATTTAAAACAGGCCAAGAAGCATGAAAGATAAAGTTAAGATGACAAAGAAAATTATTATTAATACATGGGATGAACTTTTTTTCTAGTCATTGTTATTTTGAAAGAATTCACATTTCTCATATCACATTGTGAGGAATTGAGCAATCAAACACGTGTGTTCAGGACTTTTAACTGAAACCCTTCCTTCAGATAGATATTTGAAACATCACTTCTGACAACGACTCTCTATAAGAGTCTTGAACACACGTGTTCAATTGCTCATTTGCCCTGGGGCTTCTAGCTAATTACTCTCTCTCTTTCTTCCTCTCTAGGATTGGTATCATTTTGCTGTTCTCCCAGCCGCTCCAAACAGGCTTGAGCTATTGGTGAGGACATGGTTGAGCTGCTGCGTGTATGTGAGATGCCTCAACATCATTGAACTAGAATGGGCAACGTTTAGCACAGTGATTGGTCACAGTGAAAAAACGGTCAGGGCAAAAGTTTGGATTGATTGGGAGGATGGTGAAAAGATATCAATCTTAGAGAGGATGAGAGAGAGAGAGAGAGAGTAACTGGCCAGAAGCATTGAAGCAAATGAGCAATTAAACATGTGTTCAGGACTTTTATAGGTAGTTGCTGTCTGAAGTGACATTTCAGATATCTTGCAAAAAGAAGGGTCTCATATTAAATTTTCAACTAAAAGTATAGGGAGTGCCACAATATATTATATATCTAATTAGGCTAGCTTAGTATGGCCCAGCAAAAGTTCATATCTTTTTTATCAATTTACTCAAATCTATGAATTTTTTTTTTTCAGAAAAAAATAGGAACATTTATGTGATCCAATGAGATTTTCACATGATCCCTCTTCAAAAATTAGTTAAGCTTATCAACAATAGACTCTTAAATGGTCATACCTTTCAAATATTGACTAAATATTGATCAACCAAAGACTGAGAGGAATGATAGTGACTTCCATCATAATAATAAGTATGAGGCTATGGTAGAATCTACAAATATTAGACTAGCTACCATAATAGCATGGACATCCATTGCCACGCTTCCAGGTGGGGGACAAAAAGGTATATTCCTAGGTGGGGGTATAATAGGATATATTTCCAGGAGGGGCACAAAGGGTATATTTCCAGGTGGGGTACAAATGTGTGTATATTCTAAATGTATCTTAGTAGAAGTTCTATTAACTATGAATATACTGTCCTTTTACATGGGGACATAAGAATGATTGTACTGCACCATTATTATAATTGACCATAAGGTTCCAACTTTTATACCTGCTGGCCCTCGGTGAGAAAGCCCGATCTAGGAGGGAACAAATTCTTCATTCCCTCTTCCTCTTAGCAGATGCCCATGCAGGACCAATCAGTGCAGTATTGGTTGGATGCTCATCTTCAGTTCAAGAGGTTGTGGATTCAATCCATGTGATATTCAATGCTCTCTGCTAAGCACACGGCATAAAGAGTAGGATTGAGAAAGCCTATCGTGGGATGTGCTCAATCAAGCTAGCTTGCCCAAGACACATCAGTAAAAACATGAGTGCCCCTTCAACATGGTACAGGGGACTAAAAACCCTGTGCAGAGCTATGAGATGATGGGAACCTATCCACCATCAGATGTAGGAACCTTATTTTAAATCTGTAATCAGAGCTTTTTTTGGTTTTATTTACTATAGACAGAAGTCATTATTGATTTGTATTGACTGGGCAGAATATTGATTGGTGTTAAAGCACCTAGAATCGGTGTTTCAATTTACTTAGACTATTAGTCATTATCTTTATTGGTTAATAACAAAAGCAAAAGCAATGAATATACTGAAATGCCGATAAGGTTGCGTGAAGTTCCAATATCAACAGAAAGAAAAAAATAAATAAATAAATAGTAAGTCTTTTGCCTGTCAGCAAGAAACAAGTTTGGTAAGAATGAAACACAAATCGACAGGCATCTGTCAACACCAGACAAGTAATAGAACAGTGTAGTAAGAGAAAAAGAGGAAACTAATCAAGAGGTTCTTGGAGAAATCAGTGGAACCATTGATTCGGCCTTGGATTAACAATGGGAAACATCAGGTGGTATTGTGCTGGCCAATAGGTATTGACTTCTTTGTGCAAGACACTATGGCCTTGTGTTACGAGTTACAATCTATATTCACAGCAGGTGTGCATATGCTAAACTTGGTACTGAAGGTGTCTGAAATATGGGAAATAAACAATATTGTTACAAGGGTGTGTGTAAAAATTACCCCTGCATCCTGACAATATCAGATGAAGTGCTGGATTTTGATAAAGAGGGTATTATTTCACTTTTTAACATATAGTTCAGGCGTATAGGCATATTATCATATTTGAATAAAGACCAGCTCATGTACCTATGTTTAAGCATATATTTAAACAAAAATACAAGGACGGTGAGAATATTTTTCTGAGAAGGGACCTAAGGCAATTTCTTTTCAGATAAACTGACAGAGTGTTGTATCATTTCACTTCAGTTTCAGAGGAGATTAATGTTGAATAACTAAGGAGGTTAGTTCTTGAATTCATGAACTGCTTGATAGTGCTCCTGATTAACAGAGGAACTCTGGTCAGAATAGATTAAGATAAAAAGGAAATCTCCAATGGATAGAATACTAGAAAAATATTTGAAATTACCTATCGGTCAAAAAGGAGTAACTTGATCAGCAGATTTTTCTCTTAATACTGACATTTGATTTTTCTAACATAAATTTAAGAGTTAATAAATAATGTTCTATGTATGAGGATATATCATGTTGCAAAGAAAACCAACTCTTGATTACTTGAGTATAAAATTTGAAGTTTTTGGTCCTATGTTTTGCTCATATAGCTATCATTCAAGAATATTATTATTGCTGTGTAATTTTGAAAGTCATTCAATGGAAAAAAACTTGAAGTTGGTTCTTCTCTTTTGTTTCTCCAATTTGGTGAAAATATAAGGAATAAAAATCACTGTAAATTATTAAATAAATCTCTAGATATAAAGCAATAAATAATTTAGATGCTTTTGATCTTGATGTCCATAAGAAAAATAAAATTTACATGAAGACAAGAAGAATTGACAATAGCTTTATTATTATTTTTGTGACTTCCTTTCTGAAGAGCTGTGGAGACAAGTTAGACAGAGAGAGAGAGAGAGGGAGGAAGTGGAGGAAGACAAAGACATAATACTGGGAAATATTTTCAAATCTTTTGTTCAATTTTCTTTGATTGTGTACGGATTTCTTTTCAGATGTCACCTCTAGTGGCAGTACCCATATTTCAGCTGTCAATTGTTTGAGAAGATCAGCTAAAAAAAAAAACTAAGTTTATTGCCTAAAACAATATTTGGACATCATTTTTTTTCCTCCAAAATGAATTATTTTCCTGAAATAATATATGAAAATAAATTTTGAGGAATCAGTAGGAGAAAATATTTAAAAATTGTTCATTTCCTTTCAAGAATTTTCCCATTTGTAATGACTGTAACAATGATTTATCAATTTTATTGAATAGCCAATGAAGTTGATTTGGCAGAAATATTTTAATTATAATCTAAGAACCATGCAATGTCTACGAGAGAGGATCATGCCTCACATTACATGGAGAGGTCAAAAAACAGCATATTATATTAGAGAAAAAAACAGTAGTCAGAAATATTACAAAAACCATTAGCAAACTCTTACGGCATGAAACGGGCATGTTGCAAGAAGGGCACACAACCTCTAACTGTTGGACATCACAACTCACAATGTAAATTCTTAGACATCACACATGAAATTGTGGCCAGCAAAAAATTAGATGCTATCATGATTTAGACAAGTTCAGAAGACATTGGCACTGGCATTAAGAGGTCTGATGCATCTAGGAGAAGGTTCATGTCCAAAGGCGGATATTGAAAGGCTGCTGCTGCTGATAGTAATGATGATTAAATAAATGAAAACAAAAAATGAAATTTTAAAATACAACTTAACAAAATTTTTTACAAGAATGTACCAAATTTTACGGCCTGTAAGACCCCCACCACCCTTATTTCAGCAGAGAATACTAAGAAAAAAAGTATTTCTAACATCCATCACCAAATGTTTTTTGTAAGTTATTGTTAAGATCTGATCAATATGGGGCTAGACAACAAAGTTTTCACTTACCTTTTGAGAATTTTTTTTGAGGAATAAAAGGTGTGAGGGTCAAATACGGTACTTGCCCCACATTAACACATATGCTCATCAATCAACCAGCAAAATTTTTCCCCTTGTTATTTTTGCAATTGGAAAATCACAAGGAGGGTAAAGCTTGGAACTTTTAATAAGTAGTTCCTCACTATATCAGGGAACCATTCTGGAAAATCTGCTCATCAACATTTATTTCCAGATCAAATGTTAATGCTCTTTGACCATTATCAAAAGGGTAAACGGAATCAGCAAACTCAAGCGGCTAAAATATCTAGAACAAAGAACACATAGGTGGTCATCCATGGATACTTTTTTTTGTATAAGCTAAAATTTTTGCCACCAATAGTTTGTTTCCAATATATCATCCAAAAGATATACCCCAACAATATATATATATATATATATATATATACATATATATATATATATATATATATATAATGCTCTCCTATTCAGGGTTGAGCACCCTTTAAGTGAGGTAACTCGTTCATTGTAAGCTTATGCAATGCTCTTCCAATAGGAATAGAGCACACTGGTGGATGGGGGAATATATATGAAAATAAATATATTGCTTAAATTCAACCTCACTGATAGTCCAGTTCCATGGAGCAGGGGTTAGGCACAAGCCTCTAGGTCTGAAGCGAAGGTTTTCGATCCTACCTCATGGTACTGGATGGATTAATGGATAGTCTATAGCCACACTGAAGAGTTGTAATACAACAAAACAGCTGTCTGCAGATGACACAATAATATATATATATATATACATTATATATATATATATATATATAAATAAACTGAAACAGAGATTCTTGCTCAAAATGTAAATGGCAACCTATCTCTATCTGTTGACAAGGATGTACAGTGAGTGCAAGAAATATTGGACCATAGATTGATAGATATTGTAAGAAGATAGAAACCAAAGAATTTTACAGATATTTGTATTATATAGAGTCTAGGGAGATTATTTCAGGTGGGGTTTGTCACATGATCAAATACATGGTTATCCTAGAATTTAGCCTGGGACTCAATTGGCTGAAGGTGTTGTGAAGGACCTTTGGATTAGCTAAGCTGTGGCCAGAAGTGGTGGGGTTTTGGACATGATATTTGGAATAGAGAGATTTTCCCGCATTGTAAGAAACAGATACATAGGGAATCTTAGAGAAAGAGCAACCAGAATTGTGAGCAAAATAACTTTTGTACCCCGGATCTCTTCCTATCCAAGTTGCAAATTAACACCTATCAACAACAACTTCAGGAGAGTTGCAAAATTAAAACCAGCAGCTAACTGAGATTTCACCAGTTTTGCTCTGTATTATGGTATGCAAATTAGCTTGTGCATTGCGAGGGAGAGTAGAAGGAGATGATGCTAGAGACAGACTGTAACCGAGCCTTACCAGCGACAATAGAAGTCACTGACCCAATACAGCAAACATCTCATTGGTTTAAGACAAAACTTTACCCTAATTTGATGTATCACATGATGGTGTTACAATATGAGAATGAAAAAAAACTTGAAACAAGATTGAAAATTGGAAAGTTATGTATAAGAATCTGTCTATTTTAAAGCGTAAAAGTATTTTGAAATAATTTTTTTTCAAAAAATCTGATACTTTTTGCATCCACTGTATCAAGAGTTCAGATATGGATAAGAGTAACAATTGTTTGTAGTGTCTATAATTATGGATTTTTTTTTTTCAATTATCAAATCTTGTTTTAGGGTTGAATTGCATTTGAATGAAGAGACAAGTGTCTCAATTTCCACAGACTTTTAAAATTCAGCTGCTCTACACTTCAAATTGATTAAAGACATTGCTGACTAAATTCAATATTCAATGGCCCAGGGATTTTCAGAAGAAATTTAATACGGAAGCTTTCTTTTATTGAAAATCGTCAAAGAAGAGATTTATACTATCAGGAGGAGTTATTTAGTTTCTTTTCTTTTCTTTTTTTTTTTGCTATGTACAACTCTTACTAACTCAGTCTAATGATTAAAAGAATTCATCATTCAATGAGAATACAGATGTCTCCCAATATATCGTAGTTTGCAATATAAAATGGCGGGGGTGGGGAGTAGAGCCCAAAATTTCCAACTATATCATCACCCACATCCAAAAAACTGTGGATAAAAACCAAATTTATTTTTGAGCCCATGAGACTGATATTTTGGGCTCAGCACTATTTTTTAATCTCATTTCATGACAGAGGTGACACAACTACCATCGCAGCTGAGAAAATAAAATGAATTAAACAAAAACATTCCAGCTGTCGGTGGACAAAACTTTTAAAATATTTTTATTTATTTGAGGTTTTTCACTTAGGAGCTCAAGTCCAAGTTATGTGGAGTTGCAGGGGCTGAAAGTCCAAAGGGTCAAGTCTTTGATGTAAATATGTAGATATTTTGTAATTGAATACTAAAATTTGATACAATTTGTTATATAAGGCTGTCATTTTGGAAATATTATTCAATAAAAGCAAGCATTACAGATTGCTTTCATTTATTTTTTCAAATCTCTGTCACTTTTAATATGATAGACAATGTCTGCCATCTCACACCTTAGGACTGCACTTTATTATCACCCATGACCACCTGCCAGTTATTGTGACTTGGTTATAATATGGTTGCGTTTCTTGGACCCCAACATCCGCCTAATTACAGGGTACACCTGTATAAAACCATTTCAGAAGCTTTTGATGTAGGTTTCATGGATTTGATTGCTTTCCTTTGCCATTCTCCTATACATCAGTAGAACCAGGTAAAATGCAGAATAATTCTTCAGGTAATTTTAGCTTGGTATTTAAGAGAAATGTAAAATTCACTATTGAGAGAGTAGGAGGTGAGGAGTGGCGTAATGGTTTTCTGGCATAAAAAAATGGAATTGGCTAACCGATTTCGACTTTCAGCCAAAACGTGACAATGTGACAAACGTATGTGTGTGCTGAATGTTTCTGCAAATGAACATTTGAAATTGTTTCAAGATATTTTAGGCACAGCCTATCCCTCATAGCTCACAAAATTGAACTGGCATTTTTCAATATATTGCATTAAGATGTTATTCTATACTTTGGATTTCTTTGTTCAGTTTTGTTGTTTCATTGGATAAAAGGTTAATGAATATTTTTTGAATTGTTATGTGTTGAAATAAATTAATAACAATTATATCCATCAATTAACAGATTATTGTTATTACTTCTGTACATTATTTTAGGTAAGTAAGATTTTGTGAGCTTATTAATTACCTTTGTGCATAGGCAGCAAAAGTTGTGTGAGCGCATGTGTGTGCACTAATTGTAGGGAACTGTGCCCAAAGGGGGTTACAGTGCCCCAAAACTCTCAGCTGCTTGAATCTACATCACTCATTCCGGATGGACCCCTCTGTCATCCCCAAGCATAAATGCTAGATACAGCCATATTTTTGTTGCTCGTTCCCAAAACCAATTTTAATCATTGATCTGACAGCAAAGATGAGATAAAGAAAAGCAACTGAAAATTATGAAGAAGGTAAAAACTATTATTGATGATGTTGCAATATTCATTGAAGAATAAAGTTTGAAAAATTAAAAATATCATTCTATTAAAAAGACTTCTAGGTTTCAGTTGTAAACATCATCAGCATGGAATACTGGTTGTAAAGAGTTATGTTTTAGGTGGAAAATCAGCTTCCGATTAACTATAAAGTCCCAGTGGCTGAATGGTTAAAAGCAGTCAAGTGTATACTGGAACCCCTCTGGCTTGTGGGGGTGAGTTAAATTTTCATCATGGGCTCGCTCTTTATTTTTTGATTATGCTATCTAATTGTCGCTGCAGGATTATGATCTGATTCAAAGATGTGATAGAAAGCAACTGAGAATTAGGATGATGGTAGAAACTAGACAAAATTAATAATAAAACTTCTCTGTTATGAAGATATAAATTTAGTTGGGTGGGTTTTTTGCAATCACTCCTATGGCTCCTATGGAAATATGGTGAAAATGAAGTGAAATCAGAAAATCAAAGAGATTCGCAGAATAGAGGCAAGTCATTGTTATGAATTTATCATATTAAATTAGGAATCAAGAATTGGATGAGATCTCAGAGAATGAAGCAGGATGAAAGTAAGAGATAAATTAAGAAAAAGAAATAAAACATTCTTTTTAAGACAGAAATGAACCTATGTTTTAACTGGGTATCTTTTTTCATTTGATAAATAGTGGTCCCTAATTCAAAGCATATGTATCATCTAAATACAGCTAAATACATGCATGGAATAAAGATCAGAATATAAATTTCAAGTCATTATGGCTTGAAAATTTTAATTACATTTTTTTTTACCATATAAATATAATCAAATTTCTTTACTTAATACCAGTCCAACAGTTAGGAAAAAAAACAAAATAAATGGATTTAGATTGATTTTTACAACAGGTGTTGAAATATGAATTTTTTGCATGCTGAGTTGGAAAGGAATCTCTGAGTGACCCATGGGATCTGCTTTTGTTGGAATTCTGTTCTGCTTTAAATGATATAATAAGACAACTGAAGGCATTTAAACATTTTTTTTTTTCTGGATTAATTTCAAATATGCTGAAAGGATTAACATTTGGGATGTTATAAAAATACAGAAAAAAGCAAGACGAATTTCCATGTATAAATACATTGATGGTTTTAGATATGTCAGCTTTTCTTTTCTCACTTTTGCACATTGTATGTTTGACAATGTTTTATAAGGATAATTCTCATAAGTTGCAAATTCTGTTTCAACTTATCTGGCAAAATATTTCCAATAAAAGGCTTGATGAGAATTGATTCTACGTTAGAATATTTTCTCATTTCTGACTATAAAAATGTTCTACTTAATTATACTGATCACCTTGGCCCGGTTGGTAAAGTGCTCTCCCCTAGTTTTGTCAGTCACAGTTGAATACACTCATACCAAGTCATACCAAGGACTTTAGAAATGGTACTCAATATCCACAAAAAACTCAAAATAAGGACCAGGATTGTGGAATCTCTCCACAAAGCTAAGGGGTTATGGCCAAATCATATTGGATGTGCTGGTTCCCATAACATCAGCAAAGTTGAGCAATGTTGAGCCTGGTCAATTACAAGATGTGTGACTATTAAAGAATACCAGCTGCCATCATGAAGATAAAAATTACCCATGTGTACCTAGCCCCATTACACCCTTGACTTAAGTATAGGCAGAGAACAATGATACTTACATAGAGTTTCAGTACTAAGGATTTATTAATAACTGAATCAGCACACATCCTTGCAAATGTTGTATTTGAAAAGGATTATTCAATGGTTCAAACGGTATCATTACATTCCTATGATGAAACCATATTGTGCGTTGATTAGCTCTAAGTGGGAAGACAGGTCCAGCCTTGTGTAGTTTGGAGGCATTTTAATTTGAGAGGCAACATCTGAGGTGGTCAGCTGGATGAGACTTTAAGTTTCCTCTCAAGATCTTCTGAAAAATTGCCTTTGAGAGATAATGAACAGGATTGACACACATCAATCGTAATTACCTAATTTAATTTTGTATACATGAATTTAGGATGTATATCATCATTAATAGCAGCGTAAATTTGTCCTTTTATATATGCATATATATATATATATATATATATATATATATATATATGAAATGGATAAAGATTTTTTCAATGGTTCATAACAGATCGTATCACTCAAATGGAAATCATTTTTAAGTGAAATGGAATGTAAAATCTCTATGAACCTTTAGAAGACTCTTTACTTATTTTTTAAGCGCTCTACTGATGGTATTGGGCACTTTTTTTCCAGCAAAGATCTACTTGATACATTAAAACATATACATGCTTCTCTTTTATATATACGTGTGTATATTTGTATATACAGACACATACAGGCACTAGCCAAAGGTTTTGGGAACTTAGAAGGTGAAATGGCTTTCTCAAAGAAAATAAACATTGATGAAAAGTGCAGTTCTTTATTTCTTGAATGATTTCTAGAAATGTTCAGCAAGACAAAAGGAATGACTTTTAACTTGATGAATGAATACATTGATCAATCTGTTCAAGTTTTCTGAACTTTTGAATAACACCTTTTTATATATATATATGTGTGTGTGTGTGTATATACTGTATTTCACCATGTATAACCCACCACCATATATATTCAGCAGACCCAATTGAGTTTCAATTCTGAATGAAAAATCAGTTAACCTGTATAACAATTAAGTTTGGTAGATGATATGCCCCTAGATGTTTTAGCTCAAAATTTGCAGAAAAAATGGTCATTATTCATAGATAAATAGTATATATATTTATATACATATATATATCATATATATATATATAAACATATGTATACATACATGTATATATATATATATATACATATATATATAAAAGGAAGAAACATAGAAAAATGTAACAGCAATTATTATATTGTATACATAATGTAAGGAATGTAAAATTAACAAGAAACTGTATAATAACTCAACCAACTCAAAAGTCATTTTTAGTATGTCTACTCTATATACAACGTTGTCTGAATTCTATTAGGAGTAAATATCAAAGATAGAGGGTCACATGGTAATAAACAAATCATTTGACAGTAAGTCTTTTGCTATTTACCAAGGCTATCGTTAAACATCTACGTTGTCAGATTTGACCAGAAAGGGAGATAATCCAAGCTTCATCACAGAGACACCCGACACTGGGATTGGAAAAGGACTGAATTGATAAATCAAGCAAGTCTAGTGATCATCATCATAATCAACCTGTTAGCATTCGTCATTGGACATAAAACTTCCCCAATTTTTGCCGGACCTCTCTATCATGTGCATCATGGAGCCAGTACTTTCTAAATTTATCTAGCTTGTTACGCTAACTCACTTTCTGTTGGTCACAGCCTTACACCTGATCTCTGGGTAAACATGTTGTGAGTTGTGATGTCCAGGGGTTATCGGCTATTCTTGCCACATGTCCAGCCCATTGCCATTTGAGTTTTCTAATATTTCATATGATGTCCTGGATGCCTGTCTCTTCTCCGATATACTGTGCTGTCTTATGACATGTGAGGTTGTGTATGATTGTCGCATGTGCAAGTTGCATGGTTCCCAGTTTGCGAGTCAGTCTCTTGGTCAGGTTCAAAGTTTTAGCTCCATATGTAACCATTGGTAAGACACATCGGTAGTATACCCTTCTTTTTAGGACAAGTGAGATTTTAGACTCGCCTCAAAATGCTTGTATTAAAGCTCTGACTCCAGGCTTGCTTGATTGAAGCATGTCCGCCCCATGAGTCTGGTATTGAACCTCTGCCTCCAGACATTCCCAGTATCTGTTTTGGGTAAGTTTTTGAGATGAAGCTTGGATATCTTCCGTTTCTCGCCAAACCTAAAAATCCTGTTAAACATAGACTCTGAATGCAAGTGATACTTTTAGCACATACTTCCACGGCCAATTTAGAAGAAATATCACATCTCATATTTTGTATTTGTCATCAAGGCAATTTTTGAATTTGTTATTTTTTTTTTAAAACATTGCTCTTAATGAAAACATGCCTGTGAAAAGAAAAAAATAAAGCAAAACATTTATTTTTTTTACCTAGACTAATTACAGCAGCAGCTAACATTAGCGATGAACTGATTATAGCCACTTGTACATCGTAAAAAGTTTTGAAGAAGCTTGTTAACAAAGATGCTAGTGTTTTCCTACCAGAAGAAACATAAAAGGTTGAGAATTTTTTTCCAAAGTACTCACAGAAACAGTCAGACAAATATTACAACGGGTTTGGATAACAACCATGTAAAAGTTGTTAAATTCTTTCAGAAAAAAAGGAAAAACTGTCTAATGCTAATAATAAGAAATTACTAAAATAACCAAGACAATTTTTTTATTCTTTTTAGACTAAAAGTGATCTGTAGAAAAGAAAAATAAAAGCTATGATTTGTGTCTGTAAACAGCAAATATACTGATCACCATCTCTCAGTGGTAGAGTGCTCATCTTCAGTTCTGTTGACTGTAGTTCAATCCACTGCCGAGTCATACCAAAGACTTTAAAAATGGTGCTCAATGCCACTCCACCGAGGATCCAGCAAAAAAACTAGGATTGAAGATCCTCTCGCCAAGGGAAAGGGGTTACGGCCAAATCACAATGGATGCACTGGTTCCCGTAATATCACTGCACTTGAGCAATGCTGAGCCTGGTCAGTATCTAGATAAGTGACCATTGTGAATTACCAAGTGCTATAATCAGAACAAAGCTTTCACAGGCCTATCAATCCAGAGCTGGGTCTTTATAACAATTGCCCATGTGTACATGAACCATATTCAATGAGGGTACATTGAGAATGATTATATATACATACAAAGCAACATCTGGTTCTTAATCTTTATCTACCGATAAGGTTTGTACATAGAAAATGTTTTTCATGTTATAGTAAGATTGTGAAACTAGTGATTTCATGAAATCATGTTGAAGGGTTTCACAAAATGTCTAAAGATTCCTTGAAATCACTGGTTTCATAATCTTACGGTAACATACATACACACACATATTTGTATATTTGAGCTTTTCCTTTGTTTGTCCATGCCTCTTCTCAGCTCATACTTCAAGGCCTTTCAATTGAATATTCTGCATGTAGAATCAATGAAAATGAACATCTCATATTGACTAACTTAGGAGGTCAGTCAAGATTACCAGGGGTCATTCTCTGAACAATCTTTGGTTATAAACATTAAAAACTAATGATTATTTGTCAATCATCCTTCTTATGAATAGCACAAATATTTCTTACCATAAAAGTAGTTTCTATCTAGTTTTTGGCAGTTTTTTCTCAAATTTTCTAAAAGTGTTCAATAGTGTAATTAGGAGTAAGATAGCCATTGTTAAATTCTGTGAGCCTTACTTTCTCTTTTTTTCAAACCTTACAGTCAAAACCAAAGTCAGATTCTCTCAACCCTTCTTTTTACCTTTTCAAAAATAAATGAATTTAAAAAATTTAACTAATTAAGTAATTATGAACAGTTGGGCCTCAAATTTCACTGGTTTCTATTCTGGGGATTTGATTGAGCGATTTTGTCATCAATACTTAAATGGTTTCTATTTTAATTTTGCCAACTGCTGTGAAAAACCACGGACCACTAAAATACTATTAAATTTTATACAGCATAAAAGCCTAGGACCTTATGTATACAGTACTTTACTAAGTTACATTACTTTACCATTATACTTAATTTTTCTTATATATACATTTATAGAAGATCGAAAACAGGTAAACTCTTTTTGTGTTCATGTTTTCAGTTCTATTCTAGGTACAGTACACTACTGTTACTTACCAACTGTATATAAGAATATATATATTTTTTTTTTTTTTGAAAAATTATCAGCCATTATTATTCATTTCTGACTACTATTTACAGTCAGCTTTATTTAGTTATTTTCTCAGGTTCGAATTTGTTCTAACTGCGAAAGCAAAAAAAATGTATAAATGATTTTTTCCTGATTAAATTTTTCCTGCTTTCAATCAGACCTCCATTAACTTTTGTAAAGTGTTAGTTTTGAAATATTTTTTTTTAGGTTCGGATATAATGCTGATCTAGACTATTAGTTTCCATCCATCGTACAAGCGTTTACAATAATTTTTCAAAAACGTGAAATTCAATCGGAACATAATTACAAATGAAATCCCCTCTGCACTCACACACACACGGAAAAAAATAATTTTTCCTCCACAACGGAAGTAAATGAGGTACTTCAAAGCTGTACTTTCACGCTTGTGATGGTTGTGTGGTGGACTGAAGGCAAAGGGTCAACTTTATTGTTATATCATAAATAGAACCAACCACCATGAAACATACTTTTTTTTTCCAAAAATGTTTCTTTCAAATTGGAAGCAAAGGTGTTATTGATTGAAAACACGAACAATTTCTTCTGAAAAACCTTTTTTATTCAGTTTTTAGGATTTCACTAGTCAGCCCATTCCTTCACTTTTTTGAAAAATTTCATAAAATCTCCACCGAATATCATTTGCTTTAATGTGTTGTTATATTCAATGTTTTCTTTCCAAAGCTATGCTGGGTACCCCAGCTAGTATATGAGCATTTAAAACAATGGTTTTTGATATCTATATTTGAGCAAATGTCCAACCTTTGACTCAGAATTGTGACTATGCTTTATAATAGATGACTGTTTATATGACTCTTGATTAATTACGGCTGAGAGGTATGACTTATAATTCAGTTATTAGCTATGCAATAGATAATTCATCCATTCATTGATTTATTATCTTATTCCACAGTAAATCTTAATGATCTCCTTTTTCTAGCAATTTATAATTAGATGTATTTATTTATTGTCGTGTTTATTGTATGTTTCTTTTATGTTGGGAATTATGAAGACTCTTTAATTTTCATTTTTTTTGTTTTTTCAGAGCCGTAATTAAAACAAGTCATTACATTAACCATCAAATTCGTACATGAAAATTTGAATGTTAAAATCGAAAGGAATAACAACTGATCAAACTTATCGCCCCCACCACTGCTTTCACCTATAGGTAATTTTTCGATTTTTAAAAATTCAATTTCAAAGAAGAGTTCTGGAGAAAATTAGATGCTGTCGAGTTTAGTTATAACTGATACTTGATCATATTTGTTTTAATTATGTAATATTCCGCGAGGAATGACAAAATCTTGCCATGTTCGCTTTAGAAAAAAATGAACTTTCTATGAGAGAGTGGTCAGTGTATGATTATTTATAAGTGACACTGAATAATTTAGAGAGGATTCCTTTCCAAATGCATGCAACAATCTTTTGATAGAGTATTATCAAAAGTGACAATCAAAATGTAAAGTTTTCAGGTGTTGAATTAGGTGTTACAAAGTATGCTTTCCATTGCTACTTTCTTTTCTTTTTTTAAACCTTGGTGAAAGAGATCAGCGTGAGCTTTAGCTTATTTTGAATCGTCATCAAATGAAACGACTTGTGTAGAAAATGCCTGATCGCAGCTGAGGTTCAGAAAATTACAATCAGCAATTGAAAGAACAGGGTACGGCCAAATTGCATTGGCTACTCCGGTTCTTGTATGAGATGAGTAATGTCGAGCTTGGTCAGCGCCTAGATGTGCTACCAACTAAGTATACCAAATGCTGCTTGCAGCTGGGGATCACATAGAGAGCCTCCTGTGGTGAAACCATAATTTCTCTTGGGAGGAGACCAATCTCTAGACTAAGCTTAATAATGCAACTGAAAAGCCCTTCTTCCTCTGCCGCCAACTCTATCTTTGGCCGAGCTGTGAGCAATAAGAAGTGACTGAATCTGAGAGAAATAATTTAGAATTTTATTGGCTCATTCTATTGACAACTGTAGAAAATTTTGACAGCAAGGAGAATTATGTTTGCACAATTGTTGAGGCCAAACCACAAGAGAAATCATAAAGAAAAGGGATAATCAGAAGTTGGTTCAAGGAAATCTTTTAACCAAGTATGCAGCTCTCAGATCAAGTACAAAACCATTTCTCAAAAAAAAAATTGGGGGCTTGTGGCTTAAGCATGAACATTATTGAATTTCATATTAGATAATAATCGGCTTAATGGTGCCCAAAATTGCTATAATACTGCCAAGTTTGGATCAGTTAGTGCTTCAAAAGTAAAGTCAACCAGTACAGCAAAGAAGTTTGATTCTTTACTTCCAAACTGTCTTATCGAAGATGGAAACTTCCATAAAATCTTTTCTGACCACTATTTTTAGACATCATTATTTGTATTCATGGTTGCGATTTTGATTCAAAATTTGAATCAGATTGAATCTGAATATAAAAGTCAACCAGTACAGCAAAGCGGCTCAATTAATTCTAGGGTCAAAATCTGAAGCTCATCAGATACAAAGAAGTCTCATGTGACTGCTTGATCCTCTTTTTAACTGGCATTACTTGTGCTCAAGGTTAGCATTTATGCCAAGCTAGGGTCAGTTGGTGCTTAAGAAAAGTGTTATCCAGTAGGGAACTGAAGATTGGCATCATGAAGACCCCACAATGTTTGCTCTACCCAAACCCCTCCCCATTTGCAAATTCCTTTAGTCGTTAGAGGTAATCCGATCAGTGATTAATTATTTGGTATTTATTTTATGCTTGAGTCTTAGTGGAACATACTTGATGTCTGTGAAGTGGTGAACAAAGACTGCAAGTTTTAAATGTGCTCAGAATTAGATTAATTTGAAACAGTGAGGAATCAAAGGCCAGCAATGCTGTAGGTCTGAATACTATCATAATTGTAAGATCAACAGAGTGTCTGCTCCCAATTTTACATGTTTGTACTCTAAGATTTGGAGAATTATGAATCGTGTTTAAGTTCTCAGAAAACTGTCAAACAATATTTTTTGCGTTTCATTTTTATCTGGGATTTTCTCAAAAACTATTAGACTTAGATCCATAGTATGAAACTCTATATATACATATATATATATATATATATATATATATATATATATATATATATGTAGTTAAAATCAGCATTATTTGGGGAAAGTTTTTTCATAATCTATTATTTATTTAAGTGAGGGTTGGGAGTCAATGTTTTTTTTTCTTTTTAATTTGTTTTTGGGCAATGATTTGTAAGTTTCAGCGTCATGATAGTTTGATAGCAGAGTGGTTAGAATAAGGGGGCCAAGTTAAAAAACTTTTTTTTCCTTTCAATTTTCTATGCTTTCAAACAATTTGACCATCCCACCCAGAAATTTGTCAGGCTAGATAAAAAAAAATTCTTCCAATCTTAGTAGAGGATTCTATCAGCAATATAGCTATAATGCTAAACTGGACCATCGCTTTCCATTCATTACTGGAAAAATATGAATATGGATCTCTTTTCCTCTAAATGCTGACAAAAAGGCAATTTATAAGGTTTTGTGCTGGTCTGTGTGTGCCTCCCTATGAATGTTTGCAGGCCTAACCGATGAGGTTGGGGCAGGTTCAAGTGCACCACCATCCCTTATTTGATTTCATGAAATCTCTATAAAATGTTATTTGCTTTCCATTCATTTCCAGCTCTACTCTAAAATAATTTAACTTCAATAGTAAAAAGTTGTATGTATCGAGCACTCAATGAAATAAATCCATGATCAGAAATGGCTGTATATTATTGATATATTCTTATATTATGTTATATTGCTAACCTGATTTGAACTGCATATACTATGTGTATATATATATATATATATATATATATTACTCCCAATATACTCAAAGAGTTTAAAAGTTAGGAATTAAAATGTTGTACTTCAGTGTCATATATGCAGTTTCAAATCCATAAGCCACAAAAATCATTTGAATAATGTATATTTAAGCAGAAATTTTCCATATAAGCAGCTTTTATAGAAGATGACAGACAAAGATTGTTTTTATAATTTTTTTAGTAAAAAGTATTTTACTAATATTCGGATGAAGAGTGTACAATAACTGTCCATAAGTATGAATTCTAATGCTTCCAACCCTTCTCAGGTACATGATGAAGTAAATGAAATATAGATGATGTAAGTTTAAAAATCAAGGGAAAAAAATCCAGAAAAACTCTGATGGTTTTTGCTTTTGTAAAAGTGCATTTAAAATTTCAAGGTTCTAAATACCAAACAATGCTAATTCTGAGCTAAATATGGGGGTTTTTATGGCTGTTATAAGGTAGAAAAATTGTCCCCACCTGCTACCATGGATTTTATCTGTATAAATTTATATTGTACATGTCTTTATGCAGCAGCATTCTAGCTTTGGGGATGAAATCTGGTAAATTATTGATGGTTGCAATTTATTTAGAACATTCTCACAGGCTGTATGCAGTATAAACTATTGTTGCTTAAGATATCTCATTTTGATCTGGGAGTATGGATGGGTTAGGCAAAGATTTAAGTATAAGAATAAAGAAAACTTATTTTCCACATTTTCTATTCACATACCCTTTATTACAAAACCAAAAATATACCCCAAAATGTTATATCGGGTGGAAAGAAATGATCTAGTATGTAACTGAAAATTTTACATGAACTGACATGAGCAGTATCTGTTATAAATGAGTTGAAGGCACAAGTTCAATGCTTAATTTCATATAAGAAAATCCAAATGTTAACATCAAGGGGGATGATGACTGATCAAAGTTATTTCCTTCATATTTTAAGTGAATTCTTCCTTTAATTTTCATATTAATTTTAATGAACTTTGTTTCCTGCAGTCAATTAGGAACAGAATCAAGTGATATAATACATTAACAGTTAAAGTAGATGCTTAAAGAAAAACCAACACAAAAGTGCATTTGAGTCAAATATTCTGTTCAGAATTGCATGCAAATGAGGAACAGGTCTGGTTTGTCTCTCAATAGAAACCATCACATGACCAATGTTTCTTGGTAGCATGCCATGAGGAGGGTGATCAATTAAAAAATTCGAAAAAGGGTGATCAACGAATATGTTTCTTCTCTCACCTTGTGTTGGATCACTAAAAAGTCCAAATTTTAAAAAAAGCTGGACACAAACTAAGGAACCATAAACTTAGATTGTAAATCTACCCCCTCCCCCGAAAAATATAATTCTTTAGGGGAATTTTCGAATAACAGAAGAAATTTTTTTTCTAGATATCATCATGTAACAAGTAAATGTTTAAATTTTCACCCTTCCAGATCCTTTGTTGCATCCCGTAAATATGACACATACATATATAATCAGCAAGCTAGAATAATTTGGAAACTGAAGAAACCAATGACAGTTTTGGTTGAGGGTTTCTAATATTATCATATAAATTGTTAGTGCTAATTTCAACCACCAGTCTCCTTAGGTTTAGACAGCCAAAGAATGAACAAGAGAAAGTGTTGTACCAAACAATTCACCTATTCCTCCACAGTAAGAGCTACATTAAGAAGAATGAAAAGCGCTGGTCAAATCAATAAATTTAATTACAGGACAGCCAAATAATATCTTTGCAATGTTTATATATTAATCACAAAATTCGAATTTAGACATTTGAAAGACAGACTTTTGATAAAATGAATAACAAACTTTTATTTCTATTTAGAGCTCTTTCAACATAAGTAAATATTTTTTCATGTTTTAAATGGTCCCAGTTTAAGTCTTATCTTGGAAAATCAATATGTTTTGTTATTATGGGTTTCTAAATATAATTGATAACCTCCATCTGAAGCCTCTGTGGCTGTCAAGAAAATCAAAATAATAAGAGTTATAATTGCATTAAAGAGGTTTAAATGCATCAGTGATGAGCATTCAAAAGTATATATATTTATACATATATAGAAGTTCAAAAACATTTTCATATAAACATACATGAATTATGAATGTGATTAATGAATAATGTATGATTGCTAGAGGGCACATACATATACACAGATAATTATAGATACTTACAAATATATATATATATATATATATATATAAGCACACATACAGACATAAAAAAATCTGCGTAATGATATACATAGGTATATCAATAAGTCTATAGCTTTATGATGAAAAGGCATTGATTTTGCATAACAAATATTCATTTTTCAAAAATCTTCCATGTCAATGAACTTAATTCAGTGGGGAATAATAATCCTATAGATCAAAGATTATAGGGTGAAAATTTTGAATAGATATTCGACTAATAATCATGTGTCAGGTTGTGAACTTATTGATTCAACCTTGTACATGTATATACAAGTATATAGATGGACATATGCACAGAAATCAGAATATATATATACTGATAGGCTATTTATCAAAAAATACATGCATCATAATGATCAAAGATGACAAAGGGTTCTATCCTGTTTTTTATGTATCTGTTTGTTTGTTTGTTTGTCTGTCTGTTCCAGCAACTCTTAACCTTACAATTCATTATTCCACTAGCCCTCTGCCTTCTAAAAATGCTTCTTTTTTTTTGTTTTTCATTAAAAAAAAAGAAGCTTTTTTTAAAAACTTTTTTAGGCACCTTATTCTGACAGGTTTATTTATTTGTGTGTTCCAGCACTTCTGGCCGTACTGCTTTGTCTTCAGACTTGAAATTTGGCATCAGCACTCCATTAGACCCCTTCTAGAGATATTTTTTTCTGATTTGGAAAGTTTATTTTCAACTCCAAATTTTCATACTATGGTTGGTTCAATTATTGACTGTGATGGCGAATTTATAAAAAGATCATTTGTTTATATACTTTTATAAGAGTAGATGAGGAGACACATACATACATACAAGTATATCCACCATAGATACACTTTAAAACTGTGTTTATATATATATATATATATATATATATATATATATATATATATATATATATACTAGCAGTGATACCCAGCATCGCCTGGCGAATATTGCTTCAAATTTGACAACACAGAGGAAAGTATATTCTTCTATAGATTTCTTCAATCACAACATAACAAATGGATTATTTACACCAAGAGCTCATTCTTTACTTTTAATTTGCGTTGTTTACTTGATGAATCACAGCCTGATTGAAGTAAAACGTTCAACATTAGTTTAACCTCTAAAAGCAGTAAACTGTGCGGGCCTTTTTTTCAGAGGGAATTTTTTATGCTTTCACTCAATAACAAAATTTCATTTTGTAAAGTGCCAGTTTTGGGAGATTACAAATTTCTAATTTGTTGGGGGTAGGTTTTATTCACATTGTTACTTTTATGCTCACTTCGCATCAGTTGTACGAAAGTATAACTATGAAGTATTAAGGGTACTACCGATATGAAATAAATTATTTTGGGGAATTTTTTCATTTTTAATTATGTTCAGAGAAATTTCCAAGCTTTGGAAAAATCATTTCAGACGGTTGTACGATGGACAGAAAGTAGATTTCCAATTCAGCATTATAGTTACATCGTTGATAACACCCCTGAACCAAAAATATTTATCTTACCGACTGACACTTATAAAGGTATTATAATACTGATAGAGGTATTATGGATAGAAAGCACAAAGAATTTTTTTGTGACACCTCATGAAGTATTATAAAAACAACGGACAAAAATACAAATAAACTTTAGTCATAATCACACTGTAGCTGAACATAGAAACAAATAACCTCCTCCACATGGAAAACAGAAATATTTTTTTCAGTGCTTACTGTTCATTATGGAAAAAAAACTAAATCTTAAAAAAATACTGAATATAACAGGAACAAAATTTGTATTCATGAAATAATTGAATAGCATTAAGCA
Organism: Thysanoteuthis rhombus; assembly: GCA_963457665.1. Taxonomy (NCBI): domain Eukaryota; kingdom Metazoa; phylum Mollusca; class Cephalopoda; order Oegopsida; family Thysanoteuthidae; genus Thysanoteuthis; species Thysanoteuthis major. The sequence continues at coordinate 12,294,330 of OY735210.1, forward strand.
CCAGTGGGAGTGAATATTTGTATAGAAATCAAAAAAATTCTTGTTACATAATTATTAATATTTCTGCAATATTCTTCATCCAATTTCTAAAAGTGTCTCAATCACTAATCTGGGAAATGTTGATTTACAATACTTCCCGATAGTCACTTATGGAGCTGAAACATGGAATCTAACCAAGAGACTGACCCACAGACTGACAAACATGCAATGTGCACATAAAAGAATCATGCTCAACCTCACATGGAGAGATCACAAGACAGCACAGTATATCAGGGAGAAAATAGGAGTCCAAGACATCATTGAATCTATTAAAAAAACTCAAATGGCAATGGGCTGGTCATGTTGCAAGAATGACAAACAACATGCCTAACCAAGGCTGGCAAAATACCAGATGAAGAGACGAACTAGACAAATTAAGGAAGTATTAGCTCTGTGACGCCCATGATAGAGAGATATGGTGAAACCTGGGGATGGTCTATGTCCAACAACTGACGTTAAAAGAGAAATGATAATGATCTGCTAAAAATAAATTGGCTAGTCCCTGCTAGTTGTTGCTGCTGCTGATGTCAAGTTCATTTTTCTTACTTTTACCCATATATATATATATATATATATATATATATATATATATATATATATATATATATATATAAACTATATTCATGTTTTGTATTGACTCAAAAGTTTCCACTATTTTTTTTCATGACAAATTAGCATTCAATGCTTGTAGAATTTTCTTAGGCTTTCTATGACCTTATTCCACACTGCAGGTGGTAAATTGTATATTTGATTATAAAAGACCAATTCCAGTTAGTATTTAATTAATACTTTTGGAAATATTTCGATGTATTGAAATAGTTGAACCTACTGACCAGACGTTGCAAAACAAATGAGTCTGAAAGTAACAGGTCTGCCACATATGGGAGAACCTTCCATTCTGATTCTATAATTGGCTTTTTTAATATTGTATTTGCTACGAAGAGTATACAACCAATGCATTCTCTGAATAATCACTTACAGAGCTGAAACATGGAACCTAACCAAGAGATAGACCTGCAAGCTGAGAAGTATGCAACATGCGCATGAGGGAATCATGCTCAACCTCACATGGAGAGATCACAAGACAGTACTGTATATAAGGAAGAAAACAGGTGTCCGTGACATCATAGAAACTATTAAAAAACTCAAATGGTAATGGGCAGACAATCGATCGACATCACGTCTCACAACATGGATCCTCAGAGATCACATAAGAAACCTAGGCCGACAGAATACAAGATGGAGAGATGAACTGGACAGATTCAGGAAATACTGGCTCGGCGATGCCCATAATAGAGAATTATGGTGAATCTTGAGGAAGGTCTGTGTCCAACGACAGACATTAAAAGACTGATGATGATGTTGATTTGCTACATGAAGTTGGGTGTTATCTTACAGCAAAATCACTGGTTGATTTTCTTGCCAAGAAAAAAATATCTTCTGTTTCAAAGCATTATTCAAATGAGTTCACTGATTCACCTCAAATTTTTATGCAACTTGACAAAGTTTTTTCTGCTACATCTCCCTTCAAAATTCCTCCAATAGACAGTTTTACATTTTACTTTCTTGTACTCTGCATTCTGAGACTTCTTGTTAAACTACTGAGTTAAACAGTAGAGTTATTATGTACTCAAAAAGAAAACATGGAAAAAATTCAATCCTTCATTTGATAAGTAGTGAAAATTTTACTAAAATCCAATAAATAGTTGCCGTTTCGTAATTTAAAAAAATCTAGATGTTTTCAAGCGTTAAAGTCTTTGCAAATTCCGTAATAAAAATTGATTGCTATGGAAGACACCTCATTAAAAAAATTTTCATTCGCAAAATTTAAGCCAAGATTATTATGCTTTTTAAAAATATATTTGACTTGACACATAACTTGCACATAACTTTTTTTGAAATTTTTCTTCAGTCTTTTTTCTGACATCTTCCAAAGTGTGCTTTGTCAAAATCTCTTTTTTTTAAACTATGCAAACAATTCCCAACATATGCTTGCACCTACTGCATCATTACCATAACCTTCCGTGATATATCATTTGGCTTCCACTGCATTTTTCTAGAGATTAAGCATAAATAGTTAACAGTTCTGAATGTGCAATTTATATTCAGCCCCCATTTTCACCAAAATAAATTAAAATTCTAAATGAGTATGCACATACAAGTGGTAAAGAGCTGAGTAAACTCTGCAGACACTTGTAAATTTCTCTTAATATTATGCAACAGATGTTGCTGGAAAATTATGCATTGACATAATATGTTAGTATGTGCATGAATGTATACATATATATATATGTATGTGCATATGTATATATGGATGCAAATATGTCAATACATGTTCACTTGTGCTCATTCATATACCATTTTAGCATATACCCCCCACCAATTTTTTCTCACATATATAGATGATGGACAGAAGGGGAGACTGTTGGGTACTTTTGGTTGCCTCTTAGACCAAAGTGAGGGTCAAGTTTTGATGCTGAACCATTTGGCAAACACAGATTCCTCATGGGTCAGTGCAGCCATACTGTTGAGAACTGTCTTAGCAAAATCTTCTACCTAATTATTTACCACACCCTTGCATAAGTGTATATGCAAAGATAAATCTTACGCATAGGGAAAATGAATGCATTCAAAATGCAGATGCTACAAGTATAAATTATATATGTATATATTAGGCCATATGTAGGATTAAAGTATTTAACAAAATCAGCATAATCAACCAATTAGTTGCAAAAAAATTACTGCAAAAATAAACAAGAGAATTCGTAAAAATCAGACTAAATAATAGTTTTATACATGCAAATGATCTACATATATTTGAGACACATTGAGATGTATTACTTGTTTGGTTATCATTTTAATGTACATTCCAAACAGGTTGGTTTATTCACACATTGAGTTTTTCTATCTGAAGATTTTGTTTTCATATTTTCCAGACTTTGGAAACTGTTTCCAAATTGATTTGAACATTTCAACGTCATCTAATCCAGGTGTTGATATCTTTAACTCTTAAGCTTCCATTAGGAAAATAGTATTATCATTAACAAAGGCAGCAGGCAAGGTGATACATATCCTTTTCTATTTTGAGTACTCGCAGCTATACTAGAGAAAAAATAGAACTGAAATAAAATACGTTGAAAGTTCAAAGATGCGTTAAGAAATAAATAACAAAATCAAGGGCGGATCCAGGCTTTTGTCCAATTCTTTTTATAACCCCATAGGTCTAATTAGACAATGGAGACGATAAATTTTTGTTTTTAAGGTTAATTTATGATTGGAATTATTTGTGTTTTTTATCCATAAAATCTCTTCATCTGGATATTTGAAATCTTTATTTTTAAAGTGTTCTTTGTCCAAGCTAGTGGAGAAGAGGTCAGACCCCCTGGATCCCATCCCCTTCGATCTGTACATAAAAACTTCTATAAATTACTTCTTTATAAACCTATCCTCCAATTCTTGAACAATTGTGAACAATTTATCATATTTACATGTATAGACTATAATTGGTGCTAAAACATATTTCAGCTTGTAGTTCAGACTATTCCTTTGTTATAACAAAGCTTGTAGTTCAGACTAATAGAAATTCTTTGTAGCAGCTATCTCCTTTGTTATAAATCTGTCCAGATTCTACTCCCTGTTAATACCATTGTTGCCCACTTCATAGTTGCAGTTACTCCTATTTGTATTCAGTCACAATGCACACAAAAGCAACACGTGTGAGGATATCAAAGACTGATAAGAAATACAAGATACTATCATTAAAAAATGTCCTAAAAGATAAACTCACCTAAAACAGATCAATATCAATGAAATCAGTTTCTTTCGCATTGTCGTGCTTCTTAGTATTAACGTAAAAGTACATTGTGATTATATTACCTGTGCAGAGGTATGGTGGGGATCTGGGGGCCAAGGGGGCTTGCCTGCTTCGACGGCCCGCTCCAATATTCAATGTGATTTGTCCGTAGAAATGCAGAGGGTAAACTATTATAGAGTTTTTTGCCCCACCTTCCCCCGCCAATATCCGGAGCCTGGGGGTATTTTAAAATAGTTCCTCTTGAATCCTTTAGCTACACCTCTGTATTTGTGTGTTGAAACTTGAGAGCCTGCAACAGATGTGGAAAACATGGGTGATCCAGCAAGGGCATACAAGCTAGGGGAGCAGGAGGGATTGGGTCAAATGACCTCCCAAATGTGGGCAAAACAGTGAATTTAGGGGCAAAACAAGCCCTTTGCTCCGATTAACCAAAGAGTTCCTATACAATCATATGCTCCAGCACAACAAAATCCTGGAGTATGCATTCAAGAGAATTCAAGAATTGTTGAAGAAGAAAAAAAAATCTTTTTTTTTTTTTTTAAACTGGTCAGCAATGAGTCCTAATCTCAATCCTTTTGTAAATCTTTGGAGAAAGCAGAATTCTGGCACCATGGTTTCATAGCATACCATACACAGCAAGAATTCAAGAGCTTGAACAAATTGAAAAAGATGGGTGAGATGAACTACATAGCTGATAGGTGCAAGAAACTTATAGATGGCACAAGAAATGTTTGGAGACACGGATCATTACCAAAAAGTGTACACTGGAATATTAAGGAAGGGTGCCAATATTACTATCCAGATCATATTCCTGTCTCATTTCTTCGTTAAACGTACTACATGTAAGTTGAGAATAATGTTTCATTGCTAGATTACTCGAGATATTCTACAAAAATATTCTGATTGTACAAATTTCCATTAATTATTGAAAATATTGCACAGGTTATACAAAAAATGTAAGGGCACTCATAATCCTAACCAGCGCAGTATATGTATATATATATATATATATATATATATATCTTTGTAAATCCCAGGTTTTATTTCTGCTGCAGCAGTATTTTCCTTAATTTTCTTATTTTATAAACATTGTCAGGGCCAAATGATACATTCACTGTGTAATGATGGGAGATCATTTCTTAAAAAGTTACAAAATAATATAATGCAATTCATAATCATTTCTAGTGGATCATACATCCATTTCTCAAAAGTATATATATATATATATATATATATATATATATATGTATATATATATGCAAGTTTGATTGGACTAGATGGACAAGGAATATCATTTAAATTTTTGTAGGATTTCTTGTTTTATCATTAGACAAGGAATTTCAGTGTCAAACTGATGTAAAAAATGGACTAAACATTATTTTATGATCCATATTCATTAAGATTTTAATGTGCTTGATTAGAAATAATGTTGGTCAATTATCATATCAGTTGAAAAACTTGAAGAAAAATTTTTTTTGTGTCATTCCAGTCCCTTATTTCCCCAATATCTGTTAACATAACTTATACCATTTTTTTCAATATTTCTCTATGTTTTACATATACTTTAATTTTTATAGTACTATGTGTATAAATAGTCGAGAAAGTTTTACTGCTGAATATTCTTTTAAATTCATAAAACTATAGGCCACAAAATATTTCAAGAAACTATTATTGGCAATAATTTTCTCTGTCACCATTTACTAATATAACATAGATCTCAGTCATAAAGATTATACATCTAAACCATTCTATTCTTTTTGACTGGAATCACTCTATAAATCCTAATTATGAACAACATTTATACTTATCAACAAGATCTGCAATGAAATCAAGAATAGGAAGAATAATAAAGAACTTTAAATGATGAAAAAAAGTTGCTGGCAAAGTACAATTGATGATCCAGATTTAATAATATCTTTACAGGATATGTGTATTGTTATCAGATAGCTGGAAACTCAAAGTGGATTCGAGCCAAAATAAAAGAATTAAATCACAATGGGTGGAAAAATTACCATAAAAATCACAAATGGTAAAGAAACAACAGTTAATCTTATCTGGCCCACATTCTCAATAATTTCTTTGGAATTTTGGTTGGACAACAACAAACTGTGGCAGTCACATATTTAGATCTGGGCAAAATAAACTACTGACTATTCTTGTCAACAAAAATCCTCTTATAAGTCTACCGTGACTCTTCAGGAACTAAGATCTTTGTATTTAAGCTGAATATGCTTTTTAAGCAGAAGCATATTAATGTCTCTTTACAAAAAAAAACACTGCAAAGAATAGATAACTATACCATGAGAATGAGGTGCTTATTTTATTGGAGGAATTTCATTTGTAGCAGTACGTTGTATATATATATATATATATATATATATATATATATAAATAGGTGACTGAAGTGACACAAAAAAGTTTTTCAAGGTTTAGCGTTTAAAGCTGTAAAGATTTCTAGAATATATATGAAAAGGAATTAAAACAAGAGGATATGATATCAATGAAACTATTTACAGTGAGCCTTGAAAGCACCTTATGGAAAACAGATAGCAAAAACATAAGTGTAAACATAGACGGAAAATATTTGAATAATCTAAGGTACTGTGATGATATTGCATAAATAGCAGAGACTGCTATGGTCTAAAAAACATGTTGAGTGATCTAAATAGAGAAGGATGAATAGAACAGACAAAAGTAATGTTCAATAATGAAGTCCCCCCAAAAAGAGGGTGAAGCCATAGAAGAAGTTAGAGATTACATTTGCCTAGGTAAGCAATAAAGTTAGAGAAAGACCAGAGAAATAAAATAAGATTGTCCATAATGATTTGTTAGAAAGCATTTGGTATAAATAGAGACATACTGAAGAGCTATTTGCCAATAGAAGTATACAATCAATTCATAATAACAGATATGATATAAGGGTATGAAGCCTGGAAACTTACAAAACCATTCAAACTCAGAAGAGAGCAGGAGACAATAGAAAGAACAATGTAAGGAATAACTATTAGCAATAAAAAAAAAGATCAACATGAATCCGAGAGAGAAACGGAGTGAAGAATATTGTACAAGCGATTAAGCTACAAAAATGGAGATGAACAGGGCTTGTAGTGAGAATAAGGAATGCGCAAGTGACTAATTGATTGTTATCAAACACACTTGGAAAAGAGCAGAAATGAGATTGGTAAGTTTGTTATCGTTCGTCATTGAGGGATATGAGAAAAGCCTTTGTCCTAGACTTATAATGGCTGATGATAATGATATATATATATATATATATATATATATGTAAATCAGCCTTCCAAGCTCAGTTAGTATGAAATCAAGCTTTTAAGTATATAGTCTGTCAATAATCTGAGGGTCTAAGGTTTTAATCTCCACGACAGTTCAGCTATCAAAAGTTCACTGCTGGATGAAAGCTTTTCTCACATACTTAACTCATCTCTCTATCATGTGCCTGGTCTTTTCCTACTGCAATTACTGACCCATGGGCACCAATTGGTTGATCTTTTGCGTCATCTGTTGTCATTTCTTCTTGTTAAGTTTCCTGCCCATTTCCATTTTATTCAAAAAATCATTTGTACAATATTCTTACTTAAGTCTTCCCTCAGATTTTTATTATATATCTTAGAGTCATCATCAGCATTGCTGTTACTATTATCTGGTTCTCGAATATGCTTTGAACATAGAGACAAGGTGCTTTTTGATATGTCTATATTCATGTCATGCCTTCCAGACAATTTGTTATGTATCATTTTATTTCGCTCTCATAGTTTTTCTCTAACTCTATTTGCTTATTTAGGTTTAACATTTTCCTTCAACATCATCTGAGACTTTCACCTCTATTCTTATGCTTTTTTTCAGGACTTTATTGTTGAATATTCAAATCCCATCTGCCAATCTCAAATGATTCAAATTTTCTCAATCTATGTTTACTCCCATTCCCTCCCTGTCTGTTTTTCCAAAAAGGGGCTTCCAAAGCTCACTGTAAATAGTTAGGGTGATATTGTATCGTCTTATCCCACTCTTATTCTGATCTTTATCTTGTTTGTATTGATATCTAGTCTAATCATTGCAGTGCCATTTCCTTAAATGTCCTGATTGGTTTGTATGTAATTCTTGTTGATCCCCAAAGATTTAATCAATATATTCAGATAAAAATACAGAAAATATGGTATAGGTAGAATGGACACGAAATTAAGAAATTCTATACGGGAAGTTGAGCAAATGAAATGTAAACTTCTGTGAAGAATATGAAATTTAAAACCCAATGACAGACAATAGTTCAAAGTTGCATAGGTGAATGGGTCTATTGTTATTTGCTATAAAACATAGTTATCAAGATTTTTGTTTCATATGAATGCAAACTGTGCAGCTACAACCATATGAATAGCTTCACAGTGTCAGTTGTTCACCGGTTAATGAGATTAGAGAAAACCTTTCCTTCAGTGAATAAGATAAAGTGTTTGTCAAACTTTGTTATAGAAATGAAATTGCGGAATCATTTAATTAAGGATGAACTACAGTCAATCAAGCTGTGCCCAGTAACTTGTGTCAGTTGTCACATAGGTTATCACAAAGGGCACTCTTTACACAAGTCGATGCTACAGACAGTGCGTACTTTATCGTCAGAGCACAGGATTTGAGTGTGTCCTTTTATGAAAAGTAACCATGGTAACTGTGGCATAAAAGGATAATGGTCATCTACGTTAATGGTCAACATTGTTAGTGATAAGAAATTAAACTGACTAGAATAGTTGCGAACCTTGATGCCACCACTATATAGTCACAACTTGGAGTGACTATATATGCAAATGCAAGAATGACTTGACGTATTTATGTATGTGTGCATTTTATCTCCTTACAGCTTGTTACTGGTTCATCTTACAATCTATGTCCATAAAATCACGATATCTTAAAATCTTGGATTCTTCAGAACTCATCAAAAGTAACCCCCATCAACCTTCAAATTCTCAGGTTATTGTTAAGCGGTAAAACATTTGAATGAAGACCTCAAGATTTTCGGTTCAAATCAGAGTAATTTGCCATATAGATAATCAAAAGGAATTAGAGTGAAATCTTACTCATAATCAAGTCATGAGGTTTCATTTCTAACCAGTTTTAAAGTCAATGTTCACATTTTCAAGTTTCTGTAAGTCATTATGCACTTCTTCATGGTTTTTATGTATCAATAATATATGATGAAAATAATCAGGGTAGAAATTAATATGTTCTGAACTGATTTCCCAGATTGATATCAAACTAATGATATCATAAACTGCTTTATACTGCTTCTAATTGACAGTGGAACTCTTCTGTGAATAGAATAAAAAAAATATTACCATTTTTCTGTGGATAGTATTGGAAGAAAATTACTGAACAGTAGATGGGAGGTAACACTGATCATTAGTTATTCCCTTTGATTTCAACATTTAAGTTTTCTTGAATAGATTAAAGTGTTAGAAAAATAGAAATCCTAGACAACTTGCTTCTTTTTTTGCCATTGGAGTGGTGTTTGTTTTTATAGCATAGGACTGATCAACAAGGAATAGGTTTTTGATCTGTTTCAAAATCTTTTCTCTATTCTTTTCAATGAATTAGCCTGAATGAACTAATGGACTTGCTATCTGAAACTGAATTGTCTGACAAATACAGAAATTCTACATTAATAAGTTTGTTGAAAACATTTGTTAAAAACATAACCTTAACATTTCAATGATTTTTGCTCCACTGTATTTTGATCTGCATATGCACTGAATTGGATGAATTGACTTGATATCAGTGATTTGACCAGTTGAGCAAATCTGTGTAAACAAACTAACAAATGCTAAAGTACCATTAACCCATTATCTGCAGATGACAAAAATTTCTATCATTACAGTTTTACGGATAACTCAAGAAAGTTTCTCTTTTATTTTGATCGATGGCAACTTAGTTCTATCTGTGAGTCAAGGCTTATAACTTACAATGGACAAGGACTTTTATCCAGTGATGGATAACTATTACTCTTCATTGCCTGCTGCAGTTAATGGATTAATTCATTGGTAGAATCTAGAGTCATTTAAGGTTGGTACAAATCACCTCATTTGCCCAGCAGTCATTTTGACACTTACAGATCTTTTCTCTAATGGCATGAAGTAGTTGCCCCTGGTGCCGATTTGAAGAATCAATTCCTAAGTCAGCAGAAGAGTTCCAAAGTTTCATTTATGTCTTACCTCCCTCAACTAAATTGCATGTCCTCTGTATTTAAGCAGTTCAAGTAAAACTGAGTTATTTCGGTGATGACCGATAATATTATATTATGTCACTGACAGGAATGTGTCTTTTTTTAATTCTTTATTGAATTATTGAATTAGCCCAACAAATCACTCAACCAACCGGTCAAGTAGGCTACATATTCTTCTTTGTTTGTCTGTGTGTCTCTGGGTGCCCCTGGTCATATTTTGGGGGCTACAACCTTGAAAATTTACATGAGAACACTACTAGACACCACTTAAATATGTTTCTTTTTTTTTTTTTGTTTTTGCATGAAAGTGCTTTTTGGGATCTCAATAGTTATTTTTTACCAACAATGCCCAAATCTAGTATATTTTAGATAATTTTAGATAAAAATATCTTTTATTTTAGATAATTTTAGATAGTTATATACACACATAGGCCACATGTTATTTTATTAACTATATATTTGATAAATGGGAAATGATTGTTGATATAGTATTGATGTAAATGATGATCTAAAAGTTTTTCACTCATCCAGTAAAATATATCAGTATAAAAAAACAAGAATCATGGTTTTGATTAATCTATTAATGCAGGAATACTTCTCTCTCAAAATCACTGAACTTTATAGATAACCAATACCTACAATATATCTATTAGAGTTAGAGATCTACTTTCAGAAAACAGGATTGGATAATCATTTCTATTGAGTATGGAAACAACATTGTTAATGACAAATGTTGATAATTCATTATCTCTCTTCTATCATGACATTTGGTACCAGGAGTAATAAACTTGGTAAGAAATATAGATTTGATGTTTAAATTCAAAACTAACAGCTGAAATGATTTTTTCTTATGTATACTGATTTCACAAACAAAAATGATAAGCATATTGAGCCAAATGAATTTATACACAAATACTTTTTATATATATACGTACATGATTAAAAATTGCGTTATATAGAAACTCATTTGAGATGATCTCCCATCATCATACAGTTAATGTATCCCTAGCCCTAGACAATGTTAATAAAATAAACAATTAAAAAAATAGGGCAGCTGCAGGAGATATATATATATATATGTATATATACTTGTATATATACACACACTAGCAGGGTACCTCGTATTGCGTGGGGATAAAAATATTTAGTAACATATTAAAGCAAATCAGTTTCTATGAAATTAAAAAACAGGGGGAAAGGGATTCTGCCATACAAACCGATCCCCTCAACCAGCCTGAACACTCTTAGAACAACTTGAAATGCCGTGATCATCCAATATTTTCCATTTCAAACACCTCCCTCAACACACACACACACACGCATGTACACACACACGCATGCAACCTGTTTCTACCTTGAAAGTATTATTTATGGCCAGATGCTTTCAGGACGTGAATGCATTTTTGACAGAAAATGGTAAAAGATACGTAAAGTTGAATTCTTTGTAAGAAATCTTTGCGTCATTCTTTAGACTAGTGAATGTAAAAATTCTGTCATAAAAAGTATTTGTTGCTGATGCACAGGACCAGTGATATTGGCTACAAATGACTTCTGGCATTCTCAAATGAGCTTTAGAGGTCGCCAGAGGTCAGCACCACCTATCCTTTGTTAGTCATTTCCTTTGCTTAAAATTTTCAGTCCACTGTGCAGACATCCACGAGTCTATAGACCATAACCAAAGAAATATTCCTTGTCATCATAGTATTATGTATACATATTTTGGTGTATCTTCCCTTGAGGTGCCTTCTTATTTGTTTATGTCAAAGAGGGAGGTGGCCTGGTAGACCTTATGTTGCATCCTTCTAGTGCTCACTGACTGTTGTTGATTCCGCAGGAGATAAGAGTAATTTTTAAGGAGTCCTTGTATCTCTTCTGTGGGGCCCCCATTTTCTGCTAGCCAGAGACTAGTCTCCTAAACAGTAAAGTCTTTCAAAAATTTGTGTCACTCATTGAAATTCTATCTTTTTAAACCTATAATTTTGAAATATGGAAAGCTCAGAAACTGCAAATTTTAATGTTCAAAAAGAAGTGGAGCTAGATTCATCAGAATTACATTTTGAATTTTTTCTTCTGACAATCTTTAAATAAGACACATGATTCAAGATAATGTCTGATAGAACAAAAATACATTCTGCTCCTGCGTATGCTGAGTACATCAAAAGTGAAATCTTATTTCAAACATTTAACTCACATGAATTTTACCATCAATCAATAAAAAAATAGACAAAAGTTGGATGAATATCATAATCATAAATATCATGATTTATGAATTCAATTTTTGAAAATTTATAGAAAAGTACAAAAACAAAATTTTTATTAGATATCATGTATATATAAATAGATGGTAAAATGGTCATTACGTTTAGTGATAAATCTTCTTAGTTCATGTCTATGGTGAGAACACTTTGGTAATAATGCCTATTACGCATGCACAGATACAAAGCCATATTTATGCATATGGATGTATGTATGTATGTATGTATGTGTGTGTGTGTTTTTGTGTGAGACTTTGCACATGTACTTTAGTTGCTGCCGGCAACAATGATTGGGTGTTCTCCATCAGCAAGCATATTACAAGATAAATTGATCCAAGCACAAAATGGATAACAACTTCTTGTGTTTTACGGATTTGTTTCCTCACAAAAAATACAAGATGTATTCATAGCATGAGAAACCCCTAGAGAGACAAAAAGAAGAAAGAAGAGAACAAAATTGAGAGGAACAAGGTAGAACAGGAAGGAGGGAAAAAAAAGAACATAAAATGTAGTGATGAATTGTTTCAGCTGATGTGCCAACAGACATTTCTTTTTTGTTTTTTTGTCTCCTTATGAATATATTCAAAATGTTTCATGCAGAACCAAATAGGTGAAGGGTAGAATAATATTTATGTGGCCCTCTAAAAAAGTCATGCAATTTATAGGGGGGAAAAAAAGAAGAGAAACATAAGGTGGGATAACAAAGAAAAGAAAATTTTAAAAAAACTTTTGTTAGTGTCAATTGTTGAGTGAATACAATTTCAGAAAAGAGAATATAGTCACAGATTTAAAAGAGGTCATGCAATGCTAACAAAAAAAAAAAAGAGTGACTGAAAGAGGACATTAAATGGTCACTTTTGCATACATGTCTCGGTGGTTTTGGTTTGAGGAAGGTATTTATTTTTTATATGTTGACTACAGAACAATCAGATTTGAGGAGAAATATTTCAAGAACATACTAGAGGAATGAGAATATCAGAGAATAAAGAATTGTGTAGGTTTTATACCGAGACATAACTAGAGATCTGAGGGGCCCCCCTCTTACATTAACTGAGATTTATCAGTAGGAATTCATGTGAACTACTATTTATAAAGCCTTTCGGGGCTCCATTGGGGTCTTGAGGAATTTTCAAATTGTTCTCTCCGCCCCCTCCTGCTATGCCTATGGGTTTAAGCTGAATTTAAGCCAGAAGTTGGAAAATAATTAGCAGGTGGGATGATGTAGAGAAGTGGGGGTGAGAGGAATTAATAATGATTGGAAAACAAAAGGAAAGGATAAGGAATAAAATTGACAGTCAGAAAGAATAGAGTGAAGAAGTCAAGTAAATCAAGGAATACGAGACAGAAGGAAATGAGGAAGAAGAGGGGAAGGGGAAAAATGTAGTAGAAAGAATTATGAATGAGAAGGAAGGAAGAAAGAGATACAATAAAGCATTTGTAATAGGAGAGGAAGAGGGAAGAAAAGAAGAGGAAAACAAAGAGTAAGTCAGGAATTTGGAAAAAATAGAAAAGAAATAATGAATCAGAATTAGAGGAAAAATGAGAGGGGGAAGAACAAAGAGAGAAGAAAAGCTGGAGGGAAAATCTTCATAAAGTAAAGGAAAGGAACAGAAAATACAGAAGAAGCATGAAGCAACTTGAAGATAAAAGACAAACTTGGAAAAGAATAAAAATATTGAAAAATAAAAGGAGCAAGGATAGAAGAATTTGTAAGAGTGAAAGTAAAAGTGAAAGCTAGAGATTTGAAAGTGAAAGTGAAAGAAAGCATAATTTTGAAAATGGATGGAAGGAAAGAACAATTTTTCGAAAATGAAAGTGGAAAGGAATTTTCAAAAAAAGGAACAATAGATGAATTTGTAAAATCCAAAGTTGAAGATGACAAAAAAAGGAAAGATACATAAATTTGTGAAAGTGAATGTAAAAGGTAGAAAAGAAGGAATTAGAAGCAAAAAAAAAAGAAATCTGTGCCGGGGAGAATTTTCCACATTCTAATTCTTGCACTGGATTTCAAATTTTCTACTTGACTGTATACCTCTTTTCTTTCTTTTCATTTTATTTCCTCCTTTTATTTTCTACCTTATTCCTTTCTTTGATTGCATCCTTTTTGTTTTCTTGCTTTTCTTCATTATTTTCTAACTCTCTTTGATTCTCATTTCATCCTGCCTTTTTAGTTCCTTCCTATCTAATTCATTTTCTTCTCGTTATGAGCTGTGCATGGGTCACAATAAAATCAATAAATTCTCATTATCCAAAACAGGGAGGTGATGGTGGAGAGATTACCAATTCCACCAGAGAATCAAATAGATCACAGTTGCACTTCTGTTGGCACAGAGAAATGCGATCACTGGTAACAATTTCAGAAATGCTCAGAGGGTTTTTGAGGAAAAAAGAAGTCCAGCAGAGTACCATGCCTCCTTGAGGGGGCATTTAGCCACTGAAATTGGTTTCAGCAAAAAGGACATAGAAGCTTGAAAGAACCCGTCATTGGTTCACTGTTGTAATATGAGCTTCATTTTCTTTCTTACTTTACATGATTCTAAAGGTGCACCAGCAAGATCGTATGGTGTTTTCCTGATCAAAACTACTTGTCAGATTATCATAAATTGAGACGTATGAAATGCAGCTTGCCAATATGCATAAAACGTAAATTGTACCATGCCTAATTCTAACTATGACTACAAAGGATGTGAAAGATAAAAACTAACAAAAAGAACAGAAAATCAACTCAGAATCGTTCAGAGAGCAATGGAAAGAACAATATCAGGGATAGCAGTAAGAGATAAAAAATCAAGATGGACCTGAGAATGGACTAGGGTGAAGTATATAATATGGAGATAGCCTGTACTCTAGGCAAGAAGGAAGAAAGGACAACAGATGGAGCAAAAAGCTGACACTGGTGCCCATGGGACAGCAAATAGAGTAGGAGAAGACCAGACATAAGACGGAGGGATGAGATAAAAATATATGCTGGTTAGACATGACAGAGCTGAGTGTGATCACAGCTGAGATGAAAGGAGATTGGAAAGGCCTTTGTCCAGCAATGGAATTATAATCGCTAAAGATGATGAGGATTTAAAACTGGTAATTCCATCAGATCCACTTATATCAGAGAAGACAAAAATTAAACATCTGCACTGATATACTGAAGATTTTCAATTCAAGTTAGTTGTTATATTTAGAAATTCAAAATATACACTTAATTTGATGTAACTGGAATCTACGGAGGTCCAGGTAGCTTAACAGTTAGCAGCATGAAAAATAGAATCAGCAAGTTAAAATTCTGGCTTGAAAATTTCACGATTTTGTGCTGATGCCTTTGGGAAAGCCATGAATCCTTCCCTCCCAAAAAGGGCTGACTGGCCTCCCCAGCCTTGGTTGGTAACCAGTTCAGGAGATGGCCAACTCTGAATTCAAATCAGAAAAGTCCAACATCCACATCCAGCATATTGAGAGACTGGTAACAGACACAGTAGGGAACATGCTCCCTAATTGTATGTTTAACAGGTCGCTGATGAAGCTTAAATGGGCCTTGCAAATGAGAGTTGATTATAATGAAATAGATCATAGAAGAGAATTTTAAATTGGATGAACAGAACAGGATTGCTGTCTTCCCTTTCCTAAATACCTCCATTAAAAAGAGAGGAGTTTTTTGAATTGGGATTCAGTGTTAAAATAACAGACTCAGCATCAACAAATAATAACATTTATTCTTTCAACCTGAATTTGATATAAAGATTTGAATAAAATAAAATGAAAAACAAAATTAAAATCAAATATTAGTCAAAAGTTGACTTAGTGAATTGAGCTTATTCTTGAGCCATTGTGAACATTTGCAAGAAAATTTTATTTTGTTGTATTCATTTTTGCTTAAAGCAATGTTAAGGATAAAAGAGAGAAAACGATTATCATGAATAGGAGAACACACCCAAATAGAAGATATCATAGAGATGATTAAGAAACCAAAATGGAGATAGGCTGGAAACCTAGCAAGAAGAAAGGATAACAGATGGTACAAAATGTAAAAAGATTAGTGCTTTAGAGATAGCAAATGCAGTAGGAGAGAGGACAAGATATAAGATGGAATGATTGGATACAAAAATAAAGAATAGCACAAACATGGCCAATGCTGAAGGAGATGAGAGGGGCCTTTGTCCAGCAGCAGACTTATGATGATAACAAAAGTAAAAAATTGAGAACTTTCTTTGAATGGACAATTTTAACATCTTTTTTGTTGTCTTTTAGCAAGAAAGGATTAGAAAAGGTGAGGTTTTCATTAATGTTTCTCCCCTCAAGTTAGATTGAAAAGGAGAAATAATAGAAAAAAATCTAAGGAAAGTTTTAGATCTGTGAAGACGATTCGATTTGACTGGATTTTGTTCCAGGGGAAAATCTGTGAAGAGAACTTTGTGGATTATACTCTTCAAAAAGAGATGTAAGTCGATTTTAGTTTAAAACTTCTTCCAAAGAAAACAGCTTTGTACAGAATTCTCTCTTGACTGTTAAAGGAAAAATGACTTGATCAAAAAAAAGAACAAACATTTATTATATAATAAATGACTTTTCTCTGAAAACTGTATTTGATTTTCTTGTTTTTGAATTTAATGATATAATGATAATATAAAGGAGAAAAAAAAAGATCATTTTAATCAATTCATTTAAAGATACATTCAGACTTGTTTTTCTTCTTCCCAGATCTTATATCATTCTCTTGATTTTCTTATTTCTCCACACGTTT
This sequence comes from Thysanoteuthis rhombus, assembly GCA_963457665.1. Taxonomy (NCBI): domain Eukaryota; kingdom Metazoa; phylum Mollusca; class Cephalopoda; order Oegopsida; family Thysanoteuthidae; genus Thysanoteuthis; species Thysanoteuthis major. The sequence goes on from OY735210.1 coordinate 12,311,396, forward strand.
CAATCGAAAAATAACATTTCTACACAAAATCACATATTTAGTATACTATTTTCATTCTAGGAGAAAATTGATTTTGCTGTTAAAACCGAACTCATGCTATGAGCTACTAAGTGGAGAACCAGATTTAAAAGGTGGATTGTGTTCTTACAAGTTTCAACTTTCTATAACCTATGTACCAGTTATAGGTGATGAGTAGATGTCTGTGAGAAGGGTAGATAAAATTTTATTTATATTATAGATATTTGAAGAGGAAAGTGAATAAAAACAAAAAAAAATAAAAAAATTGGATTTTCTTTGCACTTTGGATCGTTGGGTACCGGGTAAGTGGGGTATGTGAGTGGGTAATGTACTGAAAAAACTGCCAAATGCAGGTAGCGTATGTACTCACGGATAAGTAACACATTTTTCAAAAAAAAAGATGTGAGAAACCAAATCTTGCTCTAACATGATGTGTACATGTTATGTAGATGACAAAAGATAACTGCGTATCACTGATATGTCTAAATCTCTCACCTGTTTGTACGCAGTTCTCTACCAGCTGGTTGTAAGCCTTCTGTTCATTGGGTGTTGTATACATTGTCAATAAATCTGGAGTGGTGATTTTAAGAGCATTAGTTTGTCTGTTTGTTCCTAAACTTTGCTATGCTGTATAGGCTATGATTGGGATTATTTCAGCTAAATGTCTTTGATCATGAAATTAAATGCTGTTTCTGAGAGTATAATCCTCGATTTCTGTTCTATATTTTGCAAATGAAGTTACAAAGAGTATTTTTAACACTCGAATTCATGTGAATATTTCATATTCGAATTAAGAGGGACAACTTTGGAAGTTGCAAAGAGTTATCATGAAAAACAGCATGTAACTTATGTATGGGTCAAGGGCTGAAGCCTAAATATTATAAACATGAATTGGGTTCAACTTATCTATCAATACAAGTATATACGGCACCTCTTATGGAAATAGCTAAGGTCAACCTGAGACCTCTCAGTTTTCTCACCTCTAGTTTACATTTAAACAGCAACGAGATCATCTTCAGTGAGATGGAAAATCAACATGAAAATATTCTAAGATTCTCCGAGTAAATCTTTAAACTTGAATTCATGTAATATATTTCATATTTAAATAAAAGGGATTGACTTTGGATCAAAGTTATTATCCCCAGCATCTCAAGATAAATTTTTCTCTATATTTCTTATTAGAAATTCAATTCACCTAAAACCTCCACTGCGTTTAGGAGTGGTTTCAAGCAGTTCATGAAATGAGAGAGTTAAAACATTTCTCCACATTTATTCCACCAGATATAATTTTGGGAAAACAACATGAGTGGAAGGAACAATTTGAATGTAACATGGCTCTTGAAGTAAATGGTTATGGGAAAGTAAGAGGCAAAAACTGATCAGTTTGTTGAAATAGACTAATGAAATTACTAAGAGCCTGTATGTTGATTTCTTAAAAAATGCCATCTGGTTTCTATAACTGAAGAGTGATGGTTTATTGGCCACCAATTTTTTTTTTTTGGTGGGCTTCATTCATGTAAGACTGAATGGTCAATGTAATGCTACATTATTTTCTTTTTTTTCATATTTTATTCTGTTGCCCTTGTTTTAAACCAGATATAGAGTTTCTCATTATTCATTCAAGGTTTACCGAGAAAAAAAAATGACCAAAAAAAGCATATTTTGAGAAGTTCCTCTTTCATCAACAAGCTAATCAGCCAATATGGCTGGCCACAATAAAAGAAAAAGATTGGAAAGAGGAAAAATTGAGGAGAAGTGGAGGAAAGAGGAAAAAAAAAAAAGCAGAGAGATGTAAAGAAGAAAACAGAAAGAATGAGGCAGGGAAGAAAAACACGAAGAAAAAGATCAAAAGATGTTGATTTTTTTTTTATTGAATAAATAATGATAAAAAATAGTGGAAAACAATAGTCCACTGTGATCAGGAAAGGAGAGAAGGAAAAAGAAATAATAAAGAGAGAAAGAGGATTGTGTAGAAATAAGGAGGCTATGAAGGAGAATGTGGAGAGTTTGGTGAAGGAAAATTGAGGAAAAGAAGGTAGTAAAAAAAAAAAAATAGAAGTGAACACAAAAAAAGAAAGAAAGCAGAAAAAAGTAGCTTAGAAGAAAATTATTAAAAAAAATAAGGAAATATTTTTGAAAAAAATGTAAAAAAAATCAAAGAAATAGGAAGAACTGAAAAACAACGGAACAAATGAACTTTTTTGGTTAACTGCCAAGCTAATGATAACAAATTTCTTTCTCAGCTTCTGTGGTATCTTATACTCAATGAAAGCCCATGTGGTTACGCAGTGGGTTGTAAATGTCTACACTGCCAGGAGAAAATTGCAAAATTGTATGTTATTCACAAATCTTTCTCAAATGGGCAAAGCTTTGCATTAAATAACACACCTTTCTCTAAAACATCCCAATTATGGCAAAAGAAGCCTGGATGGAACTGATTTTTTCTAGAAATTATTTTTACACAAAAATAGATATACAGAAGTATACATTCCTTTCTCTTTGTCTCAGCTCTATTTATCTGAATAGAGAAGATTTCTGCGTAAATTCATTTCTCTTATTTTAACAATAAGTCCGACAATTTAAACTATACCATTGCTCCAAGTCTCATTTATGTATTGGTAGTAAAATCAGCTTGTACTGCTCGTGAATAATCTGTGACAAAATGGTAAAAAGAACTGCTTCTACAAGTCAGAAATAGTATCATTAAGTGGCAACTGGAGAATATTGCTAAAGCCTTGAATTTCCTTTGAAGTATGGTAAATTCAGTTCTTCAAAACTGGAAGAAGCGCCATATAACTCAGTGTCTCAAAATTGTTTGCAGTACTAAAACAAAAATGGCCTTGTACTTGTGTCCTTTCCAATTCTAGATACTAAATTCAATGGTGAATTCCAATGGGAACAACATCCATGTACATTTTTGTGTGTGGGAAATGCATTCCCATACTTTTCATAAGGGGATTTTTTCTTCTTCTTTTAATGTATGTTGGAGCTCAAAACTGTAAAATGAATAAAATTTGCGTATATCTATTTTTCACAATATGAGTATAGTCAAATTTAGTTTCTCCCAAGTTAAGAAACAAGCTAATGTCTCTAAAATTGATTAAATTTCCAAAATTTTCTCAGAAGTGCAGACAGCCTTGTTTTCCCACACTTCTTTTTTTAGCACTAAAACACTAACTAAATTTGATCTCTTCAGGATGCCAAACCGTCCAAGTAATTTGATTTTCTTTGTTTTAACAATAATATATAACCATTTATCCAACCCACTTTGTACATTTGTCCATGGTTGATATTGTCAGCTTGTGACAAAACTGTGAGAAGGGGGAGAAAACTATGTATATAAAGTCAAATGATATTATTAAAAAGTACAAGAAGGAAGTAAGAATTGGAAATTTGTCCAAGTCTTTGCTTTGACCTTTGAGCACACAACAACAAGAAAATCCGACTAGTCCTTAAAGAAAAAGGTATACAACCAATGCATCCTCCTGGCAGTTATCTATGGAGCAGAGACAAGGAACCTAACCAAGAAACTGATCCTTAAACTGAGAACAATGCAACATACACATGAAAGAATTATGCTCAACAACACATGGAGAAACCATAACAGAAATATTTGTATATTAGAGAGAGGACAAGAGTCTAAGATATAATGGAAACCATTAAAAAGGTCAAATGGCAATGGGATGGACATGTTGCAAGAATGTCAGGCAACCACTAGACATCATAACTCTCAACTTGGATCCTCAGAGATCATATGCAAAATTGTGGCCGACAAAATGTAAGATGGCATGACAAGCTAGACAAATTCAGAAAGCACTGACACCACCCAGTCTGCAAAATTCTCTCTCCTTATTTGACCTGCATGTTCTTCTTTTCAGATGAATTAGTGGCTTGTGTGCCCACTTTATTGGCAAATTAGAGGCCTGCATGCTCATTTTGTTGGCAAATTAAAGGTCTGCACCTTCAATAAAAATCATTAGGTGCATTTCTGTTAATGACTCAAGAGATGAGTGGTAAAAGGTAATAAGGTCAAATGAAGCCAAAGTAGAATTATTTGGCCAAAATTTATGATGCTATCTGTCACAAAAAAACTGACCCAACTCAACTTCTATCAAACGCCATTCTTGTTGTCTAACATGGATGTGTATTTTTCAAGCTTTGAGCAAGGAGACTCATCACCATCAAGAGAACAATGAACAGGGTCATGTACACCCAAATTTATCTCTTGAAATCAGTCAACTCTACTTGGGTCAAAATTTCACCTTCCAGAAGGTCAATGACCTAAAACGTATGGTCATATGTGTAAAAGTCATTTTAGAAAATTGAATTCCATCTCAAAGTAAATTTTTGGTTTAATCGTAATTTTGAAATCAAAATCAAATATTTCATGTGAACTTATTTGAATAAGATCTGTGAATAATATGGGAGTTAGCAGGTTTTTTGACAAGGGGGATGTGATTCTTGCAACCCTCAGCAGCTCAGTGGTAGAGCTTGTGTCTTAGCTGTATTTTTGATGTTGAGTCAGTGAAAGTTCTTTGTTCAAATGCCTCTTAGAGAGGAAAAAATGATCTTTAACTAATGCAAATGCCTCTTAATCCCATTAGCAGTATGGTTCACTGGTTTTTTGCTCTATCTATCTCAATAGCTCAAAATATATGATTTCCCCCTCACTATAAAAAGAAATATCTAATTATATATCATGTGGCAAATTCTTCATTACAAAATACTGATATATGAACTTTAGAGCACTTACTAATTTTTTTTGTAATTTCTTTTTTTGTGTGAAATATAGTAACAACAATGCAATTACCTCACAGTTTTTATACCTCACAAAGTTAATGAGTTACTATGGAATCTATGATGAAATTAATAATTAGTAGTATTGTGTAATTGCCAATTAATAGTATTATACAATAAAGTTAATCAGTTAAAGTGGAGAAAATAGTATAAACATATACAGTTTTGTGTGTGTTTGTGTGTGTGTTCTCATGAATGAAATCAATGAATGAGAAATAATATTTTTATACTTTGTGTTTCTATTGACTAATCGTCATTAGTTCTTTGGTTCTCTACATTCTTTACATTTACTTTTGCTTCAACACAAAAGTTTATACTATGAAAGGTTCAATTCTATGCTCATTAGTAAAAAGAAAATGTTGGAACCTAGTCTGAGATTTGGGTGTTAAAGAGGCTTGGATCCTTGATGGGCTCTCTCTAACATAAAGAGAGATTTATCAATAGAAAAGCAGTAGGCCAACAAGTATTTTTTAATTTTTTGAAGGACCCCTCAATGATAGGCCCAGGAGGCTTTTTCAAATAGTCTCCATCCCTGTCTATGTCTCTGCACCAGAATTCACTCTTTGCTCAGTTCAACAAATGTATGTCTAACATCTCCCCACATATTTATTCGAAATTCACTATCTAAATCACTTTCAAGTCAAACATAACTTTTCCAGATGCTTATAGATCTTTTGAGACTTGTAATTCAAAGAATTAGCAACTTTCATTTACTGAAAATTGCTTCCCGATAAAATTCTAATCACTGTCTTTCCAATTCCAAAGTATTTTTGTCATTATATTAATCTACCATTTCTTGATAATGGCCTGTTGTATGTACACTTGGGTTGATGGAGGAAGTCATCAACTCTAATTGCATTTAAACTTTTAGACTTGTTAAAGCAGGGACATTTTTTTCTTTTTTTTTATAAGCCAAGATTTTGATGAGAGTCTCAGACAGAATAAGAGATAATAATAATTGCATGTAATATGTAATCTAATTTGTTGGAGAAATTATGTAAAAGAAAATCATTTTTTGCATGGTTCATGTATCTGATAGAAAACAGGAAGGAAAGAGAAAAAAAAAAAGATGAAGACAAGAAGAGCAAGGAAAATATTGACGAAAAATGAAAATAGTGGAAAAAAGAGAGAGTTGAAAAATTGCAAGAAGAAGAAAAACGGAAGAGAAGAAAAGAAAGAGAAAATACTGATATTAAAACAAGAGGTGTAGATGAGGAGGGCTAGGAGGTTTTTTGAAAATGCCCCCGGACCAAAATGGAAGGGTACCCCCTCCCCCCGAGAACCTTATAAATAAAACTTCATCTACTGCTTTTCTATTGACAAATCTCACTAAATGTCGTGGGGGGTGGGGTCAGAGAGCCAAGCCCCCACCTGCATCCAATCTATAGCTTTTTCTCTGATTACAACTATAGAAATAGAATTAAGAGAAGATCTTGCTTCATTAAAATCTGATGAACAAAACAGAAGTAATTTCTCTGTACAATATTATTTCAAAACAACATTTCCCATTCTAACTCCTTTATTAGTATGAAAATTTTAGCAAAGCAAGTCAATCTGAGTTGGGCTTGAGAGGTGGGAGTGAATTTGTCATCAGTTTTAGGGTATGTCAGTATGTCTCCATTATTTGTTCAAAATGTCACTGATTTTTGGTCAGGTCATTGTCATCTGTCATAGTTGTTACATATGGAAATAAAGTCAAAACTCAATAGTAAGAGTTTGACAAAAGAAAGAAGGATAAGGTATACTCAGCCTAATAGTTAATCCAATACTAGCCTTGAAAGGTTGGCAGACAGAAAGAAAAAGCCTTCTAAAGCAAATGAATAATCAACTGCTGTCGGAAAAAGAAAGAAAAAGCCCAGTCAGCCTGGTGGGTAATCCACAACTGGCCTCAGAAGCAAGGAAGATAGAAAGAAAGAAAGAAAGAAAGAAAAATGTGTTGCTTCCGAATAGATTTGATCCTGAGATCTACTGGTGTCCAGCTGAGTGCCTTAAATCACTGATGAAAAAAAGGGAGAAAGATAAGCCTTCTCAGTTTTATGGTTAATCTGCCACTGACCTCAAAATCAAGGAGAAGGAAAGAGAAAAATGTATCCCTCTTAGGTAGATTTGATTCCAAGATCTACAAGTGTTCGGCTGAATGCCTTAAACCACTGAGACACGGAAATCTTATTGAAAAATTGGAATTTATGATTGATTATAAATGCCATTATATTGTTTAGATGATTCTGTTATTTACTGTTAATAACATCCCAGTTTCACAGTAATTTTTGAAATAAAATTAAAAAAGACTTTGCCCTATAGTGTAAGCCCCCATACCAATTTTCAAACTGAAAAATAATTCACTTTTATGTCTTATCTATTCAAAACAAAGATGATAAAATACTTTAAGGAACACAGTTTTTAAAATGAATCATCTTTTTCTTACCTAGAAATAGGAAATGGAAATTAATTTATGGTTTGTTTGGTGAAATAAAATTTATTCTAGAATGATATAAAAAACTTGAAGTTTGAAACATTCAATTCAATTTAATAGAAAAAATATTAATGATTCTCAGTATATATATAAAAGAAAACAGTTATATTTTAGCTTCTCATACCATTATCTATGTTCAAAACAAGTATTTCAAGTATTTAGGAAAATCAGTTATGAAATCTTCTAAAATTCAGCAAAAACGCAATGAGGACATGCGCAAGCCTCGCAACGCAATTCTATTCTATTCATTATATTGAAGAAATCTGACACTGCCATTTTTGTTGTTATTTAAATCAGAATCAGTTTTTGTGTCATCATTTTAAGAGTATGACTCATTGGCTTTTGGTGAGGGAAACTTCTAACCGTATAGATAAAGTCAAATTTGATAGAAAAGTAAAGGTGAAATGAGAATTTTAAAGGAGAGAAAAGAGAGACAATGTAGATATAAAATGAGAGAAAAATATAAGTTGAAGAAAGGATGAGGAAAGCAGGTGGAGGAGAAGAGAAATACATCTGTAAAATAACAGGAGTAAATAAAAGAAAGGCAAACAAACAAAAAAAGAATTTATGAGAATAATCCTTGGAAGAAAAGGAGAAAATTCTAATTTATCTATTTATTGTGTACATTATTTATTGTGAAAGTAACAAATGGGACTTTTTAAAAATAATTTCCACTGAATTCTTTGCTGAGACAGTGATTAAAAAATAATTCTCATCTGCCAAAAGTATTTGCTGTTTCTATTACATGAAGCAGAGGAAGTTACAAGATAAACATTGAATCTTTAGGAATTAACTTCTATTAATGAATCTGAAGAGCAGTATTTCTTATATTTATTTTGTCAACTCCTACCCCCTCCCATTTACTTCTCAAACATTCTTATCCTTAGTATGAACAAAAAACATTGAAAACAAGAACTTATCGGTTCTGAATCTAATTCCTTTAGTATTTAACTTCATGAAGGATTTCAGCTCTTGAATTCAGATAAAAAAAAATGGAATCTTCTTTAAAGGGAAATAACTACTGGTTGAATTTTCCTCCCTTCAAGATCTAGATTGATTTTTTATTTTCATTTCTATTGAATTACAAAAGAGTCCCATTATTATTATTTATTCCATGTCATTTAAGAGCAGTATCAATTGATTCATGAATTTATAACTTGATTCTAATAGGATCATCCATTCACAGGTTCAATCATTTGCTTCTATCTTTTACTAAGTGGTAGGCAATGAAACAGTATAGAGCAGTATATAGACTAACAGAAAGAGCTAAATCAAACTTTACTGCCAGTGATTAAGATATTGGATACAACAGAATTTAAGTGCATGAACGCTATCACTAAAAAGAAAGTCAACATTTATAATCTTAAACCTAGTACCAGTGAATAATCTTCAGGGTCCACAGCAGTGTTCCCTCTGAAACTGTTGTACGTAGACTTGGTACAAAAACAAAATTATTCACGACCCTGATACAGATATCTTTGCAATAACATCAGCTTGACAAGCAAGATATGATCTATACACTTTGAAATCTGGTACAAGAGGCCATCTTTGAGATCTTATCAAAGAAGAAGAAGAAGATTATTGTAATTATTATCATTATTGTTGTTGTTGTTGTTGTGGTTGTTTTTGTACCATATGTAATAAATATAATCTATTCAGAATAAATATGATTTTTTAAGGTAAATAGTTGCTGGTTATTTTAGCTCATTAAGTACAGTCTAAAAATGGAATGCTAAAAACACGGGTTCACCACAATATTTCCTTTATAGAAAGGGGCCTCGAGTTTTCAAAGTTTCAAAACCATTGCTCTAGTCTATCAAATAATCTGTATTTCTTACATTTAAAATCTCTTCATAAATTCCAAGAAATAACCCTCACCCTTTGGCTTTCAACATATACAATAAGTTCAATAAAATTTCATTTCTGCTAAATTTATAACACTAAACCTTTCAGTAAAGATTTTCATATAATATGAATTCTCCTGGAGAATTGCTTATAGCCATGAAAAATGTATTCCCTTGTTTGTGAGAAAAGTTTTTCTTCATTGTGTGAATTCTGTTCATCATTTTCGTTGATACTGATCATGGTTGAGTGGTAGAGTGCTCACCTCTAATTCACCGTCATACTAAAGACTTCTGAAATGATACTTAATGCCTCTCTGCACTCAGCGCAAGGACTATTTTTGAGAGAGAATCCCCCAAAGCTAAAGGGTTGTGACCAAATCATCTCGGATATACCAGTTCTAATAAGATGACCAAAATTAAGTAATGCTGAGCCATAAGCAGAACAAAGCTTTGACAGGTCTGGCAAGTTGAAAGTGGGTTTTACTGACAATTGCCAATGTGTACCCAACCCCATGAAACCCTTGATGAGGTTTTAAGCAGAGAATGGCTAGAATTTTATATATATATATATATATATATATATATATATATATATATATATATATATACATATATATATATATATACATATATATATATATATATATATATATATATATATATATATATTATGATATAGCTTTGTTGGATGGTGATCACCAAAAACTCTGAATTTAAAAAAAAACAACTATGAATGCTGCCAGGTACAAACTAAATGACCAGTTTAGCATAAACTTGCATTTTGAATTGAACCCCCCCCCACTAAGAATGTTTTCATAGAAAAAAAGTTTTCTTTGGCATAATAAGGAGTACACGATTAAATTTCCAGCACTCTAGTTCCATTGTTGCGACCAATATGCATGATGCATACACAGTCAGCTAGAATCACTGAAAAACTGAAGAAACCTATGTTGATTTATGTTTTGGTTGATGGTTTTTATTACAATTATTTTAAAAAATTTGTTTTTCTAGAGATAATAAGGAGTAAATGTTCAAATTTTCAGCCCTTTAGCTCGATTGATGCAGCTTGTACATGCAATATATACATAGCCAGATAATCAGACCAACTTGAAAATAGGAGAAACCAATGTGGACAGTTTTAGTCGTTAATTGGTCTAATAATTTTTAGTTAAAAGATATAAGATTATTGCTGTATGATTTTGTGGTTAATAATGAATATGACACACAGGATGTAGTTTGTTAAGTGAACTAAATGTAAAGGGTTAACAATTCTGACCAAAACTCTTGGGACTTGGAACTTAATTGTGTTGAAGAGTGTCATAGTTCAATCTCATAATGTCCTCAGGGAAGCAAACCAACCTTTAGAGTACTTCATTTATCTTCGTTGGTGATAATAACTGGTGTGTATTGGAATCCCTCAGAGTAAAGATTAAAATGAAAGTCTGGTCAGTCACTCAATAGAAACTGTCACATGACCAATGTCCTTTGACCTCAAGCTATGTTGGGGGTGATCTATCAAAATTTGGAAAAAATGGGGTGATCAGTGAATGTATTACTTCTCTCACTTTTGTTTACAGTAAGAATACTACCAGACACGAACCAGAGGCAAATTTAGCTTAAACTTAATTTGTAAATTAAACCACTCATGAGAAAAAACTATTTGAGGGAGGAATTTTGAAAAATAAAACCAAAACATTTTTTCCAAAACATAATAAAAAGTAAATGTTGAAATTTTCAGCCCTTTAGCACAATTGGTGCAGCCTGCACAACTGATGTAGAAATACATACATAGCCAGCCAAACCAGCTTAAAAACTGAAAAAACCTATGCTGACAGTTTTGGATGATGGTTTTTAATATCAGGTATGGATTTTTTCATGTATTTCATATTGCTTCTTCTATAACCTCTGTGAATAAAAAAAATCCCAACCACATCAGCTTTAAATTGCTCCCTGGGATGCCAATGAAGGCCACTTCCCCAAAAGCTTTATCAATAGTGATTCACTTACTGCATTTCTACTAACATTACACGATAACAAATCTTACAAAATGTTGGTAAGGGCCACTCAAGGAACACAGCCACTCCAATCCACACTTTGTATAAGTTCTCATAATTTTCACCTTTTGATGTTATGCTGTCTCAATGTATAATGTATTAGTTAATCTCTATGAAAAGATTCAGATATAAAGCTTTCATAATCTGAAAAATGAAGAAGCAATTATCATTAATTTATATGGGAGAGATTTTTTGTTGTCCCAAGACCCCAAAATTTATCAAGTTGGGATGTTACACTGAGGCGTTGGAGTTACAGTGGTAAGAGGCACAGGAGACTCGAACATAAAAAGAGAGAGGATGAACTGCCTCCTTAATGGCTTGTTACAAAACAAAAACAGAGAGCTATTTTTCCGAAAAAAATCAAATAAGTTATAAAGAAAACTGTTGAAAAGTGAGGAATACATGTTTTTGAATTCTACGAGATTTTTTTTTCCAGAAAAGAAACTAAAAGACTTGTTTCACTGGAGGAGTTCATGGTATGTAAGAAATATCCTATCAGCAAACTTGTCATCTTTGAGTGTAATGGTCCATGCTCAAGGACAGAAAACCAAGAAAATCACACTGTTCATTATGTAAATAGATTTTTTGCAAAACCATCACCTCAATATATATCTTGGTTCAGTTTAACAGATTTTGTCATCCGTCCAAAATAAAACATGTAATAAACCATATTGCATTGGTGAGTTTACCCAGAGCGTAAGGACAGGTCAGGTTAGTCACTCAATAGAAAATGTGATGTGAACAACATCTTTTGGCAATGTGCCAGTTTGGCGGTGATCAATTAAAAGATTTGAAAAAGGGTGTTCAATGTATAAGTTACTTCTCTCGCTTTTTGTTGGGCATTGATCTCTAAAAAGTCTGAATTTCCAAAATACAAGCATGAATACTGTTAGTCACAAATTAAGGGGCAAATGTAGCAAATTGACCCCTGTCCCACTAAAATCTATTCTGGGATGGAATTTTTAAAAAATTGACTTTTTTTTCTTGACATAATAAGGAGTAAATGTTTCAATTTTCATCCCTTTAGTTCAATCGATTCGGCTTGTACACATCACACGCACATCTATTCTGCCAACCAGACCCCCTTAAAAACTGAAGAGACCTATGATGATAGTTTTTGTGACAGTTTTGGTTGTCAGTTTTCAGAGAAGAGCTGCATTGATTAAAAATTGTCACCATAAATCTATCTAGTTCTTTAAAAGAATATATCAAAGGAGATGTTATTCACACTTCCAAGTTCACCTAAATTGCCTTGTTAGTTCTTTGAGACAGTTTGTCTCCTGGCTGCATGATCTGGAAACTGTAGGTTCATCAGGTAAAGAGTTTATGACCTTGTCAAGTTCTTGTTTGAATCAGTCTTTTTTGACACCACTTCTATTTTCAATATGTGGTGGTGAATCATTAAAAAGTCTAGGGAACATATGTAACAAGATCGTTTTCTCTCAGTCTTTATTCTATAAGTGTATCCCTGTTTTTTGAGAGGGAGTTAAACTCTACCTTGCCTATCACTTACTCTGGTCTTGACTGGGTTCATAGTAAAATAAGGAGCCATGTCTTCTCAGATTTTCAAGATTTAGACCATGGAGTACCTTTCATGTCTATGTTGAATGGGATAAAAGTTCGGGTACTTGAGCCTCTCCCGATAATCAACGTGTTTTACTCCTGTAATGTTTGAAAAGAAAGTTCTGTCTATATCCTCGAGTTTGTTAATTTGCTTTCGGGCTTGGGAACTCACCAACTGGGAACAAAAGTCTGGCTTCGATAAGATCAGTGCTTTATGTAGTGCAAGTATGGGAATTGCATTTCTCGTTTTGGAAGTTCTGAGAGTTCATCCCTTGAGACCTCTGCACTTTTTAGCAGTTGTAACATTATGTTCAGAGAATATCAAATCATAAGAACAAAGATCCCATTTTCACAACAGATAAAAGGCAGGAAATTATAATTTCTCTCATTGATTTCATCAGTTCTACTGAAATAATTATATATCTACAAGTAATAAGTAGCAATACAAGTGTTTTCAGTGAGTACGTCTGAGCCTTTAGGAGCCATAAACAGAATTTGATTAGGGGGTCACCACTGACTCTTTTCAAGACTTGATCATTCACATACCTACAGTAAATCTAACACATCCATTGGAGTCCTTCTCAAGAATCTAGATGTTTCTAATAAACCTGTCAAAAGAAGGCCCTCAAAAGTTGTTTTTTTTGTTTTTTTTTAAAAGAAGCTTTTTCAGAAGTGGTATAGTGGAGTAATGATGCCTATAATAAATTCAGTAGACAAAATGGTATGGCCAGGAGCACTGAAACTCAAAAATAGGCAAACACACAAACTTATGCACATATAAAAAAGAATAGAACCCTTTGCCAACTTTGAAGGCTACGGTTGTTCAATTTTTGATAAGCATCAACACACTTAAGAATTCAAATTGCAGGATTTATGAAGTGATATTATCAAAGAATTCTATCTCTGACAATATCATCTGCAATTTTTATATAAGAAAAATAACACACCCACACACACAGATATATGTGTTTCTATGTATGAATGACAAAAATAGAAGGTGATTTTGTGTCAATACTTGAACTTACGTATTCCTATTTATAGATGCAAATAGACATATATGATATGTTTATATGTATTCAGGGAATTAATAAAGTTTTAAAAATGAAACTGATAAGCTGCTATCGAATAAAATACTTCCCCCTTTTACTTTCAACATGAAACCAAGCTAATTTTTCAAAATTTCACTTTAAATGTTCCTTATAATTAGTTTAAGAATATAAGAAGCCATGTATTTTCAACTCATATTAACTTCCAGCACTAATAGTTTTTAGTATTTTACTTTTATTTCTAGTTTTGAAGTACATTTCTGCACTCAGGTATCAACAGTAATAAAGCTTCATGTCACTAGTGCAGCAAGGAATGGCAGAATTGTAGTTGTAAATAATAGTTTCACCTCTTTTTTCTATTTTTGTTTTTTGTAGCCAAAAGCAATGCGTCCGGAAATAGCAGACAATCTTTTGGAACTGACCCAAATATTGCCGAACTGTTCAAGTGTAAATTCTTTATGTACAACAGGGCTTCTCAAACTTTTTTCATTTACGGTCTCTCTTGATCGGACAGAATTTTTCACAACTCTTCCCGATGGGATGCAATTTTCCCAACCCTTCACCTTCTGTTGCGAGAGCAATAGGTACTTAGACTATATATAATTGGTCTTTAGCCATAATCAAATGGTAACTAAACAAAGAAACAAATAACTAAAAAAATTTATCATTGAATTGAAGTATACTAGTAATTTGTACTTGAATTTTATGATGTATATTATAAGAAAAAAATTTATTTTTCTAAAAAAATTGCTGCAAAATATGACAAAAGCTGAATTTATTTTTTCAAAAGTTAATGAATAGCACTGAGCCATTTCTCAATAAGAACTTGAAGGAATATGTTTTTGTACAGAGTGAAAAAAACATGTTTCATAATCTTCCTTAAGAAGGATTTTCAAATATTTCAGCAGTCTTAATAATGTTTACATGACCCCCCACATGAGTTTTGATCCCTACTTGGAGAAGCATTGATGTACAAAAAAAAAAAAAAATGTTGGAATGAATATTACTATTGAGATATTGGTGGCCAAACAGATTTTTAAGATTTCTAATATCTTACATATCCTTATATGTTACAATCAGGAAATATTAACTGCAATCTCTAACTAAACCAGTTTTTTTTTCTACCAGCAAGTTTTCTTTTTTGTAGTCTTGTCATTGAAAAAAGAGAAGAAAGATTTATTGGACTTCAATCACTTCGTTAGGATCTGAAAAATGGATTGAAATTGATTCAGACATTCTAATTGACAGGAAAGTTTTTACTCCTCATGTCCATCAACAGATTCTTGATGAGGAAATCTGGAAATGATTGATTCTTTAATGACTTTTCTCTTGAATTAACCAATAAAAATTCATGGAAGTTATATTTTTTTTATCATATTTTGAACTTATAACTGGTTGTATAAGATTTTAACAAAGCTGAAATTTCAAATCATTGCCTCACTTACATAAACACCTTTATTTCCTACATACAGTGCAGAATCAGTTGAGATTTGTTTTTTTAGAGATATTAGGTGCTTTCAATTCATTCTAAAAGAACTGTCACTAAAAATCAAAATTTAACTGAAGATTTTTGCTTAATTCATAGATAGGTTAAAAGAATTCATTTAGGATAAAAAAAATAATGATCTTATATTCTGGAAGTATTATAATTACAGAAGAGAAAATCTTGGGAATCTATTTGCAGTTCATGTTCAGAAATATTTTCAACCATTTGATCAAAAAAAATAGATAAAAAAAATGAAGTTGATTCCAAACCAGGGCAAAGATGTCTAATGGATCTGAAAAGACATAAAATCCAAGGTCTTATTAGAATTTAGATATAAAACACTGGATGAAAAAAAATGAAATAGAAGCTGCTTATAGTTAACAGCTAAAAATAAACACTACTGACAACAACAAAAAAACTTTATCTATAGTTCATTTTCTCATTGCAATACCACTCGAAAGAAAGAAAGAAGAAAAAAAGTCAATACAAAAAGTTTTAAGAGATTGTAACTGTCAGTAAATATCAATAGCTGTCTTTCATGGCTGCTTCTGAGATTATATACAATATTGGCTTCACAATTCTCAGTAGACTTTTCTGAATCCGATCAGTAAATTTAACACAACACAAAGTATTACTAAGGTGCTAACAAGAAAAAAAAAGAAAAAAAAAAGAATCTATTTACAACAAGAGAGGAAGAATCAGTGCTAATGAATGAGACAAGGTTCCATGGACACAAATAGAATCTGGAGAATGCTGTCAGAGTCTGAGACATGTTGCTTGCAGACAGAAGCCAGAGAGGGACATGAGAACTATAGACACAATGCAGTAAACAGAATAATGAGAAAGTATATTGGACAAGTTCCTGTGGGCGCGACTGGGACTTCACTGTGAAGATGATTATAATGAAGGTCTGAGCTTTGGAAGAGGGTGCAAATGTTGATGAATTAGAAAAACTAGCTGAAATCGAAGCCGTAGGGCTGGTTTTCAACTGGTAGGAATAAACAAAATCAGACTTTTAGTATCATATACATAGATAGATACATGGAAATCAGATCATTATTATCAGGGGGAGCATGAACACAAACCCCATATTGATATTCTAAAGACTTATATGCAAAAAAACATGCTCTGGATTCCATCAGTAAATGTAGAAATTTTCATAGTTATAGCTTTACTATGAGCTTTGCAAACACAAACAGATGGTTATTTGGTGAATTATAGTAACAGTAAAATTTTAGGTAAGATAAATGCAGCCAGAGAAAAATAAAGGACCAATTTAGCATAAATTTACATTTTAATTGAACTCCTCATCCAACACTAAATACCTATTTTTGAGGGGAATTTTAAAAAAATAACTGGCTAAAACCCTGCTCTGGGTTCACATTAGTGTCCATAGAAAATTTGGTAGCCATAACTCTGGCCTTTGTTGAGTTGAGGGATGACTGACAGACAGACATTTGGTGAATTATATTAAGAAGATACAGTGAATTCTAATGATTATCAAAAAATGGGAAAAACACATAAGATTCTGTAGAATTGTGAAAGATTATAGTTCAATGATTTATGAATGTGATGTTGAGACAGATAGCAAAGTAAAGATGAGGCAAAATTGAACAAAATACCCGTATTTGAATGCATACTTTTTTCTTATGCTTCTTTAACAAATTGTTTACCAATTCTTACATATCCATTAGAATATTAACTTTCTAAATCTCTGTGAAATTTGTTGATCCAGATGAATGAATATCCATAATTACTACTGACTCACTTGTACACATTTGTGACCTTTGTGCATTTGCAGATAGAACTTGAAATATAGCAAAACATCTTTTATTGATTTCATTAGATGAAGTATTGTAAATAACTATGATTAATTTTAGACTATTATTGACCTTAATCTTTTACCACAACTTCTACCCAGGCTGGCTTCCTTTCCCTTTGATGCTATATAGTTTATAAGAATCATAGAACAATACATATATGCTTATTTAGATGAGACGAGTACCTGAGACTAATATTGATTTGTTTCAGAATAACCATGGTATTCCAGGAGGAAACTGAGTTTGAGTTTCACCTGAAGCTTATTCTTTATTTCCAATAAACACTATTCACTGAAGAGAAATCTGCCTGAGTGAAGGTTGCGATGAAAATCAGATGAAGGTAGATAATTGTCTAAGATTGATAATAATGAACTTAAAACTTGTTTTCAACTTTCAAAGAATTCATGCATATTTATCAATGAAGAAAGTATAATGTGAATGCTATTTATTCATATGCAGTGGTCACAAACAAAAATTTACATAAAAAATGCAAAATAAAACCTAAGAAGCAAAGGTGTGCTTCAGTTGGATATGCTTTCTTGCCAACTAAAAGGTAGAACAGAGTCATCATACATCTGACTGACACTCACAGCCGTAAGTTTTGCATCAAGGTATAGTTGGTATCAGTGCCCCCAAAACTTGTCAATGTGAGAAGACAAGTTGTTGACCACTCGGTCAGCAAATTTTTTTGACATTTTTTTTTTTACAAACTTCAGAGCGCTGCTCTCAGATGGTGTAAGATTACATGAGAAAGCCTATGCCTTGGTACAACTGGAGGAAAGAGTTCCTGTGATTCTTCTGGTGCAAGATATTGAAGTTCAAGTAAGACAGTTAATGACATGATGGAAGCTTTTGTAAAAGATGTTGTGTAGTCCTAGCAGCAACTTTCTGCAGGAGATCAATGAACCTTTTCTTTGATTTAATATCTGAGAAGGTAGGCTTATTCATCACCTCACGTTTTAGAAGCTTATCAGTAGTCGGAGAGCTCTTCTTTTTCTTTTGAGTACTGATTTTTTGTTTGACTCCTTGAGGTCCCCCACTCCAAAATTTAGTGAGATGAAAAAAAAAAATTTTGCAATAAATAGACATGCACAAAGACTTTATAAGTTAAAAATGATCACAAAGGTTGAATCATTATTTATGCAATTCAGGTATGCATAGATACATCTTTGTTATTGTATAATGCAGTAGATGAAGTACTGCTTAAAAAGCTATTAGGGGCCCCTCAAGCGGATGCCTGGGAAGCATTTTGAAATAGCACCCTAAGTTTCCATGTACCTCAGTTACACCTCTGCCAGTTTATTAACTGAGAGGAGTAATTTGAAACTCAGTTAAGGCAGATTATTCTCTTTGGAACAATATAAATTATTTCAAATACTAATGAGTAGAGATATTTGAAAAAAACTGACAAAAAATTATTCATATACAAATGAACATGCGTCACAAATGGAAAAGACTAAACATTAATAGTTTCAGTCACAGATATTATTTCAGTGATCACAGATATTTCCATTGTATGATATCTAGAGGAAAAAAAGAAAATGTAGATACAAATTTTGTACTATAATCTGTCAGACTTTGGTCTCACCGTTATGACATTTATTAATACGATTCATTGGACATGAAACGGGGACAAAAAAGAATAAAATAACAAGTATAAACTAGACTTTAAAATTTCAAGAATGAATTCCGGTGGGGAGAACAAAAGCAATTGTCTAAGAGATGAATAATCATTGTTAAACTCCATTAGGTGATGGAGAAAGTTCAAAAGATAACAATAATGGCATTACCATTATCAAAGACTCTCAGACTAATTGCTTCGTCCAACTTCTCTTCATCATCATTGGTGCTAATGTAGAGGATTTCTCTTCTGTTCTGCTATAATATCTAAATAGGCTAAATGTCTCTTGTCTGTTTTAAGGTAAATGGCTGCAGACACAAATTATTGCGGTGATTGTTCGCCATTTTTAAAAACTTTTCCCTGTTATGGCATTGCTAAATAATGTTTGGTTATACTACACAAGTATCAAAGTTGTAAATTGGTTGGTAGATATATATTTATAACCAGTTGGTATGAGGGATGATTGATAAGTTTGTGGCCCAAGCTAGAAAGAAGGACATAAGTTACAGTTCCAACTAAATTTGCAAACAGTTCGACTAACTCTTTGAATGATATCCGTGTCTAATATGAATGAATCACTGTAGTCCATGCATGTACCAGAACAAATTATTTAAAAGATTATCTAAAAAAAAATACCTGCCCAACATCTGAGCATTGTTGGTCCAAAATGACCATAGGGCCCCCCCTGCAAAAAATGCTTTTAAATGGTGCCGAGCGGTGTGATCAGGCAAATTTCAAGATTGTAGCTCCCAAAATGTGACCAGGCATGCCAAGACACACATGCACATATACAGACAAGCAAAGAGAGAAAAATTTGTAGACCACATGGCTGGTTGGTCGGCAGGCCATTTGTGGGGATATGGTGATACAATTACAAAGAAAATTTCTGATTCATTACTCCTTCATTTTTTTCTGTTACAGATAACTGAAACTGCAGTTCAAGGGCTTATCATCTAAAGAAGAGTATCACTTCTCACAGCAAGATTAGAAAGTGGGCAGCTGAATGTAAATGAGACAGGGGAGGCCAGGAAGCCCTCATCCAGGAAGGCCTGTTAGTGTCACTACCCAGGAAACTGTTGACAAAATCCATGGAAGAGCTGCCAGATTTGATTATATATGAATGAAATATGTGGGAAAATTCACTCAAGTCCCCATCAGGAATTAATGTCTAACCGGAACTTTCAGAAACTGACATCAGTAGTGAAAGCTGACTTCATAAAAGTTTTGTGTTAAGTAGATGAAAAAAAAAAGAGCCATCAAAATGCAAGAATTGAAAAAAAATGAATGATCATTGGGAAAAATGTCCGCAGTGCGCAAGCCGTAGCTCAAAGTCATATAATATTCTCATTCAGTATGATGGTGATAAATAAAGAATTCTGTTGACAATTTTTTTCTATACTTTTGTGGCTCAATGCTGAGTCATTGTTGCAGGATCAGTCTAAATTCTAGATTTGTCAATTTGGATGATCGTAATATTTCTTGGATAAAGGTTTTAGAAGGAATCACACTTCATCGTTTAACATTATCTGTTTCATTTGTCTTCACACAGATTTATGCATTCAGTTTTGATGCTGACACATTTTGTTGACTTTTGCAAATAGATGATTGATGTTATTAATAACAGTTTGTTTGATAATGCAAGGCTTACTTTGACCAGAAAAAACCCCAAAAAACTATCATGTTAGACACGTCTTTTGGCAGTATGGCATGTTGGGGGTGATCAATAAAAAAAAATTAGAAAAAGAAGTGGTCAATGAATAAATAACTTCCCTCACTTTTTGATGGATCACTAAAAAATCTGAATTTTTGAAAAACAAGTATCAATGCTACTGGACACTAAGTAAGGGATCAGTTTAGCATGAACTTACATACTAAATTACCTCCCCACCACAAAAACTTATTTTTGGTTGGAATTTTAAAAAAGAATGTTTTCTCAAGCACATTAAAAGCTAAATCTTTAATTTCCATCCTTCTAGACCCCATGGTTGCGGCATATACATAGCCTTCAAGTCAGCTAGAATCACTTAAAAGCTGAAGAAACCCATATTGATATATGAATGGGTTGATGGTTTCTAATATCATTGTTACTACATCTACGACTACCACTAGATAATATAATATATATAATATTAAAAATACACTGAGCATTTAAGAAAATGGCAAATGACAGGAGCACCAAATGTCATCAGTTCTGCAAGATGATTCAATCAAATTTGGAATTCAGAGTAAAATTATATACAAAATATAGCACTAACAGGAATAGACTATGATATTAACCATATCATTTATATTGGGAGATTTTTTCTAAATATTCTAAATGCAAATGGATAAACCAAGCCATAGAAATATCAATGATAATCTCTTGTCACAGCAATAGTAGTTATTTCCTGAACCACAGATAGATTATATCCATTAGCTCTATTTTGAGACAGTTATTCCTTTCCTATATTTCATTTATGTAAGATATTATATCATATTGAATCACTTTAGCCCCACAAATGGCCTGACCAGCCAGCTAAATTAACTCCAGATTTTTCTCTTGGGGAGAGTCTCTGGGTGCTCCTGGTCACATTTCAGGGGCTACAGCATTGAAAATTTGCCTGAGCGCCCCAATGTGAATCATTTAAAAATGTTTTGACAAAAAAGTGATTTTTATGGAGAGATAACAAAACAGTACAATATATTAGAGGAAAAACAGAATCTATAAGAAAACTTAAATGGCAATGGTCTGGTCATGTTGCAAGAATGGCAGAAAATCGTTGGACAGCATGATTCCCAAAGTGGATCCCCAGAGATTACATGCAAAACTGAGGCCAACAAAATACAAGATTGTGAGATAAACTAGATAAGCTCAGGAAGTATTGGCACTGTGACACCAATGAGAGAGAGGTCAGTTGAATCTTGGGGGAGGTCTATGTCCAACGATGGACGATAAAAGACTGATGATGATGATGATGATTACTTTTGACCAACTATGCCCAAATTTTGTGCTGGTATTATTTTTCAAATAATTAGTTCTCTCACACACATTAGTTGTGATGATTTATTTATGTGAGTTATGGATATATAATTTCTGTTAGAATGTGAACATACAAATCAATTATTGAAGGCATCGATGGTGTTGGCAAATCATGTTGGATACACCAGTTCTCATACAATCATCAAAGTTAAGCAGCTTTGAGTCTGGGTAGTACTATCTACTATTATCACTTGCTGTAAGCAGCTGTGAATGATGCGGAGAGCCTACAGTGGCAATCCTGTTAATCCTCCTAAGAAGAAGAATGATCTTTACATAAGTGGCCCTCTCCCTCCTGAATCCTCTGTCTGGCCTGGCTGTGACCGACAACTAATGAATAAATTAATCAATTGTGCTGATAGTTGAATATCGATTAGAAGAACCCACTTGTTACTTGATAATTTGTAATCATCTTCTTTAAAAAAAAGCTTTTGCCTCAGAAGGAAACTGTAATTTGATTACTCCTTAAGCTATATAAGTCAACCAAAGTAACTGATACCAATACAAGCAAATTTACATTTCATATGAAACCTTTTGATTTTTTTTTGTGAATGGTTTATATTGCTTTATAGGAAATAACCTTATATAGTTCTTGTCAAGAAAACGGTCAAAGTCAGGCTTTATTTCTCGCTGTAACAAGAACAATCCTGACCTAATTTTAGGGAATAAACTGTTCACCGTTTTTCTGTCCTATCACATTAAACCAAAATAATACTATTGAATGAAATAAGCCTGGTTAGTCACTCAATAGAAACTCTCACATGACCAACACATTTTGGCAGCATGTCTTGTTGGGGGGTAATCAATTCAAAATTGGAAAAGGGGGAATAATGAATATTACTACTCTCACCTACTATTGGGCAGTAATCTCTAAACATGGATCTCAACCAAGAGACAGACCTATAAACTGAGATGAATCATGCTCAACCTCTAAAGACAGCACAATATATCAAGAAGAAAACAGGAGTCAGAGACATCATGGAATCTATTGGAAAACTTAAATGGCAATGGGCTGGTTATATTGCAAGAATGGCAGACAACCGCTGGACAACATGGATCCTCAAAGATCACATGCAAAACTAAGGCTGACAAAATACAAGCTAGAGAGATAAACTCGACAAATACAGAAAATACTGGCCCCGCGACACCCACGATAGAGAAATGTGGCTGATCCCAGGGAAGGTCTATGTCCAAAGATGGACAATAAAAGACTGATGATGAATCATTTAAAGTGTGAATTTAAAAAAAGAACAAACCTAAATGCTACTGGATAAAAGCTAAAAGACAAATTTAACATAAACTCACATTATAAATTGAAAGCCCCACTAAAAGTTGTTTTTTTATTAGACATAATAAGAAGTAGATTTTCAAATTTCCAGTCCCCTAGCTCTGTTGCTGGCCTGTGTATGTTATAGCCAGACAGAATAATAACTTAAAAAATTAAATAAACCTATGTTGCCTACGTTGACAGTTTTGGTTTACGGTTTTTAGAAAGGTAGATGAGTATTTGAAGAATGTTGATGGCAGCAGGTGATACGAAGACGAACAACTAAAAATGATTATCAGGCAACGTAAGCGGTGACATTTAATTTTTTGCATTCAGATCAATGGCAGGAAAAGCAATTGGATTTTGTAGAGACGTGTAGGTAAAATATTTCTTATCTATAAGAACATGATAGCAAATGAACACTGACATATATGTTTACCTCTGCATGAGCCTTAGTCTGTTTCTGATTCATCATATCTATTGATCTAGAAATCTATCCGTTCCTCATAACACCTTGCACCATTCCTAAACATAGTCGAACTCTTCATGAGTTGAATTTTTTTGTAGAATGAATTAAAAGACATTAAAAATAAACATACCTAACAGTGCGAAGGGTAGTAATTTTGATCAGAAGTTATTCCCTTGATTTAAGATTTGAATTTTTCAAACATGAATTTAATAGTTAATATACTCATTCATTTGCCTACACACATTT
This sequence comes from Thysanoteuthis rhombus, assembly GCA_963457665.1. Classification (NCBI taxonomy): domain Eukaryota; kingdom Metazoa; phylum Mollusca; class Cephalopoda; order Oegopsida; family Thysanoteuthidae; genus Thysanoteuthis; species Thysanoteuthis major. The sequence continues at coordinate 12,335,116 of OY735210.1, forward strand.
GATAATCTGGTCAGCCTTGAAAGAGAATCTATATGCCACTGAATTAACCAAATATTTAGAGTAGCACCAAATCTACGAAAAAATTTTTAAAAACTAGCTAAATTTTGATCGGGTTTAACTTGTAGAAATTCTCATGTATTACAACTGCAATGAGAAACTAGGGAGTTATTTTTGTTTGAAAGGACACAGTTTAAATTGAAATGGATCAAAAATGAAACTGTGTTTATTTAAGAGTGGGGGGGGGGGCAGGCCAGTTTGTGAAACATTTTGAGCTCTAATGCAAAACCACTTAACTGAGATTGAATTTGTTCAATTTGATAGAGTGCATTGTAACAATTAAAATGTGTTCAATCTTAAGTAGATCCTAGAATTCTCATAAACATCTTAGAGGATGACACGTAAATGCAATGAAACTTTTCAGTATGAAATATTCTCGTGCTTTCCAGTATGTCTTCGCACGTAAAGATCCTCTTCACTTTTTAACAACATAAATCTTTGTTTAATTCAAACATATAAACTTTTCTTTAAAAGTGAGATATACATAAAGATCATATACATATATACATATTTATATGTATTAGATATATTCATGTGTGAATGCTTATGTGAACATTGTCAACTTTCATCAAGATAAAAGTCAAATGATCTGTAATCAACTATCATAAATGCTGATGACTGTGCACCAAGAAAATACAAATTTAACATGTCCAGAAGAATAAATTTACCCTCCTTATCTATCAATTCCGTCAATTCAATTTAAAATCTTTGGCCAGGGATAAAATACCTGAGTCTCTGAGGACACAGTCACTCTAAAGAGATTATATATATATATATATATATATATATATATATATATATATATATAGTCAAGAAAGCTCTACAGCTTTAAACACTAGACATTAAGAAATTTTTTCCAATTTTTTTTTTTCCCTTTCAGTCACTTATTTCCCAATATGTATCAATGCTATTACTTTAGTGTTTATTTCCCCTGTTTTACAAATACTTTGTTGATATGGTACAATGCGTATATTTTCTCTTGTTGGGATTATTAGTTGTTCAGCATGTAATTATTTTGTGGATTTTGAAAACAAAACAGTTATATTATAATATAACACCCCAGCAGTGTTGATCGAACGCCACCTCCCTTTCAGCTATGATTTTAATAGATAGTTTATGTCATATACATATGTTGGATCATACATCTATTTCTTGATAACATAAGAACAAACAGAGGAGATAGAAACTGTGAATAAACAGAAATGGAAATTTGGGAAATACTTATGTGGCCCTTTGCATTACCAGCAACTATTTAGCTCAATGGTAGGAGCAATGCTTCATTGAAATAGCAACCTTATTGGTCACAGGTTTGATTCTTGCAACAATCTCATTTTTTTTAATTGTGCATTCTAATTACGTTGTCTAGGCCAAATGATGTATTCATTGTGTAATAACAGGAGATTATTTCAAATATAGTTTCAATATAATGTATAATCATTATGCCAGATTATTTATCCATTTTATAAAAACACACACATATATATATATATATATATATATATATATATATATATATATATATATATATATATATATACTTTAGCAAAAAACATAAAATCATCAAAGTTTTTCAGAGAACTATAATATTTACGCATGTTTACATGACTATGTTTATCAGTGAAGAATCACTGTTGGATGGGAAGAGTCTGAGACATCATAAAATCCTTCAGAAGACTCAAATGGCAATGGGCAAGTCATTTTGCAAGAATGGTAGACAACTTTTGGACATCTTGACTCATAATGTGGATCCCCAGAGTTCACATGTGAAACTGGTTTTGGCAGAATACAAGATGGAGAGACAAACTATATAAGTTCAAAAAGTATTGGCTCCATGATGCCCATGATAGGGAGATCTGGCAAATCTTCGGGAAGGCCTATGTCAAACAATGGACAATAAAAGATTGATGATGATGATGATGATGAAATTCATATGTATACACTCACACACACACATACACACACATCTACATACATGATGAATTAATTCCTTCTTTTGCATTAATACAAATGTGAACTCGGCCATGACAGATGTGACTGTAATTTTTGCTGACATTTTTTGATTCCAGATAAACGAAAGGTGAATTATTCATTACTAAGGATAAAAGCAAGGAATAGATTATTATTAAACTGGGGAAAAATAAGTTAGATAATATTCAGGTCATTCACTCAATATTTGATTAAGACAAACGATTATTAAAGTCAACAGTCTGTAGTGAGGTATACAGCTTAAGTGAAAGGCAATTCACCAGTATCTATAGTGCAGTATAGTGATTGCTATGAGCAAGTGGTGGAGTGCTTGCCTCTGATTCAGAAAGTTCAATCCAGGACTGAGTTATACAAAACTCTTTGAAGATGATATTACCTCTTTGCAAAGAAATCAGCATCATCATCAGTCATTTTAACATCTGTCGTTAGACATAGACCTTCCCCAGGATTTGCCACAATTCTCTATCATGGGCGTTGTAGAGCCAGCATTTCCTGGATTTGTCTAGTTCATCTCTCCATCCTGTGTTCTGTCGGCCTCGGTTTCCAATGTGATTTCTGGGGATGCACGTTGTGAGTCGTGATGTCCATCGGTTGTCTTTCATTCTCGCAACATGGCCTGTCCATTGCCATTTTAGTTTTTTTATAGATTCTATGATGTCTTGGATTCCCGTTTTCTTCCTTATATACTGTGCTGTCTTATGATCTCTCCATGTAAGGTTGAGCGTGATTCTTTCAGGCACACGTTGCATACTTCTCAGTTTTTAGGTCTGTCTCTTGGTTAGGTTCCATGTTTCAGCTCTATAGGTGACTATTGGGAGAATGCATGGGTTGTATACTCTTCTTTTAGGATTATTGGGATCATCTGGTTTTTGAAAGTTGAGCTTGCTCTGCCGAAGGCTTGTCATAAGGAAGCTTGGATAAGGATGGGTTTCATCGGACTATATCACCCAAGACACAATCGGGGAAAACATTGGTGCCTCTGCAACCTGGTAGTAAGTTATGCAACTATAGACACAAATATTCATGAATTGTAACAGGCTGTGCAGACGTTTTTTTAGTTACTTATTGCTTTGGGGGAGATATAAGAAAATGTTTATGATTTAGATAAACTCCCTCCCACGTATCATTGACAATGAATCAGTTGCACTTATAGATGTAAGTATTATGATGTATGCATATTAACAGAGATAAGTTTCCATAGATATGTAGTTAAACAAACTCAAGAGCCTCCATAGAAATGAAATCATTCATGAATATTTTTACTAAATTTGTAGATAACTTTGCATATTACGGTGGTGACATCGAGAGAGGGATAAGAGAGACAAAGACAAGAAAAAGCAAAATTAAAACAGAAAGGGGAAAGAAGATGAAAGAGAGAGAATAGAAAGAAAAGTGATTGGAGTAGGAGTAGAGATGGAGAGAAGAGTGATTGGAGTTGGAGGAGAGATGGAGAGAAGAGTGATTGGAGTAGGTGGAGAGAAGAGTGATTGGAGTAGGAGGAGAGATGCAGAGAAAAGTGATTGGAGTAGGAGGAGAGATGCAGAGAAAAGTGATTGGAGTAGGAGGAGAGATGCAGAGAAAAGTGATTGGAGTAGGAGAAGAGATGGAGAGGTAGAAGAGAATAAGTATGTTGTTGGATAGAGAATGAAAAGATAACAAAGATGGAGGCAGACAAAAATTGAGTATATTACCTATGTGTGCATCATAGTTCTCAGTTTATGTCCTCATTATGGGTGTTGCAGGGTTATATACACTGTAAGTGAAGGGACAAATGAGTGGGAGATGAAGGAGCAGGGAACAAGAAAATCCCACGTCCTAAAAAGAAGGGAATACAACCGATGCATTCTCCCATGAAGTTAAAACATGGAACCTAACCAAAACATTGACTCTCAAACTGACAACCATGCAACATGCAGAAAGAATTATGCTCAACATCAAATGGAGAAAGAAAAACATGTGTTTGAGATATCGTAGAATCCTTTAAACTCAAATGGCAATGAGATTGTCATGTTGCAAGGATGGCAGTCAACCCCTGGACATCATGACTCACAACATTGATCCCCAGAGATTGTGAGCCAAACCTTGGCCAGGCAGAATATAAGATGGCATGACGAACTAGCCAGGTTCAGAAAGTATTGATTCTGTGATGCCCATGATAGAGAGATCTAGTAATTCTTGGGAAGGGTCTATGTTCTGTGATGGACTTTGAATGCTGCTGCTGCTGATACCTTTTGTCAGTTGTGTTTATGTGGTATGTCTGGTGTTTATGTGGTAGAAGTTTTAGTAAAACAATTACATCATTTTTACATCAATTTACCTTCATAGTGATTTTTCAGTTGTTCTTTAATCACAATTCGACTAAGGTTGACATGGCAATATTTGTTTATGCAATTATTTTATAATTCTTTTCTTATCAGATGAAGTACTGTGAGTTTTTTTAATGATTTTTCACTACAATCTACCTTCATCCCAATTTTTAGTTGTTTTTTTAATCACAGTATGACTTGGGACTGTATAGCAATGTCCCTTTTGGTTTCAGTAAAAAAGCGATTGTTTTATATTTATTATAAGACAAATAATCATATACTGTTTTATATTGAGATACCATCCTCAGTCAAATTGTGATGAAAAAAGCAACTGAAGATTAAATAGTAGCAAATAGAAGTCAAAAGTTATTAAAAATGTTCTTTACTAATAATTCTAGTGCATAAACCCAAACATTACTAATCAAAGGTATAGATTCGTTCAAATGTACCCAAATCCATTTGTTACCACTCACTTATGTTCTGTTATATACCCACCAGGTACACACTGGCAATGGTTTAAAAGATCCACTTGTCCAAGCTACCCACCTACATACTGACCAGCTGTGATTTAGCTTTGGGGAAACGTTCCTCAATTCTAGTCCTTTTACTGAGTACTTAGAAGAGAGACTTTGAGTACCATTTTTTAAAGTTTTGCTGTGACTCATAGTGGACTGAACCATGGCTCACAGAACCAGTGGTCATGATGGTTGGTCTGATTGTATTAATTAAACATGATATTGAATTATTCACTCCTACAAACTGGGTTGTAGGCAGAGACTAAACAAGTTTCACAAATTAACAATATGATAATTTTTATGAATATGACATGATAAGATAGAAGAGTTTCTCTGATAAAAGGCAGAAATATACAATGAATGCCAAAAGTATCTGATACATTTCTAAAATACTTTTGCACCGTTGATACTGATAGAATTTGGACCAAAAATTTTTGATTTTGGTACCTAATTTCTCAAAGGCCAATCTAATTTCAATATCTTTTTTGTTTTTGTATCTTTTAATCTTTGATCCAAATTTTGTCATTTTGAAGCTATACATGGATGTTAACATGAACTCTTTTCAATGTATCAGATAGTTTTTGCACTCAGTGTATTTTAAAGACTAGACCAATAGCTTATTGTCAGTTCATTCTTCTTGAAGATAAGAGAATATCTGGCAGAACTTATTCTTGAATTGGAAGTAATCAAGTTGAATATACCTTTTGTGGTTGAATGTTTTGTAAAGTTGATAAATATAGAGGAAAGATCGTTGAAAATCAGTGGTATTATAACAGCTTTTTAGAAAATATCCAAGCAATTTCATCATCTTGTGAATATCATAGATAATAACCTGTCATTGAACGAGGTATAGATCACCTCTGCATCTTTGTGGAGAAACCTTTCACAACATATCTTTTTGGTTTGGATCCAAATAGTCAATTTAGAATTTGCTGTATAGTAAATTTAGATTACTGATCACTATGGCCCTGTAGTAAGAGTGCTCTCCTCCAGTTTGGTAGGTCTTATCTTCAATTCATAGCTGAGTCGTACCAAAGATTTTAAAAATGGTACTCAACATCTCTCTACTAAGAGTTCAGCATGAAGTAGAATTGAGGATACCTAGAGAGGGATGGGCTGTGTCTCACCCAAATCACATGCATGAAAATGGAAACTCAAACAATGTGATGCAGGGGATAGGAAACTCTTTACTGAGTTCTAGAACCAAAGATAAGAACAAATTTAAATTCTAAGAAATCATCTTTGTATTGTAAAATATGTCAGAGTATTGAAAACTCGCTGATAATTCCAATCGAAAACCCCCAATATAAATAATTATCGTAAAGATTTGTCAATCAAAAGAAACCATCATTTGACATCATGCCTTGTTAGGGTTGATCAATTAAAAAAATGGGAAAAGGGATGATCAATGAATAAGTTACTTCCCTCATTTTTTGTTTGGCAGCAATAACTAAAAAAGACTAAATTTTCAAAAAACAGCCATGAATGCCGCCGGACATCATTAAAACAATCAATTTAGCATAAACTTACACTGTAAAATCCCTTCTTGAAAAAAAAAAAACTATTCAGAATATAAATGTTGAAATTTTCAGCCATTTAGCTGAATTAGTATGACTTGTACATGCAACGCATACTTTCATAGCCAGATCAGCTTAAAAACTGAAGAAACTCATACTGACAGTACAAATAATCAATGAGACATAATTTAGGTTCAAGAAGCCTTGAATCTATTTATGAATCATTTCATTACATTACTTATTTAGATATTATTATACAACCTCTAGATTTGAATCAAAATAAAGATATCAATGAATATTTTTGCTTTTAAATAATATTTCTAGACCTTAATATACATCATTATTCAAATACAACTTTCATGGGGTATGCATGAATATGACTTTTAAAAAATTAGCAATGTTTTGAAATTACATTCAATATTTGATTCTGATATGATTTTGAAGGCATCAGCATCTTTAAATGAATGTTATGTCTATTTCTATGTATTTCGTGAACATGGATGAATTTTATTTTCAGCATGTCTGCCAGTAGATTCTTATGTTTTCCTGTGATGACATTCTTACTATACACAAAAATGAAATGACCATTTATACAACCAATGCATCCTCAAGATAGCCACCTATGGAGTTAAAACATGGAGCATAACTAAGAGATTGACCAATAGACTGAGAAGCATGTAACGTATACATGAAAGATTCATGTTCAACCAAACATGGAGAGATTGCAAGACAGCACAATATATCAGGGAGAAAAACAGGAGTCTGTGACATCATAAAATCCATTATAAAACTCAAATGGCAATTGGCTGGTCATTTTGCAAGAATGGCAGACAACTGATGGACATAATGACATAACATGATCCCCAGAGATCAGATCTGGAGCCAAAGCTAGCAGAATACAAGATGGAGGGATGAACTAGACAAATTCAGAAAGTATTGGCTCCGTGATGCTCATGATAATGAGATGTGGCAAATCCTGAAGGAGGTCTATGTCTAACAATAAACATTAAAAGATGGTGATCATCATAATCATCAATATGAAATTACCATGCTGAGAGACAATAGCAATCAGACTAGTATCGCATGTTGCTCTTATGCCTTTGTTATCAGTCAGCACACACAGCAGCAACAATAACACTAGCAAAGAAGTTTGTTGCTAAAGCCATCATCATTTACACACAGGACAGACCCTTCAATAGCCATTGTTCTGTATTGCCAAGAAAATACAATGGGCATGGCCAGACATTCTCACTGAGAATGAGAGACCTCCACATTGGTATAAAATCGCCAAGTGACTTTTTAACTTGGAGTGAATGGACAACAATAATTGTCCAGTGGGAGGTCACAGGCTCTGGTTAAGCTAATGCAGTCTTGAAAGAACAGCACATCATAATGTCTATGCACCAAGTTACAGCAACAGCCATTTACATTCTACATAAATCTGTATACCAAAACTACAAGAAATTTCTTTCACCAGATGTTGGAAAGTTGAGCTTCAAATCCCAGTGTAGTGTTAGGCTGAGGTAGATCACCCCAATTCTACTTACTCATTTTTCTTGCATTTCAATACATGCATTCTTTCAGGGAAGCAGATTTCAAACTCTATTTAGGATGCCTTGGACAGATTGTTTTGTGTATGTTCACACTTACAAACTATGCACAATGGCTAATGATTCATATCAGAACTATGGCGCCACTACAATAGTAAGTGAGAAATTCGAGTAGGATAACTAAGTAGTACAAAATTAAGCCATGTGTTTTTGACCATGGCCATGGACCAAGCCTATCAACAAATGAAAAACAAAATTGAAGGAGAAGGTGTTATACTTAGAATAACAGATAACTCATCTGCTTGGATTAAATGGATAACAGCTGGCTCAAAAGTCACTCAGAATATTACTGAGTTTGAAAGTTGGTTGGATACAAAAGAGATTGAAGATAAAAGTGCAGTTTCCAGCCTCAAGAACATTGAAGCAATAGAACAGTCACAATATGATTCCTCTGTAACTGATCAGTGATGAAAAACAAATGAATCAAGGATAAGATATCTCAAAAATCAAAATGACCATTTTCCACATGACATCACCTGCAAGACAGTCAAAGACTTCATATCAAATGAAGGCTCTGAAAAACAATGGTTTAGCATTTGGTAGCATAATTTTTTGTCATTCCAGAAATGGGGTCATTGATAAATTTTTCATTCCTGAGAATCCATCCTCTCTTTGGCATATGGAATAGCTGAGCCAATTAACAAAGTCAGACCTCATTGAATGCCTCAATAAGCTAATTACAGCTTTAGAATAGAACACCCCTACAGTGAATGCAAAAATTTTAGATGGCTCTGTTATACTCAACATTTGCTGACTATTTGGAAGAATTCTTCATACCTTAATATGAAAAAGAATTAGAAATATTTACTAGTACGTGAGTTTTCATGTTTTTCACCTTTTGAAAAAATCTGGTTTTAACTTCATTTTGAAATGCAGTTTAGTTACAATTATGTGTGCCTTGCTTTTATAAAAAAAAAAAGTATGAAGAATTTACCAGTGTGTAAGTTTTCATACTTTTCACCTGTTTTAAAGACTTCTGGTTGAAACTTCAACCTATATACTGCACTATATTGCAACTTTTCTCTCTCTATGGTGGCCATTTCCAAATTAAGATGGCAGCTGCAATTTTATTCAGTTTGTGCATGTTTTGTTTCCAGAAGAAAGAGCATTGAAAAATCAGCCAGTCAACCAGTCTTCACATTTTTTTGCATTTCAAACAATTCCGGTTGAAATTACAATTAATCTATGTTACAAATGGCAGCCACAATTTTCGTCAGCTCATGTGTGTCCTGTTTTAATATGAGAAAGTATTTTAAAAAATCTACAAATATGCAAAGTTTTACACTTTTTTACCATTATAAGCAATTTTGGTTGATTTTTCAACAGATCAGCTGTATTATTTTGCAAATCTTGTTTTTTTATGGTTGCCATGTTGGAATAAGGACGATAGCTACATTTCCGGTCAGATCCCGTGAGTCCAATTTTTATGTGAAAAAAGCTTTAAAAAAAAATCAACCGATTTGCACATTTTCACACTTTTTTCACATTTGGAATAATTTGGCTTGAAATCTCACTTAACATACAATATGATATATTTGTTTTTGAGTTTAGTTAAATTATACTGCAACTACCTTTCACTACACCAACTACTAGCATTCACTATAAATGACCAAGGTGATATGATACACGATCTGTCTCTCTTGGCAAATTGTTCAGACTGCTGTCTGAATAAGGCATTAAATAAAAAGTCATGTTAGTTACTCAATAGGAACCATCACATAACCGTCTTTTGGCAACATTCTGTGTTGGGGGTAATCAATTAGAATATTGGAAAAAGTGACGATCAAAGAGTAAGTCACTTCCTCCGCCATGTATTAGGCAGTGATCATTAAAAAAGTCTGAATTTTTAAAAGAAATAAGTGGATACAAACTAAGGGATCAATTTAGCATAAACTCATATTGTAAACTGGAACTCACTCTGAGAAGGTATTTAGGAGGTGGGATTTGGGAAAAAAACAAAAAACTTTCTTCTAGACATAATAGGGAGAAGGTTATGGCATTTTCAGCCCTCTAGCTCTATCAGTGCAGCCTTTACACATGATGCATACATAGTCAGCCAGGCAAAACCAACTTGAAAACTGAAAGAAACCTCTATTGACAGTTTTGATTGGTGGTTTCTAAGAGAATTATGGCTCGGCCAAGAGACACAAGTCTGTTTTTCTTAATCTTTTTATTCTGATTTTTACTTATGTTTTCAAAAACACAATTACATCCATATATATGTATATATATATATATATATGTAGATTTAGATGTAGATGTGTATGCATAAGCAGTGTGGTTGTGTGTGTGTATGAATGGTGTGGCTTTGTGCGTGGAGATACTCTGAAATTCTTCAAAATAACTGTAATATACTATATTAATTGATATTTCCATTCTAGAATTTTTTCTTTTTGAATAAGTTGCTATTCAAGATTATTTTTTCCCATTGCTCTCTTTCATTTTTTCCTCTTCCTACTCCTCTGGAAATTTGTAAGGTTATTAAAAATGAATACGCTCAAGAATAAATTTTGCCTGATAAATTGTTATAGCCAGTGGAAACAGAAGAAAAAATAGAAACTAATAAAATGATTTTGACCAATTTTTTTCTTAAAAAATTTGCAGAAATTTACAAAATTGGTTGAAGATAAATATTGTGGCAATATAAGTGCTTTTTCATGCTAACGTACAATGCACCCCTCGCTCTCTCTCTCTCTCTCTCTCTCTCTCTCTCTCTCTCTCTCTATATATATATATATATATATATATATATATATATGTACAAATTATATTATACATTTATGATTATGAATTGCTTTATATCATAATGAAACTCTTATTCAAAATGATCTCCCGTTATTACACGGTGGATGTATCATTTGGCCTAAACAATGATACACTCACCATGTAGTAATGGGAGATGATTTGAAATAAGAGTTTCAATATAATATAATGCAATTTATAATCATTCTGTCTGATCATATACTCACTTCTCAATAACTTATATATATATATTTACATATATATATATATATATTTATATACACACATATATATGAATATATAGATATATAGTTATGAATATATATATGTATGTATATTTATATATTTATACATACTTATATATATACATATACACAAATATATACATACAAAAAATATTATTTTTATATATATATACACACAAATATTTACATACAAAAAAAAAATATATATATGTATACACAAATATACAAATATATACATACAAAAATATATGTTTATATATATATATATATATATTTACAGTAGAGGGTACATCAATAACTCTATAGTCTAACACTTTTTGTAGGACCTGTGCAAAAAAATTTTTTGCATATATCGTATTTTTTTAATGTGATTATCTTTCTAACAGTATCAGTTGCAACCAACAGCCAAGCCTATCATTGCTCACATGGTGACTGTCAGCAAAGTAACATGGACTAGTAATAATTCTACAAAAAATCTTGGTAAATGATCTAATTGACTATTTTTCTTCCAGTTTTATATTTAATCGAAATAAGATAGTCTTCATGTTATGCACAAAAAAAGATTGTGAATTTTCCAAAAATAAGGATGAAGATTGCTGATGATTTTGGAAAAGAGAGAAAATTTCTCATAGCACTCATGGAAACAATGTATTGAAGAATGGTAAAATCAAGATATTTTCAAAGACTCACAAAGCAGATATTACATATAAGGATAATTAAGAATACAATGGAAACAAAATTTGCTTCTAGCAACACTTATCCTGAATAGATTTTTCATTAATGAAATGAAAGCAATGATTAAAACTAAAACGAACTCAAATTGATTCTTTCCTTGAAATGTATTGGATATATCAGCCACTTAAAAGCTAAGAATCTAGAATTCCAATAAATGCCAATGACACTATATTGGACTTGTGATTTGCCAAGTGATTAATCGTATAGAGATGGTATCGGCGAGTCAAGTTCAAACTCTGGCTGGATTTGCATTCAATCAGTGCCAGTTTAAATATGTTGGAAAATTAGCACATGCTACAGGCCCCACTTATTCCGTGGCTTCACTAGAAATTTGCAAGCTATTAATTCTGATTCAGTGATTGTACACTTGCTCTCTTAATATCTTACTATACTGCCTTTAGCTTTTATGAATGACTGGTTTTTTAAATCATTATCATCAATTGTTAATTCAGCGAGGGTACCCTTCAGCAGAGAGCAAATAAATCAGTAGCAAGGATCGGAATAAAGAATAAGTTGCAATCATTCTTACCACTAAACTACTGGAACTCTGTAGTAAGCATCAGTCCAAATCAAACCCTTACACTCACTCCCTATCTCTTCTTCACCGTGTTTATTATTAACAATGAGTTCAGTTCAATCCAATCTATTTTATTAGATTAAGTATTATAAATCATTATCAATTCTTTTCCACTGATTTTGGGATCCTTTCATTACATATTCTACAGGTCCTACACTAGCTTAAACTAACACAGTGTCTGGTTCTTACTAATGCCCTTGGGAAAGGCATACAACTATTGCTTTCTTCCCCCCTCAGCACATCATGGGCCAGTGTAACAAGGTAAGGCCATTCAACTACCATTTCTTACATTTACTCGGGTAAAGGCTAATGTCCAACAATGAACCCTCAAAGGGCAGAGCATTAAAAAAATACCATATTCCAGCAATCCAACTTACAAAACAATGTAGCAGCTATTTTGTTTTCTTTTTTTCTTCTCTCAGGTTTTACAGGTCATAAATCGAATGATTATTCCAGTGAATAAATATCAGCTCAACACTTTTTAAACATACATCTGAATAATATTCGTGGGAGAGATGAGAATATTAGTCAGACTATTTTTCTGAATAGCAATGATGACACATTTCAGAAACATATAGCTCTATCTTGCTAGCAGTTGCGAGCTAACCGCAGAAGATGCTTAGAAAAAGTGAAGGAAACTTTCTTCTAAACTGAATCACCAATAGAATCTGGCAGTAATTGAGAAGAATGCGACCCAAAAGTTCAAAGCAGTTCCCTCGAGACAGAGGTTAGACACTGCTACATCTATCAGGAGAAAAAATAGAGAAAAAGCAGAAAAAAAATAAATAAATAAACAACCAAAGATAGGTAGAGTAGGAATGACAGCACTTGAAGACAGAGAAAAATCCTACAAAGGAACACTACATATATATATATATATATATATATATATATATATAAATGCATGTGATCATATACATAAATCTGTGTAAGGGTATGAGCTCATACTTATATACTAATAACAAGTGTGTATGTCTATATGCATCAAAAGAAAAAAAATATATATATATATATATACAAATACATATATTTGGTCATAATAATCGTACTTTATTGGAATTTTGAATAAACATACAAAAACTTTAATGTAAAGATGTACTCTTCAGTGAGATTATATGTATATATATATGCATGCGTACATAATGAAATATACGTACATATGTATCTACACTTGAAGAAAAACCTGATTATATATACACACCTGTACATTATGTTGAAACAAACTTACTTATAAAGCTGGTGCAAAGATATCACATACACATTCACTCACTAGTCAATTACATCCACATAGCAAAATAATCAGATAAAATCATACATAAAGACAAGATTTGCATATAAACATGTACACACATACACACACATTTATATATATATACATATATATATATATATATATATATATATATACTGATGAGCAGAAACATTATGGCCAGCTATCTAATAAGGTGTAGGTCCTCCATATGCCCATGAAATATCTTTCACTCAAGCATGAATTGTATAAGATATCTGAACATTTCTCCTAGGATCTGCTGCCAGGATGTTAACAGCAGTTACTTTCACTGCTGCAAGTTATATGGTAGAGGTTGTGCAGAGTGATGTTTTTGATTCCTTGTATTGCATAACTGGATTGAGATCTGGAGAGTTTGATGGTCAAGACGACACAAGACTTCTTTATGTTCCTGAAACCATTCCTGTACAATTTGTACAGTGTTACAGAGCACATCATCCAGATAAAAATGCCACTGCTATTGTTGAAGTGTACCTGGTCTTTAATGGTGTTGAAGTAGGTGATATTCATTACAGTATCTTCTATGTGAATGGTAGGACTGTTTTCCCAGCAGAACGCTGATTAGAACTCCACACTGCCTCCATCAGCTTGTTCTCTTTCTATAGTGCACCCAGATGCAATCACTTCCCCAGGATAACAAAGCACTCATACCCTGTGGTCCATCTTATTCAAGGAAGAAAAATTCACTTCACAGCAGGCAAAGATCCGACCTTTACACACTAATTAATTTCTGAATTCCTGAAACATTTGATACCACTCATATCAACAGTGGAACTCATTCATGAATAGAATGAAAAATAATGGAACTCTTTCATGGAAAGAATTTAAAGAAATTTTAAAAATCAAAGTTCCGACCCTTACATGCCCATCAATGCCTGGAATCCTGAAACACTTGATACCGCTCTTATTGACAGTGGAACTACTATGAGAATAGCAGGAAAAATTATGGAATTCCTCTATGAAAAAAGTTTTTTTTAAATAAAAAAAAATCTCCCCTATAGACGAAGGGAGATGACTTCAAACTGTAATTATTTTCCTTGAAATTCATATACAATTTTTTGATTTGAAATCAACAGTCAAAGGTACCTCTGGTTATAGACATTTGTTAGCACGGGTATTCTGACTGACCCTTGGCCATGCAGTCCCATATGCAATAAGAATCAATGTACTGTGTGATGCAATGCATTCCTTCCTTCATTTTGATTGAGGCTTGATAAGTTTTCACCAACCAATGCTTTGTCAGCGTACATAGCCACATGTCTTCAGGCTACTGCCGATTGGTACTCACCACAATTAAACATGAGTTCTGAAGAAGCTGTATGTTTCCAGAAACTTTCTGCCCAAGTCTTCTGGCTATAACTATTTGGCCTTTTATCAAAGATTTTTTTTTCATATCAGCAGCATTCGACGCATCAAAATGAAGTATTCAAGGTCAGTTTACCTGATTATATACCTCCAACCTGACATACACAGTTGATATTAGACAGTAACTGACACTCTTACCATATGTTGCAGGTCATAATGGTTTGGGTCACTAGTTTAGACACATGTGCGATATTTTATACATATATGTGTATATAGTGCCAGATTAACTTTGTAGCAAAAGTAGCATGTGCAACAGGCCCTGCATTAAGTTTTCAAGTTATGAATTCTGATCAGTGATTCTGAACTTGCTTGATCATGATAGTGCTGTACTGCCTTCAACTTTTATCAAGAAATGCATTGGAAATTAACAAGATATGTTTTTATTCTCAATGTAAATGTTGAAATTTTGTTAACATAGTATAGTTCTTACTTCATTTCATTTGATCTTCTAATTAATATCTTTGTTAATTTAATAACTGCTTTAAATTGCCTTGGCCTTCTCACCTTTGAAGTGATGTGCAATAATTTGCTTTGTTCTTCACAAAACCATGGACAATAAGGTTTTGTGGATTCTTCAAACTTCTACACAGGGTCTTATTGATACAAATCCTTTTCTAGTGAGACATTTGATCGGTGAAATGGTAAAAAATGTGGCCAACCAAAGTACGGGTCAGAAAAAAACTGATACATCAGCAGGTGCAATGGGTCAATTTCCTGAAAAAAAAATCAATATTATTGAGAAGTCAACCATCAAAGGCATGATACACCTTCAGCTTTTTAATCCCCCCATCAAAATCAAGACACAAAAATCAGACTCATCTTTTTTTCAGTCAACAAAGTCCTTTGAAGACAACTAAATTAAACATAAAATAATGACTTCAAATCTTCAAGTCAACAAATTGAACTTCAAATAATCAACTTTTAAAGTTCATATTCAAATCTTTTCACAAACCTTGTTTTATGAAAAGGACAACAAATGAATCAGTCTACAAAAACTTTTTCTTGCAAATCTTTCAAGCCTTTGGATCTCAAAAAGAAGTTATAAATTGATAGGACATTGTATGAATAGTTTTGACGGAATATTCACTGCTGATAAGCCTATTTGATGACAACATTTAAATTATATTCCAATAATGGGATATTCAAAGTTAGTAATTTTAACCTCATCACCTTTATATTTTATTGATAGGAGTTTGGTATGAAACTGATAAAGATAAAATTTCTGAAATATTGAGCATACTTAGCATGTAATTAATCTGGCTGTAAAACAAATGGAAAAATCAATCACTTTACAATGCAAATAAAAAGAATATGTGTTTTGAAATTCTTATGTATTTTATTTGAATTTAGGGCCCCTTTTTAACAAATGCAACAGGCCTTGCTCTAGTTTGAACTGACCCTGTATGCAAAGAAAAGCATTCATTTACACATACATGAAAACATAAATATATCTATATATGTAAACATTTTGCATGTATGCATATATGTAAGTAAATATGATAGGACCTATGCATCATTCACTCATAGAATGCTGGAATGACAAATGAATGGCACTTGCGTTTTCAAGAGAGACATTGGGATTAGAGATGTCTCTATAGAAAAAGACAAGGACTCATCACCTCTGAAGGTGTCTGGAGCCAGTATTGACAGAATGACTGCTGCTGTGTGAAAAAGAATCAAGAGAAAAATATTAGGACTGGTAAAACTCAATAGAAACTGTCACATGACCAAAGTTTTGTTGGCAGCAAGCCTTGATAAGAGTGATCAGTTAAGAAATATGAAAAAGTATTGATCAATGGAATAGGTTCCTTCTCTTACCTTTCATTTGCCAGTAATCACTAAAAAGTCTGAATTTCAAAAAACAAGCGTGAATGCTGCTGGATACAAACTAAGGACTGATTTAGCACTAAATTAGATTGTAGATTGTACTACCCACTTAAAACCTATTGAAGAGGAGTAAAGAAAACATACTAGCCAGCCAGACAAGAATCACTTGGAAAAAAACAAAGAAACTTATGTTAACTATGCTGGCATAGGTTTCTAATAATAAAGAATCCGCAAGATACTTGATGATAATTAATCCATTGCTCATTCCTTAAGTAATGAAAAATAGTGTTGAACTTTCATTTTCATTTGTAAATACTGCTCTGGCTTCTGCAGAAAAGGATGTTTTTGATTCAGGTCTTTCAATTTGTGACTTGGTTTTATTCTTACCAATTTCTGATACGGATGTATTCTAAGCCATATAACTGTCATCATTTTGATTCCTCTGCAGATCTGGAAAAAGCAGAAAAATACTTTCTCCCAATTTGTTTACTCATATGTTGTCATCAAAATATGGGCATATTAAAGTCTTTTATTCTGAGGTTAAATGTCTTGATGTGCATTCAATTGTACGTCAGATGATGCCAAAATTGGAATACATTTGGCCTAATTGTCAATTTAATTCCACTTTGCTGATATGACACAATTTTATGTTTTTTTTATTTTCAATATTTTTGTAAACATATATAATTTAGAGAGATGCTCAATATATAGGAATATGAAAAATCTTTAAAAACACTGAATATTTCACGTAATAAGGTTTTAGTATTTATTTATTGATTTTCTCTTATGGATGTTGCATGGTTATTGTTGCATGGTTTGAGGATCAATCTTTTGGATAGTTTCCATGTTCCAGCTCCATAGGTGACTATCAAGAGGATGCATTAGTTGTACACCCTTCTTTCTGAAACTAATGGGGTTTTCTTGTTCTTGAAGGTTGAGCTTGCTCAACTAAAAGCTCAGAATCCTAGAGTAATTCTTTATCCAATTTCTCCTTTTGATGATTTCATGGAGATTCGTTGTCCTAGGTAGATGTAATGGTTTACTTTCTCCAGGTTTGTGTATTTGATTTAGATCTGGATCATTCTGTCATTGGCCTCAATATGTTTGTTAAACATAATATTTGTTTAACTGAAATTCATGAGGAGACCTATTTTCTTACTCTTTTTCATTCAGTTTGTTTAGCATTATTTGGAGTTATTTCTTCTTCTGGTTGTACATAAGAGAACTTGAAATTTAAAGATTTGACTTTCTCTTGCCTTGATTTCTCTACAATTAGTTTACTAACTGTAAAAGCCATAATGCAAACATGGTTTTTGAATCTCTAATTTAAAGAAGCCCTTCATTGCCAACCCCATCCATGCATAATGTCTTTCTCCTTGTGCATTATTATTTCTTGCTTTCCTGAGGACATTTCTTTAGGATCAAGAGAAGGAAGGACAGTAAGGAAATTGGAATATTTCAGAAAAGAAACAAACTGATTAGAAAGGAAGCACATGACAAAATAGGATAAAGAAATGAAACACAGAAAAGACAGAAGAGAAAAGTGTACAGAAGAAGGAAGGGAGAGAACATGGAAGGAGTGACAACAGTCCTGAATGGACAATTGAACAAATTACTGTTAAAAAAAAGTTATATGGAATACTCAGTAAAGAAGGCTGTAAAAAAAGATGCAAAGAAAAAGAATGAAAGATAATTGAAAGAAGAAGAAAAAAACCCTGAAATGAAAATGAAAACCATTCATTTTACACATAGCAAAACAAAATTATTTAGTTGTCTGAATGGCAATTTGTATCTTTAAATGGCATACATTGATTTCAATGAAGCCACCATTCATTTATATACACAGCAGAAAATGTTTGGGAGACCAACTTGAAAAAATACTCTTGTTACAACTAAATATTTTCAGTTTGTTTAAAAGTATACTTACTCATAGATTTGCTGATGACTGTGGTCTTCGCAAAGAACCTTTACAATCTACAAATAATGCTAGATGATCAACATGAAACCAGCAAGAAAATTGGTCTCCACATGAACTTCAGCAAAACAAAGGTCATATACAACAAACATGTTGGGAACAAAAATGCAATGATTGACATTGAAAATGCTGACCTGTAGAAAGTAGACCAGTACTTCTACCAAAGAAAATAGATCTCCCTGAAATCTTTGAAACAAGAAGAAATCATGCAGAAAGAAAATCACTCTACAATGGGAAGCTTTTGGTAGAGCAAGCTCAACCTTCAAGAACAAGAAAATCCTACATCCTCAGAAGAAAGGTAAACAACCAATGCATCTTACCAATAGTCATGTATGGTAATGAAACATGGAACATAACCAAGAGGTTGACACTCAAACTGAAAACCATGCAGTTTACTTATGAGAGAATTATTCTCAACCTCACATGAAGAGATCATGACAGCAGAGTATATAAAAGAAAAGATAGGAGTCCAAGATATAAAAACAGTTAGAAAACTCAAATGGCAATAGGCTGGACATGTTGCAAGAATAGCAGACAAACGTTGGACATCACAATTCATAATGTGGATTCCCAGAGATCATTTGCAGAATCGTGGCCAACAGAAAGTAAGATGGCGTGACAAGTTGGATATATTAAGTAAGCACAAGCTCCGAGTCACCTGTGATAGAGAGGTACGGAAAATCTGGGGGAAGGACTATGTTCACTGAAGAGTGCTAAAAGTCTGATGATGATGATAATGATACTTTGAGATAAAATTGACAGCTTCTAACAAAGTCGTATTCATATCTCTGCTATAATTTATCAACTTTTTACTTCATAGCAAATAACTGATAAGCTTCATTTCGATGTTTTACCAACCACACCATCGTGTTTAGAAGGATTTTTTTTAGAAATTAAAAAAAAAACCAAGCTATTATGGGAATTTTTACTCTGCTTTAAAATTAACATTGAAAAAGAATGTATCTTTGTGAGGAAATCAACAACTGGCCTCATTCTTATTGCTTCACAGATCTAAGCATTTTAAACAAGACTTGGAAAAAATTCTGTATTCAAAGAAACCTTGTAACAGAATAGAATAACTGAAGCAGTACTACCTGAAAAACAAAGTATCTTTGAAAATTGTATTTTTGAAAAATGGAGAACTTGATGTCTTGGATTAGATGCTTTAATAAAACATGGGCTGATATGGAATGGCCAGATAAAAGGCTTGACAGAAGATTTTAGCGTTCCAATCTTTTCTCCATTTATTATCGGAAAAAGCAAAAAACGTGATCAATAATTTTGTTTTATGTTCACTTTCATCTTTATTCCCTTGAAGATAATAAATTTGTGAGAAACTGAGCTGCTGTTTTCCCCTTTGCAATTACTGACATATTGAAATATTAATGAAATATTTCTTTTGAAAATATAAATAAATACATGAATCAATATACGCGAGTGCGTATAAGCTGATGATGATGATGTGTATGTGTGTGAGGGGAAAATGTATTGTAGTTATTAAGATAGAATCTGACTTGGCTTATAAGTTTTCACAATATTCTTACCTTAAAAACTGTAAACATTCAAGCAAAAAATTGGCCGGTGGTTTGGCAAATATGATTTTTCAAATTGATAATTTGATTTACACACATACACATATATATCTAGATAGATATATAGATAAATACATTGCTGTAACTACTAGTTATCAAGTGTGAATATGTGCACACATTTTCTGAGATTTCTAGATTGATTACAAGTAAGCTTTTTGAATGGGTGAGTTTTGCGAAGGTTAGCTCACATTCAGATAAAATATGTTTAGATCATAAATCTTTGATACATGCGATTATATGTATCAAGAGAGGAAATAAAATGAGATGGTTATAAAATCAGAACTAAGCAATAAATCTCGATAATATTAACTCCTTTATTAAACTTAGGGTATGTCTTTTATAAGCTTTTGGTAAAAATATTGCTCTTACAATGTTCTTTGTTATGCTACTTTTTGTATTTTAGAAGTGGTTGGTCTCAGTCAATTTTTGCAACAGTTTTTTTCCTTTTACTGTAACTCATACCTGGGCTGTTAGGTGATTATGGGGAAGTGATTTCCTGAATGATTACTGACCAAACCATCATAGCATGCCAGCAATAACATTCTGGTTAAGATACCTGTCAATGAGACATAGCATAAAGCAAAGTGGATTCATGCCTTTTCAAAGGATATTAGAGCAAGTACAAATAGCTTCACCCTGAATTCGGTTGACAACACTAGGGAGAATGCAAGGCTTCAGGTCTTGGCAATCCTGAAAGAGGACTTTGCAGATTACCTTGAAACATGGAAGGGAGAAGTATGAGAGGTCAAAGGGGGAGCAATTTGAAGAGGACTAAGGCAGAATTGCCCTAGGTAGGCAATTTTTCCATTGATATTAAACATCAACACACATTGAATACTGGCTGTAAGGAGTCAAGTTAAAAGCTGTAAATTAGTTTCAGTTTAATCAAGAAGCCCTGCGGTCAAATGGTTAAAAGTAGCCAGGTATATACTGGACTCCCTCTTGCTAGGAAGTGTGAGTTCAATTCTTGGCATGGGCTTATTCTTTACTTCCATTTATGCTATTTAATCATTGCCATAGAATTAAGATCAGAGTTTTTCTTACTCTTCTTGGCTCCATAGTAGTAAAGATTTTTTCACAAACTATGATGTTATTTTAGATTTCAAAACAATAACATCAGCTTTTATATGTTGTTGTAGTACTGACAGAAATCCATTTCTCCCCCTATCTGTGAAGTTAGCTCGATTTTGTGAAAAAAGGAATTGTAAGACTTGTAAAAGAATTGTTTTTTGAAAAGAAGATGCTAATATTGAATGCAGGGCCATCTCAAGAGGCTGGTATTGAAACTCTACCTCTAGACACACTGAATTTCAAAATTTGACACTATTTTAATGTCTGTGTTATGCAAATCTTTGAGATAAATGTTGGATTATCTCTCTTCCTAGCAAGCCTGTTCCTAAGTCTGATATTTCATTATAAATTGTTGAAAAGCCATGCAAAAATGCTCCTAAACCTGGTTATTTTTCTTCCATAATGTCTTTATGTCATGTTACTTGCAGAATATCTAGGTTTTGTCATCATCAGTAGCAGTAGACTTTTAACGTCTATTGTTTGCTGAAGTATACTTTTTCCATTCAGCCTTTTTTTCTAATTTGGCTTGATATATTATTTATGGAATCATTCTACAAGAACCAAGGTGAAAACTGATATTAGCTTCCACAATAAGATAGTCATTTCGGTATGTCAAAAGCCCTGATAAATATAAGCAATTCCTACCTAGTTCCATGAAAAATGCTTGAAAACTTTTTCAGATGGAAAAGATATCCTTTTTTAATATCAAAAATGGCTTTAAAAAAAAAATGGATTGTATTTGTATGACATCGGGAATAAGTAAAATGTTCCAGTTGTTTCTTGCTTTTTACAAATCCAAATATCCAAGTTTTTAAAAAAAATTTTACCTGACTCTTTCAATCTATTTAGAAAAATCCAAAAGTCATATATTGGCCATATTTACTAATATATTTTACTGCATGTCGCATTTTATTATGCAATTCAGCATTTTCACAATAAAAGTGGTATGAACTTAGTGAAATTCCAAAGATATACTTATAAATCAAAAATGAATGCACCATATGAATTTAAGTTTGTAATATCTGCTTTTATTAGAAATAGTTACAAGATAAAAACAATGAAAATCAAAGATGCAGGACAGGAGAGAAAGCAAAACAAAGGTCATATATAACAAATATTTTGGGGACAAAAATACATCAGTTGAAATTGAAAATGCAGACCTGGAGAAAGTAGACCATCTACCTAGGACATCAAATTTCCATTAAATCCTTGAAACAAGAAGAAATCAAGCGAAAAAATCACTCTAGGATGGCAAGCTTTCAGTTGAGCAAGCTCAGCCCTCAAGAACAAGAAAATCCTGCTAGTCCTAAAAAGAAAGAAGGGCATACAACCAATGCATCCTCCCGAGAGAATGGCAGACAACTGCAAGACATCAAGACTCAAGATGTGGATTCCCATTAATCATGTGCAAAACTGTAGCCGTGATTAACCAGATGAGTTCAGAAAATGCTGGCTCTGTGACACCCACAATAGGGAGGTCTGACCAATGTTAGGATGGTCTACATCCAACAATGAACACTAAAAAGCTGATGATGATGATTTGGTGATGTTTGGTATTTTATTACTGCAACTGAGGGTTGTTTATCATATTGTAAATAAATATTATCAAATATATAAAGGCTGCCATAGACCATAAGAAAGACATACCCTCAAAAGAGGAAGAGGATATTGCAAAGTTATTGAGTAATGGGAACACAAATTGCAAAAAGGTTGAAGAGAGATCACAGAACAATCGAAAAAGAAATTGAAAACATTGGCAAGATAAGAGCAAGAAAAAATGGCTTCCAGAATGTCACAAAAAGAAATTTGAGAAAAATCAAAAGGGTAATAAGCAAGAAAAGTGGAAGTATCAGTGGGAAAATATTTGAAGAAGGGTCAACAGGTACAGAATTTTAAGAATAACGGTTAAGGACATGAGGGCAACCAAACTACCACATTTTAAGTAAACATCGCAGAGAAAAACATTTAAGTTGGGTGAGAAGGACATGAAATCTGATTTCTTAGAAGTAATTTTTAGTGATGAAAGTAGAGCAACATAGGATGGACCTGATGGTAAGGTTAAAGATTGGGTCCTTCATTCTAATAGTCAACCATCATGACCACAGGGAGAAATGGAGTAATGTTTTCAGCTAGTATTGTAGGCAATAAAATTATTGGTTCCTTCAGAGTTGATGATGGTGTCAAGATAAAAGCAGATAATTATTGTAAGTTCTTAGAAAAGATTTTTTTTTAGTGATACAGGTAACAACCAAGTAGCTTTAAGCTAAAGAGTATATTCATGCAAGACAATGCTCCTTCACATTCAGTGGAGCTGACTATTGCCCACCTTGCCAAAAAAAAGGTTTCAAAGACTCCAAATTAATGGAAATGGCTCCCAGCCTCTCCAGATAATAATCCAATAGAAAACTTGTGAGCTATCAATAAAGAAGATGTATATGAGAATGGAAAATAATATTCAAGTGAAGAAGATCTCTGGGAAGCAATAAAAACTCCTGCAAGAAATGTTAAAGCCAAAACAGTAATAAAAGTTAACAAAATCAAGGGATGAAAGACTGGGGAAGGTTACAGCATGTCAAGGAGCCCATATTAACATGTAGAAAATTAAAATAATGATTTATCCAAGTATATTGGATATTGTGTTAATCAAATATATGTTTCTGTAGTCTATATCTCTTGTATTTATTTATTTATAAATAAAATCATGTTGCACTTAGATTTTCTGCATAATGATACCTGACACACCCCAAACAAGTCATTATTAATATTCTAAATAATCATAGATATTATAAAGTAAAACTACCAATATATATTTCTTATATTAATTGATTATCCTGAAAAAATTTTCCAACATTGGTTGGTTAATCCCAGTTATATTGTGGAAACATTGACCAGCATGATAACATCTGATGTACTGTACTTCTACTCAAAACCTGACTTCCATTTGATTATAAGAAAAAGATTTTTTTTTCTAATTTGAATTTTGTAAAGATATAAAGATAAAGTAAAACAGTTCAGTAGTTGCCATGATTGTAGTGAATAGAATAAGATCTTATCTTAAACCAAAGCATCAGGTAATTTTATGGAACTCTACAACCAGGGCCAGATTAAGAGCAGGGTCTATAGCAGAAGTTATAAAGGGCCCTAGATTTAAAAAATACACATCAAAACACATTATTTTACTTGCAAATCAATTAGATTTTTTTTTGCTGCATAGCCAGATGATATGACAAATATGTCAGACATTTCAGTGATAGTATTTCCTCTTGATTTTTGTGCAGTGGCTATGACTTCAGTTTCTAATACCTTTATATTTATGTGTTGTATATCTATTACCTTGATAATTACTCTAATTATTGTATAAGAATAACAACCCCAATTAAAGACAATAATTATCTAAAATTGCTAACCTTGAACACCAAGTCAAACGTAAAAGTAGAAGGCGGTATAATAATTAGGCAAGAGCAGAATCACTGGATCTGAATTGATAGCTTAAAAGCATTTTGCATGGGGCCTTTGAAAATGCAGGGCCCGTGGCATATGCTACTTTTACTATATAGTTAATCCAGCACCGTCTACAGACTGAATGGATGGTGCTATAAAGCAGCTCTAGGCTGTCTGTAGAGTTGGGAATTGGTAAACACTTCCAGGGTGTTGTCTAGCAATCTTGGAGTAAGAGGATGAAACTAATGGATTTCTACATATGAATGAATGAATCAATCAAATGGAAGAGGTAAATGAGAAGAGAAAGGAGAGAAGAAGGAAGAGAAGAAAGAAAAAAAAAACGAAAGAGAAGAAAAATGTTGTGGTAAAAAGAATGTAAGAAATGAGTAAAGATAGAATGGAAAAGATATAAAGTATGAAGGATAATGGGGAGAAAGAAAGAAAAAAATCAAAGCCAGCATAATTGAGATCAGTGATAGAACTATGTATACGGTAAGACTGGGTTTCGGGGAAATAGGTATACAACAATGTCTACCTTAGTAAACACCGAACATGCAAAAAAAAAAATGGAAACTGAGAAGTGGGTAAATATCACACCCCTCACTTATGGCCCTGGCTCCTGACCCCCCTCCATTTCCACCAGTGATTGAGTGGGAGACAGAAAAGGAAGAAATATTAAAGAGGATGAAAAGAGCGAAGAAAATGAAGATAAGATGCTGTGAAGCATGAAAGAAAACTGGAGCAAGACAGAATTGTTGCAGAACTGAAAGAGTGACAATAAGTAGCTGACTGTGTCTACAATGCAGAGTGTACTTGCAGTAAACTGATTACACCAAGAGGGCTACTTGAGAGCATGCAAGTATTGCAAACTGGAAATCAGGGTTGGATAAGGACGCGAAAGAAGACAGGCGATGCCCAAAAGGTATTGAGGAAGTGTACCGAGCAGGGGAAGGAGTTTGAAGCCGAGATTGGAGGAGAGCAAAGAGACGTGAACGGTGGTGGAATGAGAAGATGGAGAAGGAGAAAGTGATTCTAGCAGAGCTTTTGCTTCCATGCATGTAAAACTATTCCATGAAAGTCAGAATCAAAAAACGAACAGAAGGAAGAGGAGGATCTGGTACAAAGGATGGCTACAAAATGGCGGTAGACAGAAAATGTTTTATGTTGGAAAATACTTTGCTTAGAATAACAAAGAAAAAACATGGAGAGTAAATATTTGGACTAGACTAGACTATTCTTTCTTCTTTTTGTTGATAAAATCTGAGGAAGATTGGTGTTGCCTATGGCAAATTGAAATCTCTTGAATGTAATGGAGCATGAACTTATCTTAAGGTTTCTTTTCTTTTTTTTTCTTCTTTTTTCTTCTCTTTCTTTTGATAGAGAAATACAAAGAAAATGGTAATGTTCATTGCCTGCTGTAAGTATTCTGAATTTGGTTTTATAAACACAAGGAAAAAAATTATTTCAGGTTATGCTATTTTCTATTTTGAAAAACGGAGATTATTAGTTCTTCAAAAACAGGGTAAGTTTCTTCGCCTAGTTTTCTTATATTCAAGCTTATATCAGCTAAAACCTACGCACTGTTGCTAAGAGCTACTGATCAAGTATGTGCTTCCAACATATGTGGCCTGCCCTGAAAGTATCTAGCTATTTAGCCTTCGAAGGGCAATGCACATTTAATCTCCATCAAAGTATTCCCCTTTGGCCATTATCCCAGCATCCATTCCAAGTCTGCAGAGTCCTCTTTTGGGATCGCCATCAGCTGCCGCATCACTTTCTCCTTAACTTTGTCCATGGTATTAAGTCTCTTTAAGAAAAGCCAGATGTCATGGAGCCAAATCTGGTTTATAGGAAGGCTGACAGATCTAGCAAAGCAATGTTTTACAAAAAAAAAAACCTGCACAAGATGTGAAGAATGCCTCACTCGGTTGTTGTGGATGCAATGCTTGCACAGTACACAAGTTCATTCATTGGCATCTCAACAAGTAATCCCACAAAAGATTGTTTTTATACACGAGTCTTTCCGGATTGGTTGCCACATTTCATCAAAGCCACGCAACTGGTTATTGAGGTATTCAAAATGGCTTGATACTTTCTGGACTTTATGAGCTGTAGCTATTTCATTTATTAAGTATCAAGAATTGATTTTTCTTTTGATGGCTGTGTTTAAGAAAGCTGAGGTTGTAATATCTGTCTAAGACATTGAAGACATAAGAAGAAAATCAAGCAGAAATACATATCAGAATACCCATCTTTGTAATTGTGAAAGCACATTTATTTCCATATTGATAAGCCAATAGTATTCAATATGATATGACCCTACAACAGCAAGACAAATAAACGTGAAAAATGATAACAGTAATAGCTGGAAAGGAGTACAAAATAGATGTGTCTGGTTAGGAATGGTTGTACACTGAGAATCATGCAAATAACTTATATTTGATAAAAAAAAAAAAGCTATCAAATCAGAAGCTGTTTTAACAAATAGAAAAGGTTAAATTCCATGAGACTCTTAAATTAAAACATCACCCAATCCAGGCCGGGGGAGCAGATGTATTCATTGCAAACAAAAAAAATAGAAAGTCTGTCATACAATGACATTTCAGTAGACATGACAGTTAACAAGTATGAAAATCTGGTTAAAAAAACTGAAGGTGAGGTGAATATGAAGGTGATGAGTATACCCATCATTATTGGAGTACTCAGAATGGCCCTGAAGAGCCTTGGAAAAAGATTAAGAATATGAAACCATTCATCATCATGAATGGAAAGAAGATTGTTTTCATGAATTTTTCATGAAGTTATGAAAGATTATAATATTTTTTATATCTCATCAGTCATCAAATGAAATGAAAATATTTCTCAACTCAAACACATAACTAAAACTAATTTAATGATGATGAAGACCTAAAGAATATCAAAAATGTTCATACAGTTTTGTTTTTTTCTTTTAAATATTAACAAACAGGGCCTTATTGATTGATACTTATATAAAGTCATCGTTGATGTTGTTGATAATACTACAACTAATGATAGTGATGATTTTAACAAATCTTATCAGATTTTTATGCGTGAACAATAACCTTTTAAATGGCCTGATTGATGCTTTGTTGATGGAAAGAAAGCATAATTTTACTCTTTTATTACTGGTAGAAAATATTAAGTTAGCTCTGGCTTACATTTTGCTCATATAGATAATTTTCAAGATAAATAATCAAGATATTTTCTTGATTTTGACACAAGATTGCATTTATTTCTGTTTTAAGAATAAACTTTGTTCTATAAAGCAGGGTTTCTCAAAATCAGGGTTCATGTACAAATAATTTGTGGTTGCAGATGTATTTGAAAATCTTTTTTTTGAAGGATAAGTATGTAACAAGCTGTTTATTTCATTTTATATCTATACAAATTTTAACCTTTCTGGTGGTTATTGTAAAATGGCAGTGCTATTCATCAGATTTTTCTAAAATAAATTATATTCTTGTAACATTTTAATTTTTTTTTTCAAAGTTACTATTATAGATTATAAATAGATTGCAATCAAAAAAAAATGTATTCTATATCGAATTGTTTCCTTTTTTTTAATATAGTGTTAGATTTTGTTTCTATGTTTAGTTTCTGTTAGATTATAACTAAAGACAAATGTATGGCACCTATTGCCTTCTCAATAACTGAGGGATCATAAAGAATTTTATCTCATCAAAAGAGGTTGCAAAAAAAATTTGAGAATACCTGCAATATAGCATTTCCTTTTAAACTCTTCAACGGTACTGACTAAGAGCTGAAGTTGCCTATTCCCAAACAGAGCACTATTTGTATTCGGAAGTGTCCTTAAGCAGCAAATCCTGATGGCACCATAACCTGCTTCTCACTTTACAGCCATCAAGTAAAGTGTTACCTGCAATAAATCTCCTGGTGGGAACCATTTGAGCTGAGATAAGAATCAACTGAGGTAACCATGACCAATGTACACATGATACACATTCTCCACCACACTCATAAGACACTTCCAAAGCCCTTTTACAGTTGGATGAAGCAACAAGAGCAATCCCTCCCCTCATCACATGCCAACCATCAGTACCAGTCACCTAAGTTCCCTTAAGCTCTATTTCACTTTTGTTGCCAAATTTTCTGCCAAGGCATATTGTTAGTGGCCAGTGGAGCCACTTGAATGTGTGGAGTATTGCCAGATGCTGGCTACACTGCCTGTACATTGTTTCCTTATACTGGACACTGGTTAGTAGAACAACTGTATATCTGTTAACCTGAGCCAAGTGCATTGTAAAGTATATTTTTGAAAATGTGTAATAAGAGGTGCAACTGAATCAATCAAGGAATTTGGCATAAAAAAATTACTCACTTAACACCTAGTTTCCACCATCTCTTTCAAAGTAGTCCTCTTGTGAGTAAGCACATTGGCTCACAAGGTTTTTGCACACATAGGGTAGCTGCAAAATCTTTTGTTCACACAAACTGTTTGAATCCTCCAAAATTTTTGGTAGTACCTTGTACATGTTCATATATAAAAAAAATACCAAATTAGACTACCTTTTTTTTTTATTGGCAAGCAACATTTAATTGATTCGTCTTCTTAAAGAACCTAATCTATATGTAATCCCTTATTTTACTATGATATCATTTTGATTATATTGAGTGTTTTACAGGATTCATTTTATGTGATGAAAATTTTCAGATTATTTTTCAACTCTATTAGTCCACAATGCCATAAGTCAGATCAAGATTTCACAGTTATGACTAGGGATTCCATAATCCAACTTAAAGTGCATTGTAGAGAGGCATTGAGTACCATTCCCAAAGTCTTTGGTATCAATCGGTCATTGATTGATCCTACATACCAAATCAGGGATGAGAACTCTACCACTAAGCTATGGTGGTTGATTACTAACCCTTATAGAGCAGATACAAAACTTTGATACCTGAAAAAAAAAAAAAGAGATGATTCTTCATTTTGCTTTAAACAAAATCCGGTTGGTTTCATCTGATTTCAGCTTGAATATTTGTCCAAGATTAGCCGTCTCTGTTTCCCTCGGAAAAACATTTGTAAAGGTTTTTCATAAACTCTAAAATTCTGTCCAAAGCATCAGCAAACTGCTACATTATAAATCCTGTTTTTAATAATGTTTTTATTCTCTTCTTGTCATTCAGCAAGTTAGAATAGTTTTTATTTGTGAGATTAATTTCGAGTCACTAGTAAAAAAAAAAAAAATGCTTTCACATTGTTTGTCTCTGTATTTTCTTACACTGTTAACATTTAAAATTGTGTTCTGAAGTTTATTTTCTGCTTTAATGCCTAATTGTAATCACTTCAAGTAATCCTACAGAGCGAGTCAAAAATTGTACCCTAAGGAGATAAATTAGTTTCTCCTAGAACACACCCATACTTGGTCACCACAAACATTGTACAATTTAAATTAAATGTCATTCAAAAAACAAAGTCTTTGTGAATAAATTACTTCATTTTTAAAGAGGTCAGACAAAAGTCATGGACCATGCAAATGAGTGGGTCGCTTCTAACATTCATTTTAAATTACCTTCCTAGGTTAGGAGTGACGAGTTGAGCACTGTGGGAATAAAACAGTCTATTTTAAAATTTGCAACAAATTAATCTAAAATCTTGTTTTGAATTAGTCAAAAGTGCCCAATTACCATGGCCCTGTGGTAAAGTGTTCACTTCCAGTTCTGTAGGCTGTGGTTCTATCTAATGCCAAATCATACTAGAGACTTTAAAAATGGTACTCAATGCCTCTCTACTAAGCACTCAGTACAAAGACTAAAATTGAGGAACCTCACCCCAAGGTTACAGCCAAATGACGTTGGATGCACCAGTTCTTGTGAAATACCTGGAGTTGAGCAACACTGAGCCTGGTCAGTACCTAGGTGGGTGACCACAGGGGAATACCAGGAGCCACAAGCAGAACAAGGCCATGCTTGATCATAAAACTTTTTATGACTTAACACAATTTACAGAACTCTTTCGAGTTTTATGTATGATTAATTAATGCAGTGATGTTGTTCCATGGGAGAAGTGTTCCCTTCTTGTGGGAGGGAGAAACCTCATTCTTAAATTATCAATATTTTACTAAAATTACTTCTAGTTCACGAAGAAAGATTTGCCAGTATGTATCCATATACTTATCCCATATGATCTCAATACATCTCTGAAGTTTAAATTTGAAAAAAAATCTTTCCAAGAACAGGCAACCCTGAGTTCCCTCTCCTTTTTTTTCAACACTAAACCTCCAAATTTATGCATACAAAAAACTGACCTTGAATAAATTCATTGCTTTCTGGGGGGTAAGATTTCTCACAGCAATCAGCCTGACGTATTGCTTATCAAGATGCAATAAAAACAACGCTAT
Organism: Thysanoteuthis rhombus; assembly: GCA_963457665.1. Taxonomy (NCBI): domain Eukaryota; kingdom Metazoa; phylum Mollusca; class Cephalopoda; order Oegopsida; family Thysanoteuthidae; genus Thysanoteuthis; species Thysanoteuthis major. The sequence goes on from OY735210.1 coordinate 12,366,345, forward strand.
GCACAACAGATTTACAAAAGAAGGGAAGGTGGTTCCGATTGTAAATTGTAAAATATCACACCCCCATATTCATTTGATACTACAAACGGTGAACAAATAGAAAGAAATAAGCAAACTGACGAAAGAAAATCAAAATTTGTTTTGCACACATTCAATTGAGGATAACAGTGTTTAATCAGTTCAGTTTTTCATTAACTCTCTAATTTCTAAAATTGGAACCACCCATCTTCACGACATTGTGCTAAATAGGCTTCAATTGCCTGTTGCTTTTTATGTACACTAGAATATTTTTATGTGCATTCACACTGCACCCAGGATAAAAAGCACAATATGTGATTAATGTACATACAGCTGACTTAGAGAGTAAAAATTATATAAGAAAAATGTAAAATCTGACTGGCATTTAAAAATCAAAGGAAAATAGACATATATTTACATAAAAGCATACACACATATATATATACATATATATATATATATATACACACACTTGGCAATAAGGAATTTTAACAGACGGACCAAAAGCCAAGTGATTGATGCCAATGGGACAGTAAATGCAGTAGAAGAAGACCAGATACAGGATGGAGGGTTGAGATAGAACGGTTTGTTGGTATGACACGGCAAAGGTTAATGAAATAGTGGTCGACATGGGACAGGCTTTTGCCTGACAGTGGACTTATAATAACTGATGATGATGATTTATACATCTTTCTCTCTCTCTCTCTTTATATATATATATACTTCAAAGAACTATAGTATGAACTTCATTCGTGCAGTATTACGAAAGAAAACTTTGCAAACAAGAAAAATTTATAAAAAAATCAAATTGACAAAAAGTATCTTCAATGTTTGATGAAACTTGCTTGAAAGAAAAATTGTTGCACAGATATACATTATATATATATATATATATATATATATATATATATATATATATATATATATATATGTGCGTGTGTGTGTGTGTGTGTGTGATTTGTAACTATCACACAACCTGCAGAAATGAATAACTAGGCCCAAAGTGTAATGAGAATCTGTATATTACCCAGTTGATCTGATTTATGATTTATCCAAAAAATGTAAGAGAAAATTTTTTTTTTTAATATAGATATATTTTCTAAAATGTACCTTCTCGATCATGTTTCCTCTCTCTCTTCCTTGGTCTGTCTGAATAGTTATGAGATAGGTAGGTCACTAGAAACCATCACTAACCAACATCTTTTGGCAGCATGTGGTGTTGGAGGTGATCAATCCAAAAATTGGAAAAAGGGTTGATTCTCGCTTTTCGTTGAATCACTAAAAAGTCTGAATATCAAAAAATAAGAATGAACACTGCAGGACAGAAATTAATGGACCAATTTAGCATAATGTTACATTGCAGATTGAATCCTCTCCTAAAACCCATTATTGGGGAAAATTTTCACAAAAAAAAAAAAAAGTTTTCTCAAGACATGAGGAGGAGTAATCGTTTGCATTTTCAGCCCCTTAGGTCTATTGGTGTGGCCTGTGCTCAAGACTCATAGATAGATAGCCAGCTAAATCCACTAAGAAAAGACTCAAGAAAAATATATCAATGCTGGATATGTTGATAGTCTCAGCATTCCCTCCCTTCATCGGAGATACGGGGGTAAAAATTGTCATGTAATGAAATAAAATAATACTGTCAAGCGATAAAATGACTTTCTTTCTTCCAGAAAGGATTGTTTATTTTGAGAAGGTTGTGTATCTGAATCTAGGAGTTATTTTCCAGTCACTCCTTAGATGAATAAATGAAAATCCCCATTTACACTTCAGCATCTACCACATTTTTGGTCTCCCAACAGCTGAATTCCGAATGGGACCACTATCACTAAGTTGTGCCACGAATCCCAAAAGCTCTTCAAGATGATGAACACTCATCTTTGGATATTTTTTTTGCTCCAAAAGCAAAGAAAAAAACTTCTTTTTCAGATCTCTATATAGTGATGATATTTCTTTTGATTCCATTGTCTGAAAATAACAGTATAATTGAAAAATGTGATAAATATAGGCTGCCATTTTATTATGAGGGAAGGAGGGAGATTTCTCCTCCAAAAATGGCAGCAGATGAAGTATCTTAAAAGAAATTGCAATCAGTCATTGTCAGAATCGAGGCAAATTTTGATTTTAGGAATTCAACTTCGTTTTATGTTTTCTATTTTTCTTCTCTTCAAAAATTGAAGATGATGAGGGGGCAACTTAAAGATGTCATCTTGAATATGGAGAACTCATCAGCTGTTCATGACTTGGGATTATCTAAATGATGAAAATTAGAATCAAGAAGAGATAAAAAGATAATTGCTTCCAAACAATCTTCAACAATAAGCTCTCTTGAAAAGGATTGATTTTTTTTTAATCATCTTGTTTGAAATGTCAAAATTACCAAAATATGACGTAGACTTAATTGTCTATGTTGAGTACCAGAAAGCCGCTCTCAAAACACAAAGGGGGTGGAGGGAGTGTGTAAGAGAGAGTTACTCACAACCTAAACTCTTGTGGCCCTTCACAGGATAAATAGTTGTAGTAGTTATGATGACGATGATGATGATATCATGAGAAAGAAAGGCAACAAACATCCAGAGGGGGGAAAAAAAAAGAAAAACTGTAGTCAAGTTTTTCTGCTTCTTCCTTGTCTGCAACCCTAAATGTAGAGATAATATTGATAACAGGCAATTTGGGCCAACAGCAATTTTGCTTACTGATTTGATTACAATAATGTCAGTCAACAGGAAATTATCCATATCTATCTATCTATATCTATATTTATATTTGTGTACATGCACATATACATATATAAATCTTATCATTATTTCTAAGCCAGATTCCATCTGTCAGCTTATAACTATCTATCAATTAGAAAGCATCAACTAAAATCCTCCTCAAGGAGTCCAGCACATCCTCCCCCAGGGGCTCCAAATACCCACAAATCTCTAGCTACGCCACGGTTTTTTATATCATTAAAACAAATTTAAATCAAATTTTTTTCTCATTAGAGACAAAACCTTATTGATAAGAGCTCATAGATAGTGCAAATAGCAACAACCGCTTACTACTTTTGATGAAATAATATAAAAAAAAGAAACCTCGAATTCTAAAGTATATCATAATGTATTTTCTTAAGGTAAGATTTTGAAAAATATTTGATATGTGCAACTCTCGAATGATATCTTTCTTATTAAAAATCTAAATAAAAATGTATTTGCATTCTCCCAAGCATATCGACATGGAAATGAATACAGATATGCATTTGTGAGTCATACGAACACTCTCTTCCATGTACATCTATGATTGATAGATGAAAACACATTCAATGAGGCTCTAATTTTTTGATCTCCATTTTTCACAAATATAGCTGACTCAACTGATGCATATCAATGCTTGTATATCATAACAGACTTGATCTTTGTAAGTGACTTCAAAGCCATTGAAGGATAAATAATTGTTTCATTAGAAACCGTTTACCAAGACTGTCAAGATTAGTTTCTTTAGTTTTCAAGTTTTGCTGAGTAACTAGGTATACGTCACAGGCCACACCAATGGAATTAGAGAGCTAAAAAGATTTATCTCTTATTATTTCAATCATGTTGAGAAGAATAAGAACATAACTGTCAAGATAAAAGATGCAAAACTCGGTAAGGTAGACCACTACATCTACCTAGGACAATGAATCTCCATGAGACCCTCAAAAGAGGTGGAAATCAAGCAAAGAATCACCTTGGGATGGCAAGCCTTTGGTAGAGCAAGCTCAACTTTCAAAAACTAGATGATCCCAATAATCCTAAAAAGAAGAGTATACAACCAATGCATTCTCCCGATAGTTACTTATGGAGCTGAAACATGGAACCTAACCAAGAGACAGACCTGCAAACTGAGAAGTATGCAACGTGCGCATGAGAGAATCATGCTCAACCTTACATGGAGAGATCACAAGACAGCACAGTATATAAGGAAGAAAACGGGTGTCCCTGACATCACAGAAACTATTAAAAATTTCAAATGGCAATGGGCAGGCCATGTTGCAAGAATGAAAGACAATCGAGGGACATCACGTCTCACAACATGGATCCCCAGAGATCACATAAGAAACCGAGGCCAACAGAACACAAGATAGAGAGATGAACAGGAAAGATTCAGGAAATACTGGCTCAGTGAAGCCCATGATAGAGAATTGTGTTGAATCCTGGGGAAGGTCTATGTCTGCCGACAGACGTTAAAAGACCAATGCTGATGATTCGTAGAAAAAACTTTTTCTTTTTTTTTTTATTACCCCTCTAAAAGGGTTTATAGCAAAATGATCAATTTGCAATGAAAGTTCATGAATCGTAAAATGCTCCCTCCATTTATGTTTGGCAGCATTCACATTCGTTTTATGAAAATTTTGAATATTTTTAGTGATCACTGCCCAACAAAATGACAAGAAATGAAACTTATTCAGTGATCACCCCTTTTTTTGGATTTCGTAATTGATCTGCAGGAAGTCACATGACAGTTTCTATGGAGTGACTAACCATATTTGATTATGTATATACAGTTTGGAATTCCAGAAATGGATTATAAAGCCTTATTCAACACATGCCACATCTACATAAGCAAGTTCATTATTCTTTGTTTCTATTCACTCAGTAGTTTTTACAACACCAGACCTGTTAATGGTGTGCAGTGAAAAGTTGCAAGCCATTAATATTGACCATTTCTAGAACCCTGAAACAAATATGGAGTTCAAAGGAGGTTCTATCAAAGGAGATGCAATGATTTTCGGTGGGAAATGTGGAGAAGCTTTCAAATAGCCAGTAATGGACTATTTAAGTGAGGTTTCCTACAACAAGGCTGTACATATATGAGAACAAAAAAAAAATAGATTAAATGATGCCTTATTGTTCGTATGTGTTATGAAAGTGCAAGGCCAAACATTTACATGTCACAGTAAGATTGTGATAGATAGGTTTTGTGAAATTCCTGAATATTTCAGAAATTTCATAAAATACCAAGTTTCACAATCAATGTAGTAATAGTTGATAAGCTTGTGATGTTGACCATTACTACTGTAATGAGTTTGATCCTTAATGGGTGCCCCACTACTGTGGCCTTGTGTCAAACTAAGCTAAACATGGTAATTATCAAGCATATTCAGCTTCAGTATTTACAGAATATTTACAGCTTAGTTTGACACCTAGCTACTGTACAGGGGGAACCCAATGAGGATCAAATTCATTAATGTAAAAATGATCAGCATCAGAAGCCTTTTAACCATTACTAAACAGGTTATGAGATTAAGGATTTCATAAAATTACTGTAATGTTAATGGATTTCAAAAAATCCCTGGGGATTTTGCAATATCACCATTTTCACAATCTTACTGTAACACTCATAAGAAAATATAATCTCTCTTCCTCTATTATTTACGTGTTTGTGATATGTGACAATGTATACAGATATGTTACATGTGACTTATAAATCTATTTTTGCGGACATGCAAGTAAGATAGAATATGCATTTACCAGGATTTAACTGATAGAATTCCCAAGCTTTCCTGAGTTTTCAGACTTGTTTATGATGCCAGTTCATACCAATGGATACTGTGAAGTCAAATTTCCTACTAGTGACTTATCCAGTTGTGTTCAATCTTTGTCAGTGCAATTCAGAAAGGAACTGAATATATTGTGTATATGTGTGTGCATGTAACCTGTACTGTACATGAATGATTGTTGTGAAATATATGTATGTGGGCAACAGACGTAGCAGGAGATTTGAGGCATCGAGGAGCCCCCTCCTCCTCTAACATTTAGAGCAGTGGTTCTGTGCCAGGGAGCCACAAACATTGTATAATGTCAGTAGAAAAACCTTTCACGGAGACCCCCGCCATTGTGAGCCAGGAGGGGTTGTTAAATCAGCCCAAACCCCACCTCTTTGAAGTAAGCCCCCTGCATGTATGTATGTGAGAGTCTAGGCATCATTCAAAAATTTTCAAAAACGGAGCATGCAGATACTTATGTGTGTATGTGTGTGCATATGTCCATACATGAAATGATAGCACAGATATATATATATATATATATATATATATATATATATATATATATGTGTGTGTGTGTGTGTGTGTGTGTGTGTGTGTATGTAAGAGTAAAGTTTAAGCAAATAGATACTTGATAGCAATGAATATGAACTTGTGATTATATGTATATATATCTGTGGATGTATACATTAATATACAATAGTATGTAGGCATACATATGTATTGATCCAGTTGTATGAGTTATTTTGAATATGTTGGCATGTATAAGTACATATAACCAGCTCTCCTTCTCTCTCTCTTGACTTCCGCATGCATGTGTATGTACTATATATATATATATATATATATATATATATATATATATATATATATGTATACACATAATGTGCATGTGTGTGTAAGTAAATTTTAGTTACAGATGGGAAATTTGCCCCAAGTGAGAAACCATGTCTGAAATACCTTCCCTTGTGCAGCAAATAATGTAGTGATGTCTCTACCTTGAGGGTGTAAGGGCCATAACACAAAAGTGTTCATCCAACAACTCTCATGGGTGTCCTCACAAAAGCAATACAGAATTTAATGAGGTTTCTATAAATACAGCTGCCTGTCTACCAGTTTTGTTGTCTTGAAATTTAAGAGATTCTCCTAGGGCCACTGTCATACCCTGGGACCAAACAGAACAAGTTGATGAAGGGGGGAAATGAAATTCGAAAAGACTATGTCAACTAAGTTCAGATTTTTAATACTTTCAGAATAGCTTCGATCAGATTAGGCTTCCTAACCCAGTGGGCCGTTAAGATAACTCAAATGATCTGTCAACTGATTAAGCAGTTATTACAAGGTTTTCAGATTTTATCAAGTCCCTGATTCGCTTGGTTATCGGAGAACCTTGAAAGATAAGTGTACAGTATTTGCAGTTAATCATGTGGAAAAAGAGAGATTAAATCGGATGAGTTTTGTCCAACTGATTGCACCCTCAGTTTTGTTTCATTTTTTTTTTCAAAGCTTGGTTATTCACTCTCTCCCAATAAAGAGTTTTAATCAAGTGAGTCTGATTGATCCTTACTAACAATTATTACTAAGCTTAGTTTGGAACATGTAAGGATTGAATTCACTGTTCTAGTAAGTTTGTCCAGAAGATAAGCTTGCAACCGATCACATGATCACAAGCACTCCAGGTCTTTCCTTATAACTAACCGGTGAAACCATGTAAAGTTTTCAGCAGACTTTTGTCCTTGTCTTGGTTCATTATTTTGAACACAACATTTCAGCTGTTCCCTTCAGCTATCTTCAGGTGATGAATGGGTGTATATTTGATCAACGAAACAGAGAAGCCCAGTCTCACCGATTAAGTGGAAATGTTCACAGTCCATAGTTCAATATCAGGTGTGGTTGATTTTTTTTATTTTAACAGTTGTTGGCTGTAATTGCTATTGTAAATCCCTGGTTGTCAGGGGCTTTTGGGGGTGTAAAAAACATATTCATTAGACACTAGCTACCGTTTGTATTTTGTTAGATATACAGTTTCAGATTTATGGACAACATTTAGAGATGAATGGAGCAATATAAGATTTACTCATCTAATTGAATAGTTTAACTCTTATTTTCCTACAAGAAAAATGTTAATATCAAGGGGAATAAGTACTTATAGAAGTTACCTACTTTTCCATCATGATGATTTTAAGAAACTTTGTTTCTGCCAGAGATAAGTTTTGCAATCAATTAGGAGTGGTATCAAACAGTTTATGAGTTTAAAAAATCATTCAATGTCCTATCAAGATAAGCATAAGCAATTCCTTCTGTCTCATCAACTTGAGCTATCATTTTCTTGTTCTTATCTTTAAAAAATCAGTAAACATAGGTTGGTAATGTTCTAAAAGCCATTCAAATCTATGCAATGCAAGGTAACCTTGCCAGTGATGTAACAAAGTATGCTGTATCAGTGGTTGTCGAGAAAAATGTTGCTAAAACTTTTCAAAGTGTATCTTTTTTTTCCTTCTTTCAAAATTCTTTCTGGGCAAGAATAGAAAAAAAAATGAATAAATAGATAAATAAAAAGCATTTACTTAGTTATAAATATTCATAAGTAATTATTGCAAAATTCACAAGCCACACTGACTCTTGTCTTCCATATCAACCTTTTTTCAGAATATATATTCATGTAATCAGGACTCGCAAAGCCTTAAGACTATCATTAACTCTGATGATAATTTTCTGACTTTAAAATGAGCTTTTCTCATTGTTGACAGCTAAGTGGCTTTAGAATTTAAATGAAAAATTTCAAGACCAAAAAAGAATTGCTGAAAGCATTTTCAAACAGGTAATGAATAGTAAATTGGACCAGCCGCAACATAAAGTACTTGAGGGAGTTGAAAACAGAATATTCTATGGTAAGCTATATTGCCTATTAGCCTCCATTCAACAGACTGACTGATTACAAAATGTTGCAGAACCTCTAAGTATCGATAGGCGAAAGGGAATTCAGCTTTTAAGACATAGGCTCCTCAAGATTCAATAATGAATCAAGTACCCAGACCGTGTATGAATATATGTAAAAATCATGACAAATCCCTCACATTACTAAAAAAAAAGGCCCTCAAACTGATACTGATCATAATGAAAATGTTATATGCTCTCATAAAATAATTTCTGGTACAAAAGGAGTCTATTTTTTCAGGAAGTATCCACCAATACGCTAAAAAAGAAAGAAAATGTTTGGACATGTCATATCAGATTTTTCTACCTCATCTTTGGAAATGGATTTCCTATATACCTTAGATCTAACTTTTTAAGGATCAGCTGGTTTCTCCATTATATTCTTATCCACGTTTGAATGGCATTATTATATATGCTTACTTTGGTCATTCACTTCCGTGGTGAGAGAGCAGCTTTACTTATAAGGTTGTGGAGAGTTTGCCTTGCCACTGAAAACCAACCTAGTGGTGCAATAGTTCTTTCATACAGATTGTGCACTTGAAGAAGCCATAGACGGAAGCCCAAATATTGTCATAACAACAAAAATGATAAAAAAGGATGAGATCAATAGTCTAAACAAATCTTAGAACTTCTTTTATGTTCGGCAAACTCCGACTCAAGCAGCTTCCCTGATGACATTAGTTATCTGTCAATTTCTTAAAACTAAATATCATACCTGCTCAACTAGAAACAAAAATGTCACAGGAGTAACTTTCCAAATATATCACTGTCTCAATCAGATAAGTCAGTATTCATATATATATATATATATATATATACATATATATATGTATACATATATATACATATGTATACATATATGTATACATATATATACTTATATGTATACATATATATACATATATGTATACATATATGTATACATATATATATACATATATATACATATATGTATACATATATATACGTATATGTATACATATATATACGTATATGTATACATATATATACGTATATGTATACATATATATACATATATGTATACATATATATACATATATGTATACATATATATACATATATGTATACATATATATACATATATGTATACATATATATACATATATGTATACATATATATACATATATGTATACATATATATACATATATGTATACATATATATACATATATGTATACATATATATACATATATGTATACATATATATATATATATATGTATACATATATATATATATATATATATATATATATATATATATATATATACTAGCAGAGATACCCAGCATTGCCTGGAGGAAAAATGTCTTGAAATATAGCCAAACAGGAGAATATGTTCTTTGATACATTTCTCCTTACAATACACAGGAAATGGAAAAAAAACAATTTTTTACACCATGTATGTATAAAAAAGTATCTGTAACAGAAAAAATATTCTGATGCAAAAAAAAAAACAAGAGCTATTTGTTCAACAAATAGATTGATAGCCAGATTCACTTGAAAACTGAAGAAACCGATAGTGACTGTTTTGGTTGACAGTTTATGATTCAATGATGCAAGTTCTGGATCGACTGATCAGATGTAAATGCAAGGACTATAACAGAAAGATAACCCTCTCCGTTGTTTCCTTAGATAATAATAGAAAAGAAATTTTCACAATGACTTATGCAAACCTCAAAGCTATTTATCAAGTCTCTTATAACGGTGATTCCAAAACTTTTTCTGACTATCCCTACCACACCTTTCTCGAGAATATATTCCATCAGTAACCCCAACCCTCAATAAAATCGATCGAAAATGATACATTGAAAATTAAATTTTAATGAAATCTAAAGAAAATTTTCAAGTATCCATTTTGTAACCCAAAAAATTATAGAAAAGTATTCAAAAGTGATTGATTATTTTATATTGAAAATAACTAACATGACATGACTTGTGTAGGAGGTATTGATTTGTGTTTTTGTATCTTGCCTCCCTCACCACACGTTGTCTTCCTACAGCTGCTCCCTTGCCATTCAGTGCAACCAGTTGAGTTTTTCATTGTCCAAAAGGGGGTGTTAGTTCTAGTTCTCAACCTTATGGGTGATTCTCCGTATATCAGCATTATCTTTCTCTCTCTTTTTACACATGTATATATATAAATATACATATACACATCATGGTTTTTGGTTCATTTCACACTAATGCTCTTGGGAAAGGCATGAATAAATCTCTTTCCTCAGATATGGATAAAATAGTGCTGGGTGATGCCATTCTGGTTGCTTGTTATCTCAAAGTGTATTTCACATATTGAACAGGTCAAGTATGTAGTAATTTGATTGGTAGAACCTAAGCAGGGATATTTGAAGCCGTAGCCAGCATAAGGGCACTACTTACTTTACTCATCAATGAAATGGAATCAAACTGGAATTTTTGTATTGAAACCAAATTTAAAAAGAAATTGAAGCATCGTGTTGCCAAAATGTTGACCGGACCATGTCCTGGAAAGTGGTGCATTCTCCGATTTGGATCACTCACTATGAGTTGGCAAAGGTCCAAGTCTTTCAAATTACTTAATATCTTACCTGAGTCTTTCTCCTCAGGAAGTATCATAAAGTGATTGGCAATATTGATTTTAGCTTTTCCAATCAGAAAACAATTAGCCAAGATGGAGAAAATAATACAATGATGTTGTAACCCTTCTGTTTTATCTGTCCGCATATCCTCCTCACTCATTTATATGCATACACTTTATTTTCGGATTTAAATTGGTTGGAAAAGAATTTATCAATTTACACCTCTCACTTTATATAAATATATGTGTGAATGTGTTGAGTTTATATATACAGAGTACACGCAGATGTGCAAGAGATATCCAAACTCTACCGATAAATATTTGTCATATGCACATACCTTTACTAATAGATTAGTGTATACATAATAATGATATTTATACATTTCATAAATGCTCACACAGGTTGCATGTTAACTTACGGAATTGAACATTGCACAACACAGGAAACACCATTTTTTAGACAATCAATGGTATCATGAAAATGGGTTTCCTAAAAGAATCCCCAAAAAGATGACGACGTTTGGTTCCAGAACAATCAAAAATAATTTACTGGAGACCGGCCTTAGGCTTTTTAATGCTAACCGTTGCTAAGCTTAACTTCAGCACCCTTTAAAATTTACCCAAGCTTGTCATGGGTCATGAGAAACCTCTTTGCCAATTGTTTCTCATAGTTTCACCACAATAACTGTCAGATATTCCTAAAAAATCTGACTCCCCACCAGGAAATTTCCTTATTTTGATATTTAATCCATTAATTTTTCCATGTATTCCATTTGAATTTGCAAAGTCCTATTGTCACAGTGATATGACAAGCACCTCTTTGCACTTGGTGCCCTGAGCAACTGCATATGTTGCAAGTATCTACCGCCAGTCCTGACTCAAGTTAAATTCTTTTGTGTTTGAAAGTGGAAATCAAAGAGAATTGCATATTATGAATTGATGGGACGTGAACAACCTGTTAATGTGCAATGCTACAGTGAACACTTCAGCAAAACATTTGAATGATACGTTGATAATGAAAACAGTTTGTCTAGGTGGGGAATCAACCCATGATTTTGTAGCATGACCTGTGTATGTGTGATGCAGTCAAGCAGTGGTCTGAAACTGGGGTCCATTTTCAAGGTTTTGAAACTACTGCCGTAAAAAATGATGGAGTTGGGATGGGAACTTTGTTGACTTTAGGTATATTCTGTAGACTTACAGTTTGGAGAAAATAAGCAACATTTTAGGTATATTGTGCTTTAATCTAATTCAAGAAAAGTTAAAATGCAGCTCAAACACAAAAATTATGCTGTTTATGGAGAAGGTACTGTGAATGATCAAAAGCGCTGAAAGTGGTCTCTGAAGTTTTTTTTGCTGAATAATGCTCTGTAGTTAGATAGACTATTTGAGGTTGACAGAGATCAAATCATGATGATACTTGAGATTGCGAAAATACTCAAAATATCCAAATCAAATGTTGAAAATTATCTAAAAATCAGTTATCCTAGTCATTTTGAAGTATGGCTTCTGCATGAGTTAAACAAAAAAGTCTACTAAACCATTTTTAAATCTTCCAGTTTTGAAACTATTTGTGTTGGGAAATGAAAGGTTGATACTTTTTACAACATTGCAGAAAGCAAGTAGTTGTGAGACAAGTAAAATAAACTAGTCTGAGCTTATCAAAGGCCAATCTTCATCCAAACAGGTCAATGCTGCGTAAATGGTATCATCGAAAGGGAGTACTTTATTATGAGCTTATTCTAGAGGAGCAAATAATTTTCAAACCAGTTGGACCAATTGAAGGCAACAATTGATGTAAAGTGTCTAGAATCAGTTTATAGAAAAGGTGTACCATTTCATCAGGATAATACTAGATTGCATATACCTTTGGTTACCAGGAAGGAAATTGTTACAGCTTGCTCGGGAAGGTTATTGATGCAATCTTACAACATTGAGTTGAAATATATTTACCAACTCAAGCTTTATCAGGCTACATAAAGACTCAGAAACCTTTCAGCTCAAAAAGCAGGTAAGACTACGACAGACCAGCACACCCAAATACTTCAAAGTCCTTCTTGAGATGGTTTTCCAAAAGATGGATAAGGAGAATAGAAAGACGCAGATAAATAAGTAATCTCAGATTTGTTGATAACATCGTGCTTTTTGCGGGAAAACTTCATGATCTCCAAATAATGCTTGATGAACTGAATGAAGAAAGCAAAAAAGTTGAACTGGAAAAAGTAGACTACTAGATCTACCGAGGACAATAAATCTCTATGAAATCCTTCGGAGAAGAAGAAATCAAGTGAAGAATTACCCTATTTTTAAAAGCTTTTAGTAGAGCAGGCTCAACTTTAAGAAGAAGAATATCCTATAATCCTGAAAAAAAGCTCTACAATCAATGTATCCCCTGATAGTCACTTATGGAGCTGAAACATGAAACCTAACCCAAAAATTGACCCTCAAATTGGGAACCACGCAACATGCACAGGAGAGAATCATGTTCAATATCACATGGTGAGATTGCAAAACAACTCAGTTTATCATGGGGGAAAACAAAAGTCCAAGACATCATAGAAAACTCAATGGCAGTGGGCTGGTCATCATAAACTCACAAAGTGGATTCCCAGGGTTGTAAATGAAACTATGGCCAGCAGGAAATGTGATGGCATGATAAAATAGATGAGTTCAAAAGTATTATCTCCACAACGTCCATGATAGAAAGATGGTGGGAGTCTTCGATAATGTCTATGTCCAACAACAGACACTAAAAGGCTGAAGATGTTAATTGCACCACAAATTACTATTTACAGCATTCCCTTAATGAAAAAATGACTATTCCCTAGAAGACTACAAAAGGCACTTAGGGCAATTATTTGCTGAGAAAGATAGAAATTTCTGTGAAGATGGAATTATGAAATTGAATGAAAAATAGCAGAAGATAACTTGGATATGTTATACCACAAAGTCAACGTTGAAAATATAAGAATTTTCTTGTTACACTGAATGAACTCTTTACAATACCTCATGGATAAATCTTTGATTGGTTTGGAATAGAATTACAGGAAAAATTTTTACAAATTCATTTATTCATCTTCGTTTATAATTCTTTCATTCAGCAATGATATTTCTCAAGGAAGGTTATGAATAATAATGCACATTCAAGTTTATAAAGAAATACATGTTTGTCAATGCTCTACACACTAATACATTTGAGAGACAGAGAGAGTGATGGATAAATATGGGTAAAAAACATGAGAAAAGTCTTGATATGTATAATATCATAATCATCATCAGGCTGATCCTTTTAGTGTCTACGTTAGACATAAACTTTCCCCAAGATTTGCTAGACTTCACTATCATGGGCATCACAGAGTCAGTATGTTCTGAAATCATCTGGTTTGTGACACCATTTTATGCTTTGTCAGACCTGGTTTAGCATATGATCTCTAGGGATTCCATGTTGTGAATCGTGATATCCAGCAGTTGTCAGATATTTTCACAACATGACAAGCTCATTGCCATTCAAGTTTTCTTATGGATTCTATGATATCTCACTCTTGCCTTTCCTCTAATATACTGTCCTATTTTGTGATCTCTCCATGTGTAGTTGAACATGATTCTCTTCGTGCATGTTGCCTAGTTCTCAGTTTAATGGTCGGTCTTCTGGTCAGGTTAAATGTTTCAGCTCTGTAGGTGACTATCAGGAGGATGCATTGGTTGTACACCCTTCTTTTTAGCATTAGCAGAATTTTCTTGTTCTTGGAGGTTGAGCTCTTTCTTCCTGCCAAAAGTTTGCCAAGCTAAAGTGATTCTTCATTTAATTTCTTCTCTTTCGGGGGGTTTTATTGAGATTTGTTGTCTCAGGTCTATGTACACATACACACCTATTTACTCAAATACTATCATTTATATACAGTGGTGTGCAAATAGTATCCGATACATTTAAGAAAATTCATTTCAACTCACTAATACACCTTTAAATAGGCAGTATTTGGGCTACAAAAATTCAATTTTTGTGAATGATTTTTCAATATTCAATCTCGTTTCAATATTTTTTTGATTTGAAAAAAATATTTGGTCAAAATTCTGTCAATTTTAAAACTGCATAAAAAATGTTAAGATAAACTTTTTGCACTTGCTGTATATACACAAATATACGCAAAAGTACAACTCAAATAAAACAAAGGCCTAAATTTGTTACATTTCTCCATATACTGCTTTCAAATGACTTGAATGGTCTTCACTTTTCTGTCTTCATTTTGTTCTTAATAAATCAGTCACATATTTTGCATATAATTTACAGTCTATCACCATATTTGAACATTCTAAGATTGCAGGTTGTCTTCAAAATCCCCTCACAACCATTAATTTCCAAACAGATAAATTTTAACAAGTCAGTTTATATTTAGTGTCACTTTTAATACAACAAAGGTGGAAGGGTAAGAACTGAAAATAGATCTGTTTCAGAGATTTGTAAAAGCATCACTATTAACCTACTATTAGTCATTTACGACTAGCAGGGATACCCTGCATTGCCATGGGAAGAAAACATTAAAGGCAACATTGCATGAAAACAAATGATAGCACACACCACACACACACACACCCTACCCCACAAATTCTGATATACCACTCGTCAAGTTTGTTTAACCCTAATGGTCAAGTTTTTATGTGCAACAATCACGTCGGAAATAGAAACACCATCATCAAAATTGAAGACGCAAAACTGGAGAAAGTAGACCACTATATCTACCTAACACAACAAATCTCCATAAAATCTCAAAAGAAGAAATCAAACCAAGAATCATTCTAGCTCAATCTTCAGAAACAAGAAGATCCCATTAAGGGAATGCGACCAATGCATCCTCCTAATAGTCACCTATGGAGCTGAAACATGGAACCTAACCAAGAGATTGACCCTCAAACTGAGAACTATGCAACATGCAAATTAAAGAATCATGCTCAAGCACACATGAAGAGATTTCAAGACAGCACAATATATCAGGGAGAAAACAGGAGTCTGAGGCATCATAGAATCCATTAGAAAACTCAAATGGCAATGGGCTGGTCATGTTGCAAGAATGGCAGACAACAGATTGACATCACAGCTAGCAATGTGGATCTCCAGAGATCACATGCATAACCCCGGCCAGCAGTGTACAAGACAATGATAGAGAGGTGTGGCAAATCCTGGGGAAGGTCTATGTCTGACGACGTACATTAAAAGATTCATGATGAGAAACTTCTGGTATGTGAATCCATTGAGCATTGACAGAGAGACAGGACATTTGATTTATTAGATGATGTATTTTGAACAAATCAAGTCTTTTTGCTGATTTTCAAAGGCTGTCAGGTCTTTTACTATTGGGAGAATGGTGTAATACAATCTTTTTGACACAAAATTTCTCTATTTTACTAATAAGTGCAATAATAAGTTAACTGAGTAAATGTCAAGTCCATTCACGTAGCATTCTATTAATAATTAGAAAACTAATGTTCCTGTTCATTGAGAAGCTTTCTGGTCAAATTTATTCTTATACTCCAATGAATCTTTTGGGCAAGTTACTGTAAATAGTGTCGACTGCAAATCATAATACTTTCAATGAAAGTCTCCTGACCAATTCAGTAATTCATGTACAAATTGTTGCTTCAATCAATAGTGATCAGATTTATTGACTTATTAGTTAGTAGTTTCAATAATGTTTATAGCAAATCGACCCATTAAATGAAACTGAATCAGGCCTGCCCCATTAATCTGGTGACAGTTTTAGTTGTTTAATATGTACAGAGTGAATAATATCAAGATTCATGAGTTTACAGTGTTATGCCAGAGATCAGCCCACAGCACATGCAATTCGTTAAAGTGCAGTTATGACCAAAACATTTCTTGTATGATCACCAAAGTTGAGCAACGTTGAGCCTGTTCAGTGATTAGGTGACACTCTTGAAATATTGAGTGTCATAAACAGCTTTGGCCATATAGACAGCCTCCCATGACGATCCCATTAATCCTCCCAAGGAGGAGACCAATCTCTACAGAATTCAATAACAAAAGCCAAAGGTCTGCCCTACACTCCTGGACCCTTTGACTGGTCTAGCTGTGAGTGATAAGAAAATGACAGACAGCTAAAATGTGTGTACATCTAGACGGTTATAAAATGACTGTTTTCAACAATGATGATAATCTTTGCAGTCATGTGTATTCACAGCTGAATTGAACCTTGATCGGGTCAGATGCATAACATCTCTTGGCAGCCCTTCTATATTTGTATTTAGTTATCATTTTCAAACAAATCAAAACAAAAATGAAATATTCATGAAATTATGATGTTAAATCTAATGCGAAGTCCTCTATGGATCAATACTCTATCTTTGTATAACATAAGAACTCCTCAAACGTTTCGTGAAAAGATCTTACAAGGAATGAAAAAAACATTTTGGAATATTTTGGATTTTAGAGGGGCTGCAAGGTTTGCACTGCCTTATACATCCTTGTGTGTACTGGATTATTCTGTCAAAGATTTACTCCTGGTCTCCCTTTCTGGGACCCTAAGCATAATTCAATTTAGGGGCCCCTCACCTACACGCCCTAAGCACTATTGGCTTTTGGAGGGCTTTCTTTTGGCCATAGAGCCCTAAACAGCTGTTTAGTTTACTTATGCTTCAGGCTTTTGCATTTATAAATCTGAAACAAAGATACCATATAAATATAACAGGAGTTGTAGTAGCCACATATTATGGCATAAGTTTATGGTTTAAAATAATGTTCTGGTATCATTTTCTATTGTTTTATATTCCTATCAATCTACTTATGGTTTGACTATTCATTAAAACTTCACTTCATCAGATAAGAATACTTATAAGCTAGCATTTCAATTAATAGGCTCATTAACTCTTCTTATTATATCAGTAAGAGCTTCTTATAATGAGGATATTCACTTGAGATGTTTCATATTTCATAAGACCTAATTTCCTTTACAGGGCCATCTCAAATATAAATTCTATTCTTGTGTTTATTAGAATTGTAATTTATGGTTGTTTAATGTGAATTGGCTCTCTAGAGATAAGCTCTCAAATTAAGAACTATGCAACCTGCAAAAGAAACGATCATGCTTAACATCACATGGAGAGGTCACAGGACAGTACATTATATTAGAGGGCAAACATGGGCAAAACATATAAAAACCAATAGAACACAAAATGGCAATGGAAGGGCCATGTTGGAAGAATATCAGACAACCATTGGATATCATGACTCAGCATTGATCCCCAGAGATTATATGTGAAATTTGGACCGGCAAAAAAGTTCTGAGGATATTGGCACTGTGATACAAATGATTGAGATGTCTGGCAAATCTTAGGGAAGGTCTTTATTCGATGATGTATGGATAATGATGAATGTGAGTTAGATTTGATATCAAACAATTAAGTACCTAAGTACCTGAGAACTATAAGATTCTTTTGGTTTGTTTCAGAGAAAAAAATGCTAAATAGTAAATGCTAAGGTAAGTATTAAACATTGTATGAGGATCAATCTTCTGGTTAGGTTCTATGTCTTTGCTCTACAGGAAGGAGACTGTTGGGAGGATGCATGGACTGTACTCATCTTTTTAGGATGTGGGATTTTCTTTTTCCTCAAAATTGAGCTTGCCAACCTAGTGTGATTCCTCACTGATTTCTTCTCCTTTTGATGATTTCATGGAGATTTGCTGTTGTAGCTAGATATTATGGTTTACTTTCTTCAGTTCTGTGTTTTAGATTTTGATCATTGTGTCTTTGTCCTCAACATGTTTGTTGTATATGACGTTCATTTTGCTGAAGTTAATGTGCAGGCCAACTTCTTGTTCTCTTCCTTTAGTTCATCCAGCATTATTTGGAGATCCTGAAATTTCTTAGCAAAGAGGAGAATTTTGTCAGCAAATCAGAGGTTACTTAGGTATCCACCTTCTATTCTGATTCCTTTGTGTCCCCACTCTAGGTTTCAGAAGATCATCTGAGCTGTAAAGAAAACCAATGCAATGTCCACATGAGAGAATCATGTTCACACGGAGAGATCTTGAGACAGAACAGTATATTGGAGAAAAGACTGAGATATCAAAGAAACTACTAGAACTCAAATGGCTATGGGCTGGACATGTTGCAAAAATGTCAAACAATCGCTTGACATCGTAACACAGAATATTGGATCCCTAGAGATCATAAGCAAAATTTTGGCGGACAGAACATAAGATGGAGTGATGAGCTAGACAAATGATGATAGAGATAGAACCTTGGTGAAGGTCTACATCCAAGGATGGACACTGAAAAAAATGATGATTGAACATTGAGAAATTGGTTGATAACATTAAACCCGATTCCTTACAATCATCAAATAACCACAAGTGCTGAAGTGAGAAATTAAAACAAACAAACAAACAACAAATTTTCATAATTGTAAGAGGCCAAGAACATTGAGGAAAAAAAGTTTCTATCACAAAGAAACTTTGCAGACTGTTGTCAACATTTGATCTTTTATGTGCCAGAAATACTTTGTGGATATTTTGCTGTTTTCAATTAAAGAGTGTCAAAGATGCTTTTGAGTGCTTAAGAAAGAATTTCTACTTAAAGGGAAAAATGAATTCATATACTTTGATGTGTGATTAAGCTGTCTATCTTTCTGTTGCTAGAAAAATATTACTTACATTGAGAATAGCTCTATATATGTATACATATATAATATACATGTAATATGTACATGATACATACGAACGGATAGTGTATACATTCTATATATTTCTATGCATCAAGTGTATACAATGACATGTTGGAATACTTACCTATATGAGGATATGATGAATAATCATGGACATAAACAGAGATGTAATGATTTTATTAATACAATCAAATGTCTACCATGAAATAAATATATATAATAGACATTTTCTTTCAGCAATGAATAGTATTAATGATAGTTAAAACAAGAATGATAATGCTATATACTTAAGAACTTATATATGTATATTTGAAGAATGCTTCTAGTGACAAATGTGATGGAGATTACAAAAAACTATGACATGATCTAGATTTTTAAAAGGAAGTGAAGAGCTTGTAAAACTATTTTCAAAGTAGACAAAGAGAAAAAGAAATTATTTAGTTTCTATTCAGAAAAGATCATTTAATAAAATCAATTGCAAGTCTCCATTCAACAATATAATCATTCAAATGTCTACTTTCTACTGCTCTTTAGAAGTCAAACACATCCTATTCCCATTTATTTGAAACTGTCAACCAATTCTGTCAACATAGGTTTCTTTAGTTTTTAAGTGATAATAGCTGGCTGGCTATGTATGGATGTATGCTTTGCATTTACAGGAAGCACCAATGGAGCTAGAGTGCTGAGAATTTTGACATCAACTCCTTATTATGTCTATGAATAAACTGCTTTGTACCCCCCACCACCAAGAGTTTTTGTGGTATGTTCAATTTGCAACGCAAGTTGATTCTAAATTGGCCCTTTAGTTCATGTCAGGCAGCGCTTGCTCTTGTTTTTTAAAATTCTGACTTTTCAACGATCCAACATAAGGCAAGAGAAGTAACTTATTTGTTGATCACCCGTTTTTTACAATTTTTCAATCAGTTACCCCCAACATGACATGCTGCCAAAAAAATGTTGGTCACATGATGGTTCTATTCAGTGACTAATCAAACTTGAGTGTTCTCTTTCTATGTCATATCAAGCAGAATTTTTTCCTGACTTGTGAACATGTTTATGAAAAGCCAAAATCTAAATTCAGAATTATTATGAAGTGACTGCATTCATATATACAGATTTTTCCTCTTGGCAATTTATCTCATGTTTTGACTTTACTAAAAACCATTTTCTCGCTAAAATGTTTAGAAAATAATATGATATTCCTTGTTCTCTTGAACAGTTTTATATAAAATATGAAAAAGTTGAGGAAAGTTTTGCATAAATTCTCAGTAGTCATCCTCCGACTTCAATTGAAGACGATATCTTAATCAAAATGGCTGCTGAGAGTCCAGAGAAAAGAAAATGTAGAAGGTTCACACTGAGAGACTGAAATGAATATTCATTTGAAACTTGGGATTTTAGTAGAAACATTAACATGATTCTGTCTATAATGATGCTAACATAAGCCTAACCCAAACTGCTGCTGATATGTGAGGTCTGCTCCCTTTGTATGTTGACTCTGTGTTTTAGATAAATGTTATAATGTCTTTTTTGTGGACAATATTTGATTAATTCATTTGAGTTTTAACTGAATGTAATGAAACTAAGTTGATAATAATTAGTCCTGTAATAGTCAGGGAATTTTAGATTAGGTCCATGCACAATTATCCCTTTATGTTTTAGCTAACAGTCCACACCTCACAATAGCTCCTGAGGTTCTCTGTCAGTTCACAGATATCTCAGATTTTTCCAACGCAGACACCACAGTGAAAATCCATTATTATGCAAAAAAAGTGCAAAAAACTTTCAGCTGCTCATCTGGAATGTCAACCCAAGATATTCTTACATACTGAAAGTCCCTTTAGCACATTCAATTCATTTCTTTAGTCAACTCAGAAATACCTATGTGGCTCTATTTCAGCACTAGGACTGAATGAACTGTAAGATAGATCGTTTACTATTTTTTGAAACCATATTTAATTATTCTGCATTAATGAAAGGTTATAAGCAAATGAATTAACCTGGGAAAGATGTCATTCACATGTAATTGTGCATATAATACAATGGGCAATGCACTTTAGATCTTCAATCTTCTGCAGCGTGTGCATATATCCTTCAATTGGTGTGATACAGAGAGGGTTCTATATACAGGTGAAGCTCCTCCTTTGTCCACACCTATTTTAAATGATCCTGTTCCAGAATAGGAGCTGACTAAGTAGGAGTCTCACCTATCATTGCTCCCAGATTGGACAAAGCGCCCAGATCATCCATTTTTCCCAGAATGCATCTGTGCAAAATAGAAGCTTCACCTATACAGGCAGTCCCCAAGTTACAAAAAATTTACGTTCCTAGGTCTGCATGTAAGGCGGAACAGTTACGTACAATGCATATTCAGCATCAGGTAGTCAGATACTTATCTAGCTATATTATCTTCTCAATGCATAAAGGAACAATAATAATACAGTAATTATGAGATTATCTTAATTATTAATCTTGACTAGTTCTTATCTTCTTAATTTTTAGTTGCTTTTTATTACAACTTTGACTCAGACTGTCACTCTATGGCATTGAATAAGCAGAGTGATCTGGAAGTAAATGTAAGAAGTGTTTATTTGTAGCCAAGATGATAAAAAGCCATTTCTTTTGAAATAAATAAATAAATTGATTAATAAACTTGAACATAAGTTGATTTAAAGTAAATTTTTATCTTATTTTTTGATTTTACTCTGGTCTTTTTTCACCGATTGACACCCTCTTTTAAAATTTAAAACATTCACTGCAGATTTTTTTTTTTTTTTGCCAGATAGAAAAAGCCAAAATTGTTATCTAAAGAAATGAAAAACAAATTTTCATTAATTATCAAGTAGAATGGGACATTCAAAGTCTCAAATTTAAATTATCAACAAGACAATTTGGCCCATAGTTGATGAGTGGTATTTGATAAATTAGCAAGTGAAACTTTTATTTAGAAGTTTTGATTTTGTTTCAATTTTCTTGCTGAAAATTTTTGTCATTCCTAAGGGTTAAGATTTGTTTGTTTTATTTTTTTTTACGTAGGAAATTATTTTTTTCCAGGTTTTAGGAGTGAGCGGGGATTGGGGTTGGGGTGATTTATTTACAATGTAACTATAATGATATAATAGACAAAAAATTGTTTTTCTAAAAACTAACGAACATGCAGGTAGTTCTTGGGTCTAATAGCTTGAAAGCATCTAAAATTGAAAAAAAATATTTTCCTCAAGGAGAACTGCATATGAGAAGAAAAAAGATCTTAACCCCTGTTTTTTACTCATTTAAACACAAATTTTGGCTTTTTTTCTTCCTGGAAACTCAAGCCAACTTAAGAACAAAACTCTTAAATTTTAATCAATTTATGTTTTTAAGATATCATCCGCATGATGAACAGGCTGCCGGCTAACTGTGTTGGAGAAAGGTTATTTGGCAAAAGTTCAAGAGCTGATGAACTATTGAACTAAACAACACTGAACTGTAACTATACAATTAATTGATTGAAGCTTTGAAAAGCAACCATCATGTTTTTTGATATTATTACACAAATAATAATAATGCAAGCAAAGATATGTGTATGTGAAGAAAACCAATAAAATACAATGAAAAAAAAGTTTAATTCATAAAGGATGAAAACAGTTGGGAAACATTTTTCAGCTAACAGCAGCATAAGTTTTGAATATATATATTTCTATATTAAAATAATCTGTGTGAATAATAGAAACCCAGTACTCTAGAAATTTGCATAATAAATTTTCAGCCCTACCGGCAATATTTTGATTATGAGCCACTCTTCGTAACACAATTTTTACAAAAATGGTATATGATTCATGACAGTCCGTTCGTAAGTCGGTTGTTCATTACTCGGGGACTATCAGTATATTAATAATGATCCTAACATAAGGATATGTAATCAATATTAACTGGATTATTCCATTCTCATGGAAAGAGAAACAAGCATAAAAAAATCACTCTGTTCATAATATACACTAGCCAAATCATCTGAATGTAGAATGGGTATTCGGTAAGTAATCATTGTAGAAACTTAATAGAAATAGTTCAAGGTCCAAGTGGTAAATGGAATCAGGAGAATTGGGAAAATATTCATAGAACTGCACAATTCACAGAGCAAACAACAAAGCTTTCAAATATGAAAATACGTACAGATAAATGCATCATTAAATTTGAATTATAATTATGATATAATATTAATGATCCTAAAAGAATTCATTCCTTTCCTCAAATAACAGAAATGATATTGCATTTTCTGGTTATCCATATCTATTTGTATATAGATACCATTGTAAATGTTATATGGTAAAATCAATTGGTACATATCACTCCATTCAATAAAAACTGAATTAGAAAAAGTGTAACAGGAGAATTGACTAATTGGAATATATTTCATGAACTTGTACAGAGAAAATGATTCTTGGATAACATTAGTGAATTCACAAAAGAAAAATTGTCCTGTCCACTTTGGGTGTTCCGCAAAACTTTATGAACCAGAAACAATAACATTTTTGATAAAATGTTCATTTAAAATGATTTTCACTATTTTCTGATGAGTACTTATAGCTTTTTAAGCTATTTGTGGTACAACTTTAAACTAATATCACACTTCTTATATGTTTTTTATGGTGGACATTTAAACTTGTTTAGTATGCCTGGGAATACGATTCTTATATCATTTGGAGAAAGAAGAAAGAAAAATGATTTTGGTCTGTTGAAATTTAGAAATTGCATTGACAGACTTAGAAGCTGAGAGATTGCCACTGGGGCAAACTATTAGAAACGAGGTTTCTTTGGTTTTCAGGTTAGTTTTACTGGCTGGCTGGCTATGTATGTATCATGCATACAATCTGCATTGATGGTGCTAGAGGGCTAAAAATTTAAACTCTTATTCCTCATGTCTCGAAGAATTTGTTTTTATTTCAAACCTACCCCCAGTAAGTTTAGGGAGATGCTGATTTACAAGGCCAGTTCATGCTATATTGGTTTTTAAGTTTATGTCTGGCAGCATTCATGCAAGTTTTTATAAAAAAATCAAGACTTTTTCCAGTGATCACAGCCCAATGAAAGGTAGGAAAAGTAAGATATTCATTGATCACCTCTCTTTCCAATCTTCAAATCAATCATCCCCAACATGGCAGGCTGCCAAAAGATGTTGGTCATGTGAAGGTTTCTATTGAGTGAGTAAGTAGACCTGTCAGACTGTTTGGTTCAATTTTGTATTTAGAAATATGACCTGACAGTACTGAGATCTCTTGAGATTTCTTCCGAACAGTTTCTGAAATCCAAAATGCAAAACTGATGTACTAGGAATTGTGAGATTAAGAATCTTCCCTAAAGAAAAGTATATTTTCATGTCTCAATGCTTAAAACATTATATAATATACTTGAGAAGTTCAGAATTTCCAAGTTGTATGTACACTGTAGACCCGACATAATGTGGAATTGCTTATGATATGGTTTAAGTATGGACACCAATTTTCAAATAGTTTAATTTAGCTTACAAAATAATAGCTAATTACAAAACTAAAGGGACACCCTACTGTATTAACATGGACCAACTGTAAAAATAAATTGGGTAAAATGTTTCAGTCATCAATAAATGATACTCATCAACCTTTCCCTCTTCATTTGTCACTAAAAAAAGTTACTTACATATCATCTAACTCCTACTCCATACACTTGTTTCATATGAATCTAATTTTTTTTTTTTTCGGAATGTTACCATCTGGTGAGGTATCATGATTTTGAAAAAAAATCATATTTATTTCTGTAATCTTGCTGGACTAGCCTCACCCCACCACCTAAGAGTTTTTTTCATCTTTGCACAAATTACAAAGGTTAGTTTTGGTGGGGGATTCCAATCAAGGTTTGTAAGAATGAAAACTTTGTTACAATGCAGATTCACTTATTATGTTATAGAAAGCAAAGGACCCGGATCTCTGCTTCATAACAGATCTACAGTGCATTGATAATTATTTTTAGGTAACACCATACTTTCGTTTCAATGGACTACCACAGTGAATGCTAACTTTGTGTATTAAATCGTTAATCATCTTTAAGCTATACTAAGGTCTCAGCAAAGTAATCACCGGAAAGGTTAAGCCCCATGGATCAACTGCACAAACCAAGATGCTTTGTTCCAAAGCACAGGCCGTTTCTTAATCTATACATTTCATTTTAAATCTGATAGAAAAGGTTCAACCTCAGCTATAATTCCTCTTAATTCTACTTCTGCTGTCCACTGGTCATTCATGTGTGTTCCAACATAAGCTGACCACAAAGTGACCAGGTCAGAAGTCACCAACATTAAACTTCACTTCTAATGGACCAGGCACACCACAGCTGAGCATGATTTTATATTGCATGATATATACAGCATCGGGATTTAGTCTGACCAGAAAGTGGTCAGGTCTGAGGGCATCAATACTAAACATCCATTTATATAGATTTGGTATATATTGGTTCAGTTTGTCCTTATCATTCATCTTTTTGTTTCAAATATATATATATATATATATATATATATATATATACATATATATATATATATATATATATATATATATATATATATATTTCTTTATAAATGGAATGATATTTCCAACAATGTATAATTTATATGACTTGACAAATTGGAAAAGATGATTATATTCATATATTTATTTTCAACAAGGAAGTGTCATCAGATCGGATTCAAGCAAATGTTCGAAAAAATCACTTGAAATTGATTTGATGATGCTGCCAATAAGCAAAACATGTAATATGAAATTAATCATATATATATATAAATGGACAAAGATTAAAGAGAGGATTACATTTTTGATATGTATCTACTAATGACCAATAAAAGCAATGCTGGACAAGCAAGTATTTCTATTGTGGCTGCAGGAGAATGACTTGTAACTGACAGGAACACTGATACAATTGTGATTTTATGTCACGGTCCCTATCAGTGACATCTGCTGTCCATTGTTGGTAGCTGATTCCACAAGAAATGAGGATTATTTGTAAGGAGTCACTTTGTGCAGACCAGAGACAAGTTTGCATAACGAATGGGTCGTTAGAGGGAAGATGCCAAGTAGGACAAAGGGGTAAGTAACAGACTACCAAAAGCAAGCAAAGCTTTTGGTACTCTGTACAAATACATCTGGAACAACAACATCCTTACAATTCATACAAAAATGGAAATCTGGAGAGCCATTGTGTTGTCTACCTCTCCTCAGAGAGTGGAATTCTGGTTCTGTATTCTTTGTATGTTCAAAATCTACTAATGGAGACATTGACATATATATCTGATTTCTAAAATCAAACCTTACCCTATAGATAAGTTCCGAGACCCATTTCCATCACTGATCTTGGGTGATCTACGAGCACCATCCTTGCCTCCTTAAATCAATCTCAATGTGCACTAGAGACTTAATTACAAACACCAAAGTCCTCAATATAGTTGGTGCCACAAGAACTGTAGGTAGGCTGCAAAAGGCACATCTGCAGGCAATGTGTTGAGAATATATATGTATATACTTATATATATTATTTAGAAATGGGAATATAATCCAATAGAAATAACCTACATGGTGGATATATCATTTTGCCGAGCCCCTTCATCATAGTGTCGCTCTTACCATTGAACTAAACCGCCACCAGAAATGCAAAGGCCCAAATAACTGTTTCAAACCCAATTCCTCACTTCGCTCTTTCATGGAATATATTTGCTTTTTATGTTTCTTTCAATGTGACAGTTATGTTATTGAGAAATTAAATATTTGTTTATTCTATTCACATTGTCAAGGCCAGATGACATATTCCCTGTGTAATAATAGGAGATCATTTTGAATGGAGTTTCAATATGATACAATTCATAATCATTCTTTTGGATAATGTATCCATTTCTTAATGATATATGTACATATATATATTTTAATAAACTCATATGAATGTACTCGCACTGGTTGGTTTCTCAATATGGCTCAAGTAAAATTTGCTTCCTGAATTATCTCTTATGTAATTTTATTTTTCTGCTCTGCTTCTAACACAGTGGATTAAGATGAGATTGAATTAAATTGGAGGGAAAGAAGACCTATTCATTTTTATTAGCTGTCTTCCAGTACAGAACTGATGTTTCTTGATATTCCATCCCCCTCAAAAAAAAACATGCATCTGTGCCCTACTTGACTGAGCCATGTATGTAATCACACTTGCATTAATATATACAGGGCTGGGGTTAAGCTAGTGCAGAGCAGGTAACATATGTTATAAATGGGCTACAAATAAAGAAAATACACATGAATATAAAAACATACATGTTTTACTTGCAAATTGATTATTTTTTCCATTTGCTATACAGCCAGATAATACCACAAAAAAGTCTGACATTTTATTAATAGCATTACTTTGTTTCCATTTTGATCTTTGGGTAGGATCTATGACATTGTGGGGGCCATAACCTATGCAACATAATTAATTAGACACTATACATATCATCATTATCATCAGTCTTTTATCATCCATCATTGGAAATAGACCTTCCCCATAGATTTGCAAGACCTCACTATCAAGGGTGTACCAGAGTCAATACTTTATGAACTCGTCTAGTTCGTGTCCATCTTTTATTCTGCTGGCCTTAGTTATGCTTGTGATCTCTGAGGGTCCATGTTGTGAGTTGTGATGTCCATTGATTGTCTTCCGTTACTAGCCCATTGCCATTTGTGTTTTCAAATGGATGTTATGATGTTTTGGACTCCTGTTTTTTTCCCTGATATTTTGTGATCTCTCCATGGATGGTTGAGCATGATTTTTTCATGAGCATGTTATCACTCTGAGGGTCAATCTTATGGTTAAGCTCCATAGGTGTCAATCTGGAAAATGCATTTGCATTTGCACGTAGCATGCTTCTCAGTTTGAGGGTTAGTCTCTCAGTTAGGTTCCATGTTTCAGTTCCATAGATACGTTATATTACTTTGAAACTTCCCATTATTACACAGTGGATATATCATTTGGCTTAGATGGTGTAAACAGAATGAATAACTAAAGAGAATGAAGCTGTTGCAGCAATCGAAACTGCAACCAATAGGTAGCTGCTTCAGTGCAGTGTTGCTCCTACCATTGAGCTGAACAGTCTATTGTAATGCGAAGACCAAAATAACTCCAAATTCTCATATTCATTCACCCACTGTACATATCTGCTCAGTTTGTTTCCCAATGCGGAAATTTACACTGTTTAAGCCAAATGATACATCCACCATGTAATAACAGGAGGTCATTTCAAATAAAGTTTCAAAGTAATATAACGCATCTATAATTACTTCTGCTGGATTATATATCTGTTTCTTAACGATATATATGTTCATAGTTGAGAATTATGTTCCGAAAACTTTTCTATAATGTTTAAATGATTTCTCTCTTGACCAAACGACAGTATATAATAGCTCTGAGTCAGAATTGTCATAAAAATGGTATCAAACCAGTATTTAATGAGTAAAATTATGATAGCCAGGCTAGTCAAGATAACCAGCACTTATCCAAAATACTTCAACTATAATAATATGGCGTCAAAGATTTGGCTCTGGCATTCAGAAAAATAAATGATTCAATCTATTTTTATTGGCGGGCAAAAGAATTCAAAGGGTCTCATTTAAATCCTTACATATGAGTAAAGGAATTTGATGGATGCAATATATTAGAATAATACAAACAGGATTCTTGGAACATGTGGATCAAAAGAATAAAAAAATAAAATGCATTAAGATAAAATTGAATTAGCATTTACATCTGAACCCTCATACATATCAATATATTCTTCTATAAACATTGATACTGATCAAGATGGCTCAGTGGTAGAGTGCTCATCTCTGGTTTAGTTGGTTATGGTTCAATCCACTGCCTGTCATACCATAGACATTCAAAATGCAACTAAATGCCTCTTTGATGAATACTCAGCACAGGTTATGGCTAAATCACGTTTGATACATCGGTTGTCATAAGATCACTGAAGTAAGTCTGGTCACTAACTAGATGGATGACCACTAGGGAACACCAAATGCTGTAAACAAAACAAAGCTTTGACAGGCCTGGCAAGCCATAATTAGGCCTTACTAACAATTTCCCATGTACACCTTAGCCAATGACTCCTTTGATGTTGGTACGATCCCGGTCCACGCGCAATTATTTTATCACATCATGAAAACAAACGTGTGTATTGTGAGAGAATCTTTTTTTATAACTCCAATATGTCTCTCTATGTTTTTCATAAGTGAGAAGAGGAAAGAGGCCTGGTTGGAAGATTAGGGGGAGCGCAAACGGAAGAGAGCAGTGACAACCCCTACAGAGCCGGATGTGGACTACACCTACAAACGCTGCATCAGAGTTTGTATGACTGCACCTTCACAGCAAGAGCTGCAGCCCAATCATAGACTAATCATAGGTACACACTCCATTGTTTTCTGAGATAGAGGGCAACAACAAATATCTTTATCTTATATTCAGTAATTTGATCATATAGTCTTGAGAGATTTCAGAAATGTGTCCAGTGTCTATGTATCTAGGGCCTTTAAGAAGACTTTTATACGGTGGTGCAAAGCTATTACCACCCCTCCTACCCATGCCCAATAAACACACGCCCTTGTATTTTTACCATCCTGTTTTCATATGCTATGACTGAAAGATAATGGCATGGGGACATTCATCGATGAGGTACTCTTCTGAATGAATGATGAAAGCCTCATTTTGGGATTCAAAATCGAACCTTTGTTTTTCTCCTTCCGCCAACCAAAAATACATTGATAGTCTTTGTTTGATGACCAAGCAAAATCCTCACACACATAGAAAGAGAGAGAGAGCTTGTTGACGGAGAGAGAGTGAGAGGTTAATGTCCTTCTACTGCCAGCTGCCAGAGTTTGGCCTGTACACCATCCAGCCCTTCTTCTGGTCTACTCTCTGCTGGTGTGCTATTCTTGTGACCAACGCTTGATCTTCTATTTATAGGCAAGGATCGTTTTTTTTTATTGCTATCAATATTGCTAAATCACCTTGCCCCCTTTTTTTACCTGATACCGGAACTAAATAATCTTCCACCCTTTTTTCTTCTATTTTCCTCCTGCTTTCTTTTGTTCTTCACACAACTAAATTTATTGTCCATCTTTTTTACTTCCGCCTTTAAAATCCTAATACGCCTGACTCTTTTCTGTCAATCTCTTTTCTTTTCATTTCTTCTAATGTCTCTTTAAGTGACTTTATCTTGTCAATAAATTCACTTAAGATGTTTCTATTGTCCTTTTGATGGCTGGAACGGTTTACTCTGTAACTTTCCTTATTTTTGACCAAGTATGTAAGTATAATTCACACATGAACATGCAGAAAGTATTTTTAACAAACAAGCTATTTATGGATAAAATCAAATATTTAATTAAAGAGTCCCGATCAGCCCTCATATAGTAACACAACCATTCTAGCATGCCACACTATAAGTATTTGCCATTTTACAAGACAACCTATTTTACTAATAAACATATTGTACTGATACACTACCCGACCCCAAAACACTCAGACCCCATCTTCCCCTGGCTCTCCGATGCTCTGCAAAGTACCAGCTACCTCTATTTTTGGGGGGGTGTAATTTTTGGATGACAATTATATGAA
The DNA here is from genome assembly GCA_963457665.1 of Thysanoteuthis rhombus. Classification (NCBI taxonomy): domain Eukaryota; kingdom Metazoa; phylum Mollusca; class Cephalopoda; order Oegopsida; family Thysanoteuthidae; genus Thysanoteuthis; species Thysanoteuthis major. Next base: position 12,397,704 of record OY735210.1, read on the forward strand.
ATATCCGATTAACAAGACAATATTTTGTGAGTGTCTGTATTATACACAAACAGTTTTAAATTTTTCATTGTTATGAATATTACATAAAATACAAGAGAGGAAGCGCATTTCATCTCTTTATCATTTACGTAAGAAAATTTAGATGTTGATAACAAGGGGGATAATTAATAATCAAAATTACCTCCCTTTCAACTTTAAGTAATATTTTCAAATAGATGGATTTTAAAAAGTTCTTATTTAAAAATAAGTATAGTGAAAATGGTTTCCACTTCAAAATAGTGGTTTCCTGCTGAATATTCAAAGATTCCATCTTTCTGCAAAATGTGAGCCAACACTGACAGAAGGGGATAAATATTGAACTAGGTTTTCCTGCCCTGCACTCGAATCTTATTTCAAAAGACAAAAATGGCCGTTGGGTCTGCCTCGGCCCCTACTCCCTGCCTTGCTTTCTATAGCATATCCAATCAACATAAGGTTCACACAGTCGGCTGCCCAACAGAAGGTCAAATCTCTTTGTTTCAAAGTTTTCTCACCAAAGTTCTCGGGTTTTTTGTCTCAGGATAACCAATCTGGGAAGGGCCTGCAGGCGTTTATTCCTGTGGTCAATTTCTACTGTTAATCTATGATGCTTGCATTTGTACTCTGCCAGCAATACCCAAACTGCTAATACATTTTGGTTGTCATTTTCTCTGTACTTGGCAAACATGGACATAATCCATGAATTTAACAGTTCTGTTTAAAAAGATTAACCTCACAAGTTGATGCTAGCTTGGACAATATCTATAGAAGTTTCATGTAGAATGATGTGAACTAAGTATAAGGAAGAGTTCTCAAGAAAAAAATCTCAATTTTCTACCACATTATATAATTGAACAGTTGTATCATCAAAATTTGAAGTCATGTAGAAAAAATTCCATCAAAGATTAAATATGGTCAGAATAAATTCTACTTATGACATCACTGACATTTTCCATTGCAAAACATCAAGAATAGACCAGAAACATCTATGTTCTGGAAGATCTACATATCATCAAGAAACTACACAAGAAAAGATAAGGTGCCCAAATAGTCAATAGCTTTCTTCCAAAAAACCGAGAAAGAAATTTTTTTTTTAGAAGAGGTTTAGTGGAGTACTGATGCCAATTTTCAAGTCTTTAGACAAAACGGTATAGCCAGGCCACTGGAACATTCAAACACACACATATAAAAAGGTATGGAATCCTTCAACACTTTTGGTGGCTCCAATTGTTCAATTCAGAATATTTATGCCAGCTGCTAAGGTCTTCTCTTTTTCTTTGAGCCCAGTGTAATTTTCTTTTCTAATCTTTCAGGTCAGAGGTACTACCCAATCATCTGATCAGGATCATAGTACAAACCCTCGATAGATTTTGAAACCCTCTCACGAACTAATTGTGAATTTCAAACAGTTTTCACAATCTGTATTAATCCAGGATCAACCACTCTTTGATGTAACCAAGAATCCTCTTCAGAGGTTTTTGCAGCACTTGATATATCATTATGATAAACAATGCCAGTCATCATGGAAAATCTTTGAAGTCTTAATCCACTGTTTGTTCATAATTAAAAGTTACCATTGATAATAAAAGACTGTGTCTGTGCAGCAGCTTTTACAAGTGGATAATATTTTGTTTCTAGCTATTCTTGCGTGCTCATTTAGTAAAACTTTTTAAATAGTATACACAGAACTGTTTTAAATGCTGATATGTATAAAATCGCAGTAATTGAGAAATATTTCTGAGGATCCAGGGCAGATTTTACTTCATCTGTATAATTAGCAAGGAATATAAATTTTTGTTTTTGGATGTTAATTTATGTTTACTTGGTACTATTTGAATTTTTTTATTCAGAAGTTTTATCTATCTAGATTTTTTTTTTTTAAATTCAATTGTGCTCTACCCAAGCAGGAGGATCTGGACCCCATGGAGCGGACCACTCCCTTCGATCTATGCTTGCATTTTGCAATGCAAACCAAGCTGGATAATACAATTTAAATAAATCAGTGCAACTTATTCTACTTGATCCTCAACTCATGAATTATTTCAACTCTAGCCGGATGTTGTTTCATGGGGTATATCTATTTTCTATTTTCAATACATGACCTTTTAGGTAAGATATGTTAACTAAGCAATAATGATACACATACTAAATTCAAAACCATTTGCCTGATATTTATCTTTAGCTATTTTATAACGATTGTTTATTCAAATTCATCAAGAAAAAAAACAAACTCTTGAACCATTAGCTTCCAAACACTAGAAGAACAATGAAACTTTTCTTTCAATACTACAGTTCTACAAAAATACAACTGCAGTCAATTACATTGAATCTATACATGAAGAGATTCAATCAATTGCAAAATTTATATCAAATTTCATTGCTAGGAAAATTTGTCTAAACCACTGATTTCCTAAATGGATGCTACCCACTAACCTCCGATGGCGATGGAAAGATCTAAATAAATAGAGGGAGGTAGGGATGGCAGGGTGACACAGGGTTTATTTTTTACAAAATTTATAAGACTAAATCAATAGCAGCAAACACTAAAGTAATATGTATTCTTCGCAAAATTAAAATTGACTTATATTTATACACAAAAGCATGTTTTTTTTCTTATTCCATACCTGAAGCTGGAGTTAAAAGTCTGAACAATTGTTTCTATCTTCGTGATATGTTCTGGACATGTAACAGATGTCGGTTGGGTCAGACAGAAGATGCCTCAGGGTCTGTTGATCATTGCATTTTCACGGTTGCAAAGGGGGAAGGCTCAAGGTAAGTGTGATCATGGCCTTTTTGCAAAACTGACACCTACTGACAAAGAAACTATTCAATCACATAAAAGTTCCATCAAAGAGATTTGTGTTCATTGTACATGCAAGTGTTTGTGGAGTGGGGATACTAGGGATGTTACCTTGGAGCCAAAGGGGCAGCTACCCCCAAAAGTTTGGGAACCACTGGTCTTAACTAATCAGAGTGCAAACTCATTGGGATAGAAATATAAATCATACAGACCATGAGAATAACTGTCATCCCAAAAGTGATTCAATCACTTAGCGTTATAACTCAGTGTTTGATAGAAGTTCTCAAAGTTTCTTTCATAAATTCTCTCAGAACATGCAGAAAAAAACAAACAGTATTGCCTACTTACTCTAAAAGTATAGGAATATGAGAAATGCTGCATTTGAAAAAAAAATGGTAAAATAAAAATAACATATTAAACTTTCCAGCATGAATCTATAAAGTGAAACAATGAGAATTTCTATTAACCTGATAGAAAAAGCATTTAAAGATGATATTAACCACAATATGTTCAGTATATATATATATATATATATATATATATATATATATATATATATATGAGCATTTGTACTTGGAATTACTGATATTGCATTTATAATTTTTGATGACAAAAATGAGCAAAAATCGAAAGAAGTCTTTCGAAATCCCTGTAAATTTACAATGATGTAATAGGATGTACCATTTCTTTGTCAAATAAAAAAGAGAAAATTCAAAGATAATCATTTAATAACTGTATTAAAGATGATAATAAGGATTCTCTAATTTAGAGCTTTCCAAACTTTTTGCGTTTGTGACACTTTTTGAAAAAAATTTTTTGTACCATATTATTAAAGTTTTGTTAGTCAAGCCAAATATATACATTGATGACATCAAAGATAACCACCAAAAGCAGGATATCAAAAAGCCAAGAAGAATTAGAGGTAACAACAGATTCAGCCCACTAGACTTAATCCTAACAAAGACTTACAATAATGTAGACGACTTAAAAATGCTGGATCCATTGGGAAAAAGAGACCATGCAACATCATCAGTCTTTTAATGTCCATCGTTGGACATAGATCTTCCCCAGGATTTGCCATACTTCTCTATCATGGGCATCATGGAATCAGGACTTTCTGAATTTGTGTAGCTTGTCTCTCCATCTAATATTCAGCCGGCCTCGGTTGCACATGTGATCTCGGGGGATCCATGTCAAGAGTTGCAATGTCCATTGGTTTTCCACCATTCTGGCAACATCACCAGCCCATTGCCATGTGAGATTTTTTAATGGATTTTATGATGTCCCTGACTCCTGTTTTTTTCCTGATGTTCTGTGCTGTCTTGTGGTCTCTCTATGTGAGGCCCAGCATAATTATTCCATGAGCATGTTGCACAGTTTTCAATTTGTGGATCTGTCTCTTGGTTAGGTTCCATGTTCCAGCTCCATAAGTGACCATTGGGAGGATGCATTGGTTTTACACCCATCTTTTTAGGATTATTGGGACCGGCTTGTTTTTTATGGTGGAGCCTGCTCTGCCAAATATTTGCCATCCGAGGGTGATTCTTCACTTGATTTCTTCCTCTTTTGAGGGTTTCATAGAGATTTGTCATCCTAGGTAGATATAGTGGTTTACTTTTCCCAGGTTTGCATCTTCGATCTTGACAGTTATGTTCTTATTCTCAACGTGATCATTGCACATAATTTTTGTTTTACTCAAGTTCATGTGGTGGTCAACTTTTTTGCTTTCTTCATTTAGTTTGTCTAGCATTAGTTGGAGGTCATATAGGTTCTCTGCAAAAAGGACAATGTCCTTATGTAGCCTGAGAAAGGAGTTACTGTGATTGTATATATTTTCTAGTTCTTTGACGTATACATGGTCTACACTTTGTAGAGTGATGGCCTTCATGACCATGGGAATTTCTACATAGTCAAATACTTCTAAATTCAGCCTGCTCCTGTGCTTGGTTTTCATCTGGTGTTTTAGTAATCTGGTTGGTGATGATTTTTGTGAAAAGTTTATTGATAGAGCTTAGTAGGATTATAGGCCTGTAGTTGTTAAGGTCTTTGGGGTTTCCTTTTTTATGTAGAAGCGTTGCTATGTTCCAGTCTTTTGAGACTTTACTCTGTTTTAGACATAAGTTGAATAGAATAGCTAGTTTTTTGTTGACAATCTTACAAGCTTTTTTGAGTAGATAGATGGTGATGTTATCTGGTCCAGGGGCTTTCCCTTTTTTTGTTTGTTTGATGACTTGTTTAACCTCCCATGGTGTACCTTCTGGGAAGTCTTTGAGCTGATTGTCTGCATCTTGCGTATCTTGGTTGTTGTTTTGCTACCTGTGTCTTGAAGAGTGAAGTTCTTAGTAGAATTCTTAGGCACGTTCGATAATTCTATCTCTGTTTATTTTCTTTGAGTATGCTAGTTATTTTTTTCTGTCCAATACTGAAAGCTTTGTTTATTGCTTCCGAGCCTCAACGTTTTTCAAGAGTGATGATTGCTGTCATATACCTTCTTTTGTCCTTCTTAGTTTCTTTCTGATTGTTTTGTTTAGTTCAGTCTCCTCTAATTTCTCCCTTGTTGTTGTTGGTAGTTTGAGGCTTCTGCGTTTTTCAATGAGTTTCCTTGTTTTGTCAGAAATTTTACTAAGGGTCTGTGTGCTTGGTTTAAACATATTGGCAGCTTCTATCAGAGAAGTTGTTATTTTGCTCTGGAGTTCATTGATGTTGGTGTCATTTTCATTGGTGAGTATTTTAAATCTATTCTTCAATTCTATCTCGTAAGGGCTGAGTAAGTTCCTTTTGTACATTCAGTGGTTTCTAACATTTGAACACAACACAAAAACAAAAAATAAACAATGAAAACTATCAAAACAAATATAACTACTTCATATGCAACCAAGAAAACATGAAGTTGACATTCAACATTGAATGGATACTACTGTTAAAAAATGATGAAATAGACCAAATTTAGAGAAAAATTCAAAGAACCACACAAAAAATCTACAGATGAACGTCCCAAAGACTAAACCAGAATACAAACAAAAAATGTAGAAGCTGAAAAGTCCATAAAGCAAAAAGATATGATTGGAGATGATATAGGAAAAAAAGGCTAGACCTAAATGCATGCAATACTGCACAGAAAGGGATGAAACAGCCAAAACTAATTAGAAAAATCAAAGGCAATAACCAAACAGATCAAGAAGAAAGAAGAATTCTAACAAAGAAGTTTTCTACAAGTATTCAAAGCAAAAAAACAACGTAAGATAATACATCAGTAAAATGAAAGAAACAAGAAATAGGATTAAAAACAAGTAACCAGGATAAAGACCTGCAAGCTGAGAAGTATGCAATGTGCACATGAGGGGATCATGCTCAACCTTACATGGAGAGATCACAAGACAGCACAGTATATGAAGAAGAAAACGGGTGTCCGTGACATCATGAAAACTATTAAAAAACTCAACTGGCAATGAGCAGGCCATGTTACAAGAATGAAAGACAACCGTTGGACATCACGTCTCACAACATGGATCCCCAGAGATTACATAAGAAACCGAGGCCGACAGAACACAAGATGGAGAGATGAACTGGACAGATTCAGGAAATACTGGTTCCGCAATGCCCATGATATAGAATTGTGTCAAATCCTGGGGAAGGTCTATGTCCAATGATAGACGTTAAAAGACTGATGATGATGATGATGATGAAATATGAATTTTACTACACTATTTTAAAAATGAAGATGCAGACCTCCATATACTAAATGAATCTTTACTACAATGATATAGGAAAGGATCTCTAAACCAAATATCTTGATTAATCTAGCATGTACCCCAAGAAATCAATGAAATATAAATTAACGAAAGAAAAATAAACAAAGAACGAAGAAATATCAACCTATATAAAGCCATGTACCAGAAAAGATGTACCTTAAAATACATCAAATAGCAGTGGATGAATCATCCAAACCGATCACAATAATTTCCAATGAATCTTTATCTGAAGGAAGATTACTTCAGAGTTGGAAAAACACACCAATACATAAAAGAAGGACAAAAACTACTAAAGACCACTTACATCACAAATAATAAAAATGTTAAAAAGAAAAAAATTATGATACATAGAGAATCACAACATCATTTCAGATATTCAACACAATTTTATGTGTGGTAAATCATGTCTAACTAATCTATTGGAAACAACGAAGGAATGGACAAAAAATGATATAATATATCTTCACTCCAGTAAAGCCTTTGACTCTGCACCTCATAAAAGGCTACAATACAAACTTAAATCCTACAACAAAGGAAATATCCTAACATGGCTAGAAGTCTTCTTAACTGTGAGTGGTTAATAGTACAAAGTAAGAATACTCTTTATACTATACATTAACAATTTACCCAAAACATTGCATGTAGCAAATTTCCAGATGATGCCATCATTGATAACACAGTAAAGAATCAATAAAGACGTAAAAGAATTAAAAAATTAGTCTGAAACTTGGCAACTACACTTTGATACAAACAAATGCAAAGTAATGCATACAGGGGAAAAAAAAAACAACAAAAAAATGTACTTCATGAATAATAAAAAAAACTACAAACTACAGAGCAAGAAAATGACTTCTGTACAATCATTACATGAAAACTTCAAATTTCTCAAAAGTAACCAAAAAAGCTGCAAAAATAACATGATTGATAAGTGACCAATTCAATTTCCTTGATATAAAAAACATTTGAAATACTATATCAAACATATATGAGACCCCTTTTAGAATATGGTCCCTTCCTTGCAGAAGAGATATAGAAGAATAGAACATCCAGAGAAAAGCAACAAAACTTGTTCCAGACCCCCCCCCCCCCCGGAAAAAGACTTGGGAATTTGAAATTAACAACACTGAGAGAGAGAGAGAGGAGAATGAGAGGAAAAATGATTCAAAGATTCAAAATGATAAAAGACATTGGCAATATCCCAGCAGAAAGACTCTTTTTAATGAATAGAAGAGAACAAAACATCTATACAAAGAACATTGCAGAAAAAATCAGAGAAGAGGATTCTTCTCACAAAGAGTTATCAACAATTGGAACAAAGTAATGGATCAAAATACAGAAATAATAGAAGCTAAAACAGTGAACAGCTTTAAAAATATATATGACTGTAACATAGTAAAAAAAAGCAACAATGAAATGAAAACTTTTGAAAAAAGACAAAAAAATAAAACTCTCAAACAGAAAGCGAGATATAATCAAAAATATGTGCATCAGTTTTTTTACTTGTCATTTATCTTTTCATCTTATCTTATAAACAAGTATACTTTGAATACTGTAGTAAATTTGTCCAACAATTCCTCACACTGTTCAAGGTATTGCTCTGATGTTATTCTAAAAGTTCAACTGACTCAGGAAAAGTATCTTTGATAAGATACACAAATTATATTTTCGTGACATTTGTAGAGGTTATCGGTCATACTCAAGTGTCATAACATACAGTTTGAGAATCTGTGCTGTAATGTTTGTACTTAATGTAAGAGTAGATGCTGACAATGACAGAAACAAAAGACTGGATCAAAATAATATGCTGCTATTTCTGTGGAAATTTTTGTGAAGAGTAATTCTTGTATTGTGTACAGATTCATCATCATCATCATTATTAGTCTTTTTTCGATGTTTGAAGCATAACTTCCCAGGATTTGTCACAACTCTCTATCGTGGGGATCATGGAACCAATACTTTCTGAACTTGTCTCATTTGTCTCTATCCTGTATTCTGCCTGCCTCAGTTTTGCATGTGATCTCTGGGGATCTATATAGTGAGCCGTGATGTCTATTGTTTGTCTGCTATTCTTGCAACATTACCAGCCCATTGCCATTTGAGCTTTTAAATGGATTCTATGATGTCTTGCACTCCTATTTTTTCTCTGATATATCGTATTGTCTTGTGATCTCTCCATGTGAGGTTGAGCATGATTCATTCATGTATACATTGCATGGTTCTTAGTTTGGGGGACAGTTTCTTCATTAGGTTCCATGTCTCTGCTCCATAGGTGACTATTGGAAGAATGCATTGGTTGTATACCATTCTTTTTAGGACTAATGAAGAGAATATGTTCTGTCACTTTTTTTTTTTTTGAAGGCTGAGGTTGCTTTGCTGAAGGCTTGCTCTCCTGGAGGGATGTTTTACTTGATTTTTACTCCTTCTTTTGGAGATCTCATGGAAATTCATTGTCCTAGCAAGCTGTAGTGGTCTAATTTCTCATGTTTTGAGTTTTCGATTTTTGTGGGTTTATTTTCAATATATTTGTTGCACATGACCTTTGTTTTGCTAGAGTGCATGTGAAGGCCAACTTTCATGCTTTATAGCTCTACTAATCTATTTTACTTCAATTATTGGAAAAATATACTTGAGTGAAAAAAAAATATAAGCAAATACTTTTAAGTAAAATTCTATCAAACTTATTATCATATAAATGAAAAACACTCACATACTATAACCAATTCATATTTGCATATATACTTATTTCATGATGATATTTAGATACATGGATGCATTCATAAGAGTATGTATACATATATATTTTGCCAACTTGATAATTTTATGTATATGTGTGTATATATATATATATATATGTATATATATATATATATGTATATTTTGTTCAATTCATAAGTACAATAAAGTACCGAACTGATTTGTTTTGGGAATCTATCTCATATTTATTCATATATATCTATATCTATTAGTGTACACACTGTACAAGAGTATTTATTACAAAATACACCACAAATCTCCAGGATCTGAGCAAAGGCAATGTGAATTCTTGGCTTATATATTTATGGAACAGCAGGAAATTACAGATAAACAAGTGCAAGATGAAAGAGACACTCTTTAGCCCTCGATGGTAGGGACCCCTCCAAAAGCTCTAGGAATAGTAGTTCACCTCCAGCATTCCTGCCAACATTATACATTATGATATATATGAGTGTGTGTGCCTAGGGTGCTCCTGGTCATATTTTTGGGCCTACAACTTTGAAAATTTGCATTACACCACTTAGTACCATCTGGGAACAGTTTGTTTTTTTTGTCTCTATGGTCATTTTGGATCAACAATGCCCAAATCTTGTGCTGATAATTTCAGATAAAAGATCTTTTTCTGTTTGATGAGTAGTTCTGCTACACATACAGGCTATGGTGATTCATTCATACATGGTACAGATATTGACTCTGATTTTCTGCTTTGACCTCATTCAAACCATAGGCATATGAGCCAGGATGGCAGATAGGGTAATTGTTCTCCCCAAATGGGCAAAACAGGGGTGGGGTTAGGCAACTGATATTTTTGCTGCTTAGAAATGTAAAAAATGATATTTTTTAGAAGTTGTATGCTCTGTGTTTTTTACTCACTGTGTATTGTCAACTTAAAAAAATACTTTTTATTGGAAATTATTCCTCGTGTTTTCAAACTGTGTAAAATCTTGGGAAAATCGAGCCCTATGCCCCCTTTAACAAGGGTCAGATTCATTGGATCAAAAACATATCATACTGAATTGAGTGAACTTCAGTATTATGTGGTGCACCATCAGGACTAAACACTTTTTTAATTCAAATGATATCTCTTTCACCAAGTAGTTGTCAAAAGTAGGTTTATATGGGGTTTTCACTGCATTTCTAATATTCCAGATACAAAATGAAATTGTCCATTGATAGAAAAAAATTTCAATTTCAAATAATTTATCAAAATTTTGATTTACCCTGGTTACCATAGATAAATTATCTAACCATGATTAAATAGAAAAAGAAAAAAGCAAAAACTTGTGGAGCAAAGTTGAATACTTTTACGATTCTATCTGATAAACCTATGATGGAGAGGTGAGAATACTAGCTCAGTATAGCTGATGAACTTATTAATTCATGGCCCCCTTGTGCCTCATGTTAGTTCCTCCTTTTTGATGGTTATCACATATCGGAAGTTGAGCATTCTTGGAAAAGAGCCAAATATACTTGGCTTTTTAAATCAGAGATATTTTCTCCAAAATTGTTTGCAATTAATTCATCAATTCAAGACTAACTTGAATTATTGAGTGTAAGGGGACATTATTCATATCCAAAGTGTTTCATTTACTCCCTTGATGTAAGAGAATTTCTCTTTTCTATGTGAAATTTGGGATGTAAAATAGATTCAGTTTTGATCCACAGGGTTTTTGATCCAGCCCTTCAACTCTTAGTTTCATGTAAGTAAATTTGGATGTTATCAAGAAGAGGGAGAACAAGTGAACAGAGTTACCTCTCTTTTAACTTTGGTTAAAATTTTCAATTACAGAATGAATCCAAGTATGTTTGTAAATAAATATTTAGAGCAAATATGGTTTCCACTACAGAAGATCTCAAAAGCAGTTTCAAGCTGTGTCTGACATTAAGAGTTAAAGTTAATATTTTTCATAATGACTTATCAGTCGCAGGGTCCAATAATGAAAGACTGGATGACATAGAGCTACATGAAATATTCATAAAACTCAATATTTAAAATATGACGGAATATATTCTCTTCAAATTCTGCATCTAATCTCTCCAGTATGGCATTTGGGAGATTATTTCCTAATGTGTACAAATGAACATTCAATAAATAATAAAAAAACTAAAACTAGGAATAGATTGTGTATATAATTTTCCCTTCATTCATCACTGTGTAATTATCATTAGTATCATTAATATGAAATTATCATCATTGTTTTTATTACTGTGGTTGTTGTGCTTTCTGGTAAGGGAATTCATTTTTAGGCATTAGGAAATGTAACAGAAAATTTGGTTAAATTTTTTTGTTTGCAAATACGCTGATCTCAGGTTATTGCATATCCTCAGGGCAACAAGCCAGTTAGGGTTGAGGAAAGAGTAGGTTTGGTTGGAGTGTTTAAATACCCAAGGATTACAAACTGATAAAAAAAAATATATATTAATAATATAATATTAATATTCTGACACCTGAATGCAGCTAAAAATGGTAAATTGCTTCCAGGGAACATTTTCAATACCTTTAAAACATACAGCCTATATTGTATACATATGTATATATATATATATATATATATATATATATATATATAAATATGTGATGAGTAATGGATATTGGTATCTAGCGTACATTTTCAATACATCATGCCTGTACATCCACTGCTACTGTATGTGTATGTGTAAGTATTTTCATAGGTGCATTTTTGTTGAAATGCTTTTATATTTCATGGACATTCATTTGTTTGGCATTCATTCAGAAAATATAACATACACTAAATTGTGATATATATATATATATATATGTACACAAATAATCTTCATCTATTATAAATCAACTGCTGGACAAAGGCCTTTTCCATCATTTCCCATGACAACCGTAAATGCGTTTTCTTTCTACTTTACTGTCCCATGGGCACCTATTGGTTACCCTTCTGCTCCATCTGTTGTTCTTTCCTCTTAATAGATGTCCAGCCTATCTGTCCAGCCCTTCTCTATTTTTTGTCATAATTATTTGTATATCCTTCACTCTGGTCTGCCCTTGGATCCATTTTGATCTTTTTCTATCTCCCAGAGTTATACCTAGCTTTGCTCTTATACATAGATATATATTTTTCATGATTATTCATGAGTATATATCTTTGCACAAAATGAATAATAGTTATCTACAACATCATACATTGAATATAAACACACAAACACACGTATATGTGTGTGTGTGTGAGTGCGTGCATGCCTAAGTATACAAATATAGACTATATCTCATCATAATTCACTAAAAGTCCATCTGCTGTCTGTATGTATTTCCAAACCGCAAAAACTACTTGATTTAAGTCCATGAAATTTTCTGTGAGCATGGATTTCATACCTGCAAAGTATTTTTAGCAAATCAGTTTTTGACCTCCCGTCCCCTCAAGAAATATGTTTTTACAAGGTTCCAATGATAGGCAGGAGTCTATTTACATGATACATATTCATCGATGGTAAAAATACTTCTTGATGACGTAATAAAGGAATAGTTTTTATTCTTGAAGTGACAGAATTTTTTATCCAGAGAGTGGAAACAAAAAGAAAAACATTTCATATCCTGATGATTACTGGTTGAACATGGATACCTTGAGTAGCTGCGTTTTGATTAGTACTTCTTTTGATGTAGCGTGTTTAAGGAACATTTTTCTAAAAAACAAAATTTAAGGATCAGAGGTTATATCGATCACATGGAGGGAACTTTTACTTTTCACTTTTAAGAATCAAAATCAATAAGGAATCGCAAATTTTTTCCACTTTCAGGTAAGAGACGTTTTTTCATGTTTTGAGTGGAACTTTTTTTTTAATTTTCAGGGGTCAAAATTGAAGTGGGGGCATTTTTTTCTTCACTTTCTGGGATCAAAATCAAAGGGAAGATTTTTTTCTCTTTTAGAGGAGTTTTTTTTAACTTTTAGATGTCAGAAATGAGAGCTTATATTTTTCTACTTTTAAAGGTCAAAATGCCAGGAATTTTTTCTTTCCTTTTATGGTGTTAAAATTGAAGAGATATTCTTTTACTTTCAGGGGTCAAAGTTGAGGGGAGAGACTTTTCAGGAGACAAAATTGTTGGAATAATTTTCTTCTACTTTAGGGTTCAAAATCCAAAGGAACTTTTTTTTTTACTTTTAGGATTCAAATTCAATGAGAGGATTTTTTTCTCACTTTCAGTGGTTAAATGAAAGGGAATTTTTATCATTAAGGGGTCGAAATCTTTTAACTTTTAGGGGTCAAAATCGGGGGTAAGATTTTCTTTCTCACTCTTTGGTTTCCAAATTAAGAAGTAATTTTTTTCTACTTTTAGAGGTAAAAATGCAAGGGAATTCTTCTTTTACTTTCAGAGGTGAAATTGTTTTTCACTTCTGAGGGAATTTTTTTTCACTTTTAGATGTCAAAATCAGAGGGCTTTTTTTTTTGCATTTAGGGGTCAAAATTGGGGGGGAGGAAATTTTTTAAAACTTTTATGGGTCCAAATTAGAGGTAATTTTTTCCACTTTTAAGATATCAAGGTACAAGGGAATTCTTTCATTTTCAGGGGCCAAAATTGATGGGGTTATTTTTTTTTTGCTTTTAGGAGTCAAAGTTGAGGGGGATATTTTTTCTTCACTATTAATGGTCAAAAATACAGGAAAACTTTTTTCCACTTTTAGGGGTCAAAATCCAAGGGTAAAATTTTTTTACTTTGATGGGCAAAAACGGGGGAAGATTAAATGTTCCCTCTCAATTTTCCTTAACATTATGGTTCCATTTTAACATTATACTTCTCCTTTTAAACTTTCTACCATTTTTTATCATCAGACCTCTCTCTTCATAGCATCAGCCCTGGGATCAGCCATATTTTTTTTCCTTGTTCTTTTGCCCATTTCCAACGTTGTCCCTCATTACTCCTTAGATATTAATCCCTTTTTCACATTAACCAGACATCCTTTCCTACATGAGCATCCTACTTTTCCCCACATTCCCCCGTTTTTTTTTTCCAAACAGTATAAAAAGTGGTATTAACTCAATCTTGTAGACAAATTGAATTAAACACTGATTTCCATTTATCTCTCTATTTCTGTTTTGGACAGCAGTCTACACCATCTGTTAGAGCAGGTACTTATCCTAATGCTTATAAAGGGAGCAATACTCTTAATTATGACCTCTTCAAATAACATGGATTTGATCCTTTGATGCTGTAAAATTCCAATTGGAGATAAGGATTTAATCCACATAATGGTTTCACAAAGCCCTTATGAAGCTTGCAGTCAATATTATTGTTATTATTCGAACATTTTTGTGATTATCAAGAAATTCTCTATGAATTTCATATAATCAGAAAAGTTTATGATTTGAATATCAGAGAAAAATGACCAAATGCATTTTTCTATTAAATAAAAGTTTTCTTCTGCATTTAACAATTTTATCTCAATCAGAACAAGCACTTCAAACCATAGATAGGACAAGCCAACCACCTTGTCCACCATAACAACTTTGCATAACATCAATATATTAGGGAAAAAGCAGGAGTCTGAAATATCATAGAATCCATCAGAAAACTCAGATGGCAATGGGCTGGTGCTGTTGCAAGAATGTCAGACAACCACTGTACATCACAACTCAAAACATGGATCTCTAGAGATCACATGTAAAGCCATGCCCAGCAGAATATAACTGTAGCCGCCAGATATTGAAACAAGTTCAGAAAGTATTGGCTCCGCAACACCTATGATATCTTGGGGAAGGTCAATGTCAAATAATGGATGCTGAAATGATGATGATGATTATTGTTGTTATGGTGGCAGTGGTTACTTTTGTTTCAAAAGGGTTACTTTGATACCCAAGGCAGAGATTAAAATGAGTGGACAATAAAGCTTGAAGAAGCTGCAGGTGAGATGCAGCCCAAAATCAAGGGCAGTCAGAGCTCCTGATTGTAAGCAGAAGGAAGCACATGGTCAGGAAGAGGACAATCAGAGTTTGTGGCTTGAAGTCCATGTGAGACCAGTCAGAATTTGGAGACTGAAAAATAAGTCATGCTGGGATATAGTGCAGCATAAAACACTAGTGAATGGAAGTATGAAAATACTGCTGAAAAGTACCAATGTATTCCTGAGGCATGAAATAAATGATTCTGCTATGAAGCCAATGCAGATGAAAAAGAGGTCTACTGCTGAATAGCTTAGAAAGGAAAGGTTATATTTGAATAGTGTTTCTTAAACTATTGAATGATCACACGTAGGATGAATGAAATTATTTGGTGAGTGAAAAAAACTACAGGGGCAAATGAAACATTAGGATTCAAAGACTCAATTTACTACGATATTTATATTTTTTCTATTCTTGAAAAATAATTTTTGTGTTACACATGTGAAATAGAAAAAAATACCATGTCTCAAAATCTAATAGGTTCTTTCAGTTTTTTAAGTTGGTCTCTCTGGGTATGTAAATATGTATCGTATTCAAAGGCTGCACCAATGAAACTAGAGAGCAGAATATTTAACATTTACTAGTATCATATCATTGTGAGTGTAACACTGATCTTGTATGTTGAATTTCTGTTTGCTCTCATCAGCAGCAGCTATCGGACATTTGACAAGACAGAGACCTTCCTCAAGATTTCCCAGAATCTCTCCATCATGGATTCCTGAAGTTGTTCAAATATTATTTTTGCCAACCACAAAATCACATATGATCTCTGGGGATCCATGTTGTAAGTCATGATGTCCAGTAGTTGTCTAACATTTGTGCAACATAGTGTGCCCATTGACATTTGAGTTTTCTTGTGGTTTTTATAATATCTCTGATCACTTTTTGTTCTCTTATATAATGTGCTATTTTTTAATCTCTCCATGTGATGTTGTGCTTGATCCTCTTTAGTTCATGTTGCAAGGTTTCTAGTTTGAGAGTCAATTTTGTCATTATGTTCCATATTTCAGCTCTTCAAGTGACTTTTATGAGGAGACATTGGTTGTAGGCCTTTCATTTTGAAACTAATGGAATCTTTTTTGTTAGTACATAAATGATAGATTCAACAGCAACAGGATTCATCTTACAAACCCATTCATTTTTTTAATTACAACGTGCGATGTCCATCCTCCAGTACCAACAAAATCAATATGGCACTCATTATCTTAAAATTAAACAATATGGCTGCCTTATTGTAACTCTCTAAGTACTCTCCAGCCTGACGTTATTTTCTTGAATGTTGAGTTTGCTCTGCCAAAAGCTTGCCAACCTAGTGCAATTCTTTGTTTTATTTCTTCTCCTTTTGGAGATATCATGATGATTCACTGTCTAAGGAAGATGCAGTAATTTGCTTTTTTTAGCTTGATTCTGATCATTGAATCTTTGTCTCCACTGTATTTGTTGTACGTAACATTGGTTTTACTAGGTCTCATATATTCACATCCATCCGATACTCTGCATATCATTTCTCCCAACTCTTTGTCTAAATTCAAATAATATATGCTGCTGCTACGTTATCTTGCTAGTTCTCCAGGTACAAACATCTGTGACCCTTGTGTGTGTGGGTGTGTATCTACTTGTCTGTGTATGCAAAGGCACTTACAATGGTGTAAACGATTACATAAAATTGTTGCAATACATTTTTTTTAATTTTATGATATTAGTCTTTCTATGAATACTCTCCAAATTATCACGAGATGATTTTTGAATAGATTTTGATCTTACTATGCATATCTTGGTTAAATGTTTCTGTAAAATGTCACCTGTACAAAGAAACCAATGAAAGAAATGCATAAAAATGTTCAAATTATAAATCATTGAATCATGAGTTATAGTTTCGAAAACTAAAAAGAAATCCTTCTGATAAGCTTTATGCTAACTTTAGATGGGTCATGATTGAGGTTTTGAAAGTTAAATTTAATCTTTTGAGCATACTTGTTTTTAATTGTCCATTTTTTGTCACTTTGTCAACTCTATAACCCTTTGGAAAGAAGTTTCTTTTCAAGACAAATACTTATCATTCCAAGTGTATATTTCAAGAATGAAATTAACATTAAAATAAGAATTCTGTATAATTCGATAAAAGAAATTCTTGGTAAACTTGCATATATCTTTTATATATTCCCAGGTTTTAAAATATTAAAATTCTTTTTATTTCTTTTGGGAAGTTTCTCTCTGGGGCAGATGGGGATATTTGAATTTGAAATACATAGGGAAGTAGCAAAATGTGTATTAAAACTTTCTCTCAGCCAAAATGAATACAGGAATACAAATGTCCCTTATAAATAATGTCTGTACAATATTTGAAATTTGTATAGATACATCCTCATTGATGTGTAGAAAAAAAAAGTATGAGATTTCAAAGGCTGAAAACAGAAATTATTGTTAAACAAAAAGAATTATTTCAAGGTTAATCCAGCAACACTGCACACCTATATTCAAAGATAAGATCAATGATAAAAATGATTCCAATGTTCTTTTACATTTAGACATGCAATTTTGCTATCAGGTAAGTTTCACAAATAAATGACAAGGAGTGAAACAAAAAAAAGAGATCTTTAAAATGTGAAGGAAATGGTGCAACTACACACATACAGACATGTGTGCACACACACACACACACGTACATATACATAGTTGAACACCTAGTCATGGTGTAATGATTAGCAAATTGTCCTGCAGATCATTACAACTGAGTTCAATCCTCAGTAGGTGCCCTACACTTTTGACTATGCAACACTTGGTGTATATATATATATATATATATATATATATATATATATATATAAATGTATATGTATATGTATATATATACATTTATGATTATAAATTGCATTATGTTATATTGAAACTATATCTGAAATGATCCCCCATCATTATACGGTGAATGTATTATTTGGCCTAGACAACGTAATCAGAATAAACAATTAAAGAAAACGGGGCTGTTGCAGAAATCAAACCTGCAACCAATAGGGTATCTGTTTCAACATAGCTTTGCTCTTACCATCGACCTAAACAGTCACTGGTTATGTGAAGGCCCAAACAAATAGAGCAGATATAGACCATGAATAAACAAGCAAGAATTTGGAGTTATTTTTCATTTTATTGTCTATTCTATTTACATTGTCATGGCTAAATGATACATTCATTGAGTACTAATAGGATATCATTTCAAATATAGTTTCAGTATGATATAACACAATTTATAATCATTTTGTCTGATCACACATTAATTTTTCAATAGCATATATATATATATATATATACACATATATAAATTATTATTTGAGCCCTCTGTATTTTTTGTTTGTACTTCTTTCTAGCCATAATCCAGAAGGTGTATTAACCTAATATTTGGTATGGAGATTCACAACTTGTGATGTAAGCTACAAGAGTTTATTCCTAGCAGATCCTAAGTCCGGAACATTGGCAACAAAAAAAATTTTATATCCAAATTTTTTCCAATCATTATTTTTACGATTAGCACAAAGAACTTTTGTTTATGTTATCCACAAACAAAGTAAAGACGAAAGTAATGTTCAATGATAAAGTCACAAAGAAAGCATAATAATAGATGGTGAAGCCCTAAGAGAAGTTAAGGAAGTCAGGTGATCAAGATAAAGAAAGATAACGGAAATGAAATAAGACAGAGCATAATTATCTGCTGGGTAGCATTTAGTATAAATAGTGACATACTGTAAAAGCAAATTGCTAATCTGCGCAAAACATAGAGTATATAATCAATGAATAATAACAGCTATGATACAGAGATGTGAAAGCTGGAAACTTAGAAAAACACTCAAAAGCAAACTTAGAATAGCACAGAAGACAATGGAAAGAGCAATATTAGGAATAACTATTAGCAATAACAAAAAAAGATCAACATGGATTGGTGAGAGGAACAGGGTGAAGGATATTGTACAAGTAATTCAGCAACTAAGATGGAGATCGGCAGGGTACATAGCGAAAATAAGGGCCAACAGATGGAGCAAAAGGCTAAACAATTGATGGTTGTAAGACAGTGAATGCAGCAGGAAAAGACCACAGATACGATGGAAAAATTTGGCAGGGACTAACATAATCATACTCATCATGGGGGGAGTTGAGGAAGATTTTACATCCAAACACACACACGCATATATATATATATATATATATATATATATATATATACCATGAAAAGAAATTCTAATGTAAAGAAAAATCTGCAGATTGTTATCAAGTTTCTATTCATTGGTGTTATCGATTATCACAGGATATATATCACAGGTGCCTGTTTCAGTATTCATGGCACACCTCAATGTGCCAGGTCATTGCTATTCAAAACGCTTTCTCTTATCTGTCATACAAGCAGATAGCAGAAGTTTGGTTACTAAAGGATATGAAAGTATTTTTTTATTTCAAAAGAAACAGAGAGAGACTGGCATTACGATCAGTGTCTATGTTTTGCAAATAAGAGTATCAAAGAGAGAGACAAACAGAGACTTTGGGTCGGAAAACAAAAAGTTCTTTGAAGATGAAATATGGATAACTACAGTAGGACCTCACCACCAACAGAATTGCCCACCGCAGATTCACTTATACATGGTTGGCCAAATTTAGTTTTTTCTATGAGATCTGTTTTTTTTTGGTTGTGTCAAAACGTCAGAAATTGCTATACAGATGATTTTTTGATAAAATAAGTAATATTTTTGTTCAATTTGTAATCATAAAATATGTAGCATTTTTTCATAAAATCAGTAATAGTTTAATAAAGTAAATGTTGACCATTAAAGTCACATTCAATTTATTAATGATACGTAATATATTTCTCAGGTTTCAGAAATACATCTGGAGAATCTAGATGTTTCTCAATCAATTTCAGATGTTTAGCTTAAAATAAAATTGGCAACACTGATAGTATAAATGCTTCACTACTATCCGCAAGGGGTCTTGGAATCTATCTATCACGGATAATGATGACCTACTGTATTTGAATGCAAGTGATGTAATTTTACTAGATTTCTTTTTTGATGATAGGGAATTTGTTAACATAAAGATCCTTTTGTTGTTTTTTGCGAATCTTTAGGGTAGACTATTGTCTGCGTCTCCTCGGGTGTCCTGAAGGAGGAATCTTTGTGAAAAGGAAAAAAAAAATGGACTTACCTTTTTATTTCAATGTTTTTCATCATCGAAGGAAATTTGCCATGAAAAAGAAGATAAGAAATGAACATTGATAAAGTCTAGAATAAAATATATCAATAAAATGTTTGGTTAAGAGAAGAGAAAGAATGAAAGACAGGAAGTTAAAATGGTTATGGGGAGGTGAGAAAATAGGATAAGAGAGAATACAGAAAGCAGTGATGCCAAAACAGCCAGTTTTTTTGGTTAGATCTTGCTGATTCTCCTATGATAACAGATAGTAAAAAATCTTGCCATTTAAAAAAAATCAGCTTTTTGGCTAACTCAAAACATATACATTTGATATTTTTAGTCATAAAGATAGCTGAAAAGTACGATTTTAGCCATTTTTTAACGGTCAGTCATAGCAAGTCAAACTGCAATCTAGAAAACAATTAAGTGCCGAGAATATTTTTAGAGTCAGATATTAATTTTTTTTTTAGCAAATCCAGTACAAATTTGGCAAGCTTGATAAATTAAGTGGACAGTTTTTATTAAGTGTTCATTCTTGAATCTCAGTATATAGTCATTTCATTTTATAATTGGGATATTAGTATAAAACATTTTTAGCCATAAAGATAGCTGAAAGTTAGAAAGATTTAGCCGATTTTGGCCAGATTTCCTAGCAGTTCTAGCCTGAAAAAATCAATATTGAGTTAACAAAAAGTAGAAGCTTATGAAGAAGGATTACAGACAGATTAGCCCTTTCAGGTTAGATTTTTGTAATTTTTTCACATCAAATTTCCTTATTTCTATTAGTTTGTCTTGTAAAGACAACTTAAATCAACTTACAAGTACCAGCAGGAACATGCAGGTCATATATCAGCAGACAAAACAAGTATTTAAAAGTACCTTTAGTATATTAATGGTTAAGTAGTGGTAGGGGTGAGAGAAAGATGGAATGGGGAAATAGAGAAGAAAGAAAGAAAATTATATAAGAATCAAAATATCTCAATTCCTTTTGACTAGTTTTCATCTTCATCTTGAATTTTTAGATGTTTTTACCACAACAAGATTCGGGCCATCATTCTGTGACTACAAGAAAACAGCATGATTGGAAATAAAGAGTAAGCCTCCAGTTATAATCAAACTTACAGTTTCATAGCCAGTTTACCTCAGACCATCATTTCATGGCTATGAGTAAAGTTGTGATAAAAACAATCGGAAAATTGAGATGAAGGTGGACTCTTGTTGAAATTATAGAAAAAATATTGTTAAAACACTTCGTCTAATAGTAAGAAGAGATGGTAAAAGAATGAAAATGTTGGATCCCTTACATTTACTCAATTTGAATAGCAAGATGTCCAGTCATTGACCTTTTGAAAATAAAGCGATGTCTAATTTGATCATAAATAGATAGATAACCATGTAAAATAAATGTTTCCTCGTGTAAAAATATCCTTATGATTTACAAGAAAAAAACAAAGAAAAATAGATGGAGAGAGATTGGAACTGGAAAAATGCTATATGAAAAAAATTGAAGAATGACCTATATTTGTGTCAATTACCAAAATACTTTTCTGGTTTAGAAAAAAAATTCTGGGAAAAGATGTGAGTAAGAAAAAAAATGCTCTTCCTACACAGAGTATTCCTTTTCATATGCATTATTAATTGGTAAAAGAGTGTATATTATGTATCAAGAGTTCTCTCAATGAAAATCTGCTGCTATTTTCAATTGTGTCCGGCACACTACTTGACCTTCCTGTTCTTTTTCCATTCCAGTTGACAGAGTTCCTTCTAGGAGCATATAGAATTACTTCCCTTGAGAGTTGAATTTTGTTAACTGTTTCTTTTTAACCTTTTTTCAGGTAGAATGATAAGAATATTTTTCAATCAACAACATTTTCTGGATCAGTTCAAAAATTGCATTATTTCTTCTGTAGCCTTTTGCCCATGTTTCCACAAAGTTTTATTGAAATTCTTAAAAAACTTTCAGAGATATTGTGTGGACAGACAGACAAAAGTACTCATGGATGACCTATGTAAATATACAGACCTCTGTAACTTCAATGGTAGAGTTAATGAAAATTTTGAATCTCCTTTATTTACTCAATTCAAGCAGCATTGTGTCAAGTCATTGACCACTTTAGAATAATGCAATCTCTAATCTGACCAAGAATAGATAGAACGTTTACTTACGTAAAATATCCCTACTCTGATTAAAAAAAAAAAGATATCATAAAGGAAGAAGATGCGGACTGGGGAAAACTTTGAAGAGAAGGTTTGAAGAGTGACCTATATTTGTATGAGTTACCAAAGTACTTTTCTGGTTTATAAAAGAATGTACTAAGAGAAGATGAAAAGAAAGAAATGCTACTCCATCACAGAGTATTCTTCTTTATTTGCATTATATGAAAAAAGGTAAAGCAGTGTATATTAAGTGCCAGGAGTTCTCTTGTAGAAAATCTGCTGCTGCTGTTTTCAATTGAGTCCAGCATACTACTTAACCTTCCTATTCTTTTTCCACTCCATTTGACAGGGTTTCTTCTTGGAGAACGGAGAATGTTTTCTAAATCAATAGCAATTTTATGATAGCAAAAGGAAGAAAAAATATACAAATTTGAAAAAAAAAAAAAAAAAAAATCAAAAGGTAAATTGATCAATATTTGATGTGCATTTTGGGAGGTTTTTTTTGTGGTATGTTTTCTTTCTTTTTTTTTGTCTTCCTTTAGACAGGAGAAAAAAAATCCCACACAAAGGCATCAAAAGACAAAGATTCTGAAAAAGGAATTTTACATAAAGAAAAATCTGCTGAAAACCTTGCTCTGATTTGTTTCCAAATGCTTGCAGAGATCTTCTCGGTACATGCCCCCTTGTATGTGTGTGTGTGGGGGGGGGGAGTTACTGCTGAAACTCTTTGCACCATAGAAACTGTTCTGCTGTTCCTATTAGAAATAAGGGTTACAAAGTCGAATTAAGCAATGGCATATGGTACTTTGCATCACGGGTATGCTCTGAGCTATAGAAGTACAAAAACGCAAGAATATTTTAGTGTCTGTATGAAGGAATTGACAGAAAAAGGCTTTTGATACAATGTAAGGAAGGTGGTTCCAATTATAAGAGCAACTGAGCAAGGGTGTGAAAATTTACAAATCATAATCAGGACCACCTCCTTTACATTGTACCAGAAAGACTTTCACAATCTTTTGCTTTTACAGTCTCTAAAGTTATTAGCATTTTTGTGCATCCGTAGCTCAGAGCACACCCATGATAAAAAGCACCTTACATCATTGGCATAAAGGGAGATCCAAGGGGAAGATACTTCAAAAATCAGAAAATTGTTTTGAATGCCAAGATTTTCTCAATGGTTTTTATTATTAGCATTATTCCATATTAGAAACCATAACTCTCAACATAGATTTCTTTAGTTTTCAAGTGACTCTGGCTGGCTGACTCACTTTCTATATACATATCACACATAAGGGCTGCACCAATGGAGCTAGAAGGGTGGAAATTTGAACATTCACATTATTATGTCTACAAATAAAGTTGATTTTTTTTTGTTTTTGAAAATTCCCTGCCAAAATGAGTTTTCTTTGTGGAGGGATTCAGTATGTAATCCCAGTTGATACTAAATCTGTCTCTTAGTTTGTTTTTTTTTCAATTTTGACTTTTTAATGTTGCAACAGATGTAATTTATAGATTGATCACCCTTTTTTCCAATTTTTAATTGATTACCCCCAACAGGACATGCAACTAAAAGACGTTGGTTACATGACTGTTTCTATTGAGTGACAAACCATGTTTTATGTTTTCTCTTTATAAATATTACACAAATTATCTATACGTTGCCTATTTACAATTATCTCTAATGAATGTCAATAATTATCAAGTCTAGTTAATAATATCATTTGTCTATTACGGAGTCACATCTGTTTTATTTTCCTGATTCTTCATTTGCTCGACATAGATTCATTGACTTATCATTTCACTGACCCATTAAATTGCCAACTCTGAATTCCCCCAAAACGAAAGAAGCCTATTTTCATACCTTATTATCTACAAAAACAACGATTAACATTTTCTTTCTAAAATCAGTGCGATGGACCTATGTTTACAATTTATGAAAAAAATGTATCTTCGGTAAAATTTGTAAATGTACAATTCATTTATGATAAGAATTATCATTTACAATATATAACATGGTTGATAGTCATAAAGAAAAAGAATGACTTTATGAATGCCACCCTATATAGTTATACGTGAGATATTTATCATGGTATAATCATGTATCAGGGGATACAAAATATCTTTTTTTTCAAATTAGTGACTGAATACACAGTCAAAAAAGTGATTTTTTACTGGAAACTTTTGAAAGATGGAAGGAAAGAAAGAAAGAATCATACTCAGCATCACATGAGAGATCAGAACTGCGCAGCTTAAGAGGAAGAACAGGAGTCAGAGATATCATAGAACCCATTAGAAAAATAAAATGGCAATGAGCTGGTCATATTGCAAGAACATCAGACAACCGCTGGACATCATGACCCACAATGTGGATCCCTAGAAATCATCTGGGAACTTGTGGCCATCAAAAAATGGCAGGGCGAGACAAATTAGACAAGTTTATAAAGTACAAGCTTCATGTAGATTTATTTGTTATTTGTCAAAAGGAAAAAAAAAAAACAAACTTTGTTTTTTAAAGAAACATTCTTCTGTTAGCTTTTTTTCTTCAAAAGCATTTTTCATGAAGAATCTGAAGGGAAATGTATTTGGTTGCTACCTTATTCTTCCCATGATCCTCTTTTGGAGCCCTGGCCTTATCACAGGGAATCAATTTTATAAGACATTTTTTATTTTTATTTTAAAGAATGACTTGGGGAAAATCTCAATCTCATCAGACTTTACAGCCAGAGTTGGGTGATTGATAGCAAGGGAGGATTTTTTTTTTTTCTTCTCTACATCTTTTGTATAAATGTCCCGTTATGTTTTTTCTCATCCTAACATTGAACGGAATCTAATAACGAAATCTGACAGTCAAGAAGGAATGGTTTCTTGCTCAATCCCTTCAGAATCAGAAACAATGGATCTCATCTGATATCTGGTGAACCAACGTGAAGGTTATTCATCAATATTGGGTTGGTGCAAAAATAATTGCGTTTTTTGTTATTTTGAAAAAACTGAAATTTGCTAATTTTTCATAATAAACTATCATTTAACTCATGTAAAATACCATTTTAAAGCATGAATCAACTGTCAAATCAAAGATGAAAAAGAGCAAATTTGAGCGATTTTGTTGTAGGGATACAAAACAAAACTTAAGGCAGTGTACAGCTCAACATTGGTTCCAAAAATTCAGGAACAGAGACGAGAGCCTTGAAGATGTGGATGTCCTATGATTAACAACATCTGATTGAGGGCCATTATGAAGACAAACCCACACACAACAGCTTGAGAGATTTCAGAATAACTAAATGTTGACCATTAAACAGTTTTTCAATATTTGCACCAAATTAGGAAAAAAGTTTGACATGTCGCACGAATGACCCTGATTAAAAAGCAAAAGTACTTTCAGGTTGCACGCATGACTCAGCAGAAATTGAATGAACTAAGCTACAAGACTATACCTCATACGGCCCACATAATAGATCTTCCTTCGACTGACTACCACTTTCCAAGCAAGTCAACCATTTCCAGCAAGGGAAAATAACCAGGCAACAGTTCAAAATGCCTTCAAAGAATTTGTTGGTGTGAGGACCCAAGAAATCTATGCTTTCAGAATAAATGGACTTGTTTTTAGTTAATACAAATGAGTAGATTCT
This sequence comes from Thysanoteuthis rhombus, assembly GCA_963457665.1. Taxonomy (NCBI): domain Eukaryota; kingdom Metazoa; phylum Mollusca; class Cephalopoda; order Oegopsida; family Thysanoteuthidae; genus Thysanoteuthis; species Thysanoteuthis major. Next base: position 12,423,893 of record OY735210.1, read on the forward strand.
GTATTTCGATTATTAACTTTCATTCTAAGTTGAGATATACTGCTCTGTAATTGATGGTGAAAAACTGCACTAATTTTAGCTCATAACCTAATACTATGAACAAAGCTGAGGGGCAGGAAGTTCTATTTGAAAATGTCTTCGTGGACCCCCATGGAGGTGGTCTCCCAAAAGCTTTAAATAAAGTATTTCCACAATTTCATATCTATTGACAAATCTCACTAAAGAGGGAGTCTCTCAAAGAGACAAGTCCATTCAGCATCCATGCTACCCCCCAAGAAAGCTCTAGCTACGCCTCATCCTATAAACAAAAATTTGAGAATACTGAATTTTGTGAGCAACATTTGTCTTAAATTTTCAAACTAGAAAAAGAATGTGTTGCAATAGATTTTTATCAACTTAGATTTATGATATTCTGGTAGAATTTATCTAAAAAAACATATAATTGTTATCCTATCTGAGTACCTATATTTATGTACGTATTAGCAATGTTTTACTGTCAAGTTATCATATTCCATTTATTCACTAAGTAGTTTATCCCCCTAAAAAAATCTACGAACATACAGGTTTGCCCCTGCTAGCCGAAAGTAGAGCATTCCTATAAAAGCTTTTTGTAAGCTGAAATGGTATAGAGAAAAAAAAGAAAGTACCATTAATCTACACAGGAAAAACTCAGACCCCCCAAAATCGTTAGAATTGTATATAAGGCTGAGTCATGGGATGCTGTGATGGTGGGAGGTACAAAGGACTTGAATGTAAGAGAGAGAGAGGAAAGGGGAATGTGCTGCTCTCATAATGGCCTGTTGCAAAACAAAAGCTGAATGCTATTTTCACATTTTGCATTTCTTTGAAAAAGTGAAAAAGCGACTTGGAGCAAACTTTTGAACAAACAGCATTGCTGCCATCAAATCACTGTAGCCTCACTAACTGCTCAATCAAACAGTGTCTATGTCTGTTTGTATGTATGTGTGTCACTGGATGTTCCTGGTTACATTGTTGGGCCTACAACTTTGAAAATTGGTATGTGTACACCACAAGGCACATTCTAGAAAGCATTATTTTTGTTTTTTCTAATAGTGTTTTTTTTTGGTCTCTGTGGTCATTTTGGACAAAGTAATGCCCAAATCTTATGCTGGTATTTTTTTTAAAGATAATTCTAGATAAAATATCTACTCTTTCAAGATAATTTTAGATTAAATATCTACTCTTTCAAGATAATTTTGGATAGAATATCTACTTTTTTGAGATAATTTTAGATAAGATATCTATTGTTTCACATAAAATATCGACTTTTTTTTAGTTAATTTTAGATAAAAAATCTATCATTTAAGATAATTGTTTCTAGTACACACAATGGCTATGTGATTCATTAATGTGAGGTACAGGTATTTGAATTCTATTTGATGAGTTTTTTAAAAAGAAACTGATAACATCTTGTTACAGTGGATGAGTCTATTGTTTGAAATAGAGATATTTTTATCAGCAACTTTGTTACCTTCAAGTGGAAGAGTTATGGATAGAGAAGCCCAAAAATCCAATATTCATTTTAGACAAATAATCTACTGTCAAAGTATCATCCAACAAGTCTCCATGAAATCCTTAAAAGAAGAAGGAATCAAGCACAGAATCATATGAATGAATGACTGCCAAACTCCAGTGGAGCAAGCTCATCCTTCAAGAACAAAAATATCCAATAAGTTCCAAGAAAGAAGGGTATACAACCAATGCATCCTGAAGAATGGAACCTAATCAAGAGACTGATCCTCAAACTGAGAACCATATAACATGCACATGAAAGAATCATGTTCAACATCACATGCAGAGATCACAAGACAGCACAGTATATAAGAGAAAAAACAGGAGTCCAAGACATCATAGAATCCATTAGAAAACTCAAACGCCCATAGGCTAGTTATGTTGCAATAATGATAGACAACTGATGGACATCTCGACTCTCAAATTGGATCCCCACAAATCGCATGCACAACTGAGGCCAGCAGAATACAAGATGGAGAGACAAACTTTGCGAGTTCAGAAAGTATTAGCTCTGCGACGCCCATGATAGAGAGGTTTGGCAAATCCTCGGGAAGACCTCTGTCCAACAACAGACAATAAAAGACTGATGATGACAATAATGATGAGAGAGAGCAATTTAAGATGAAGCATAAACATTCATAATAACATTGTAGGAGGTTTATTTTTAACAGCATACTCTTATTTTTTGAATAGATGTTTGCTCAGTTTATAAATATCTTCATATATACTATGTAGGTATTGCAGATTTTACAGTACTTGGTTGAGCAATTATTTTTTGTTTTTTTTGTTTTACTGTAAAATAAAATCATATTTACTTCTTAGTATGCCAACGAACTCCAATTCAGCAGTAGAAAGGCAATCCCAGACCTCAGAGTTCATCTAAAATAAAAATCTACAAAGGTTTTGGGTTCGTCTGTCTAGAGACATAGCTTGAGATTTAGCAAATCAGGGGGCTTAACTCCTTGAGGGACCCTTCCAAATTTCAGTGAGATTTGATGAAAAAGAAATGCAAATCTGGTTAGTCACTACATTGGAACTGTTATGTGACTGACATTTTTTGGCAACATGCCGTGTTGGCGGTGATCAATTAAAAAATCAGAAAAGAGATAATCAATGAAAAAGTTGCTTTCTGAAACTTCTGTTCAATCACTAAAAAAAAGAGTGAATGCTGCTAAACATAACTCAAGGGACCAGTTTAGCATATAATCACTATAAAATTGACCTCCAACCAAAAAGAGAAAATTTATTGGGGAATGGAATCTGCAAAAAAACAAAAAGATTCCTTCTAGATATAATGAGATATAAATAGCTCTTTGGCTCCATTCGGGTTGCCATTACACATGATACATACATACATAGCCTGTCAGGCAAACTCACTTAAAAACTGATGAAATCTTTTTTGATAGTTTTTGGGTAACAGTTTCACAAATAACAATCCAAAAAGCCAAGTAATTATTTATGGAAATCGTGAATGAACAGATATATCCTTATTATTGCTTTTGGGGGTCCTTCATTTGGGCCCCTTCCATCCGAGGGTCATATGAGAGAGGGGAATCATTGATTTGAACTATGTACTTACTGGACCATACCTAATTTGAAAAATCATTATCCTTACGAAATCTTGGATCATATCTTATTCAATATCCTTGGGGATAAAAAAAAATAAAATATAAAAATTTTCCCCAAAATTGAAAAGATTTTTTGATAGGAAACTTTCAATTAGGTATATATACTAATTTGGTTGAACTGGACACATGTTTAGGTGGTCTCTATACCATGACAGAAAACACTTCTCACATATACATGGATGGATAGATAGATAAATAATTACTAACCTGAGCTTAGTATAGCACTAAGTCAGATGGAGGAGAAATAGAAATGGAGTAGGAAGATAGTTTCATACCAATCTTCCAAATCAGGAGAGCGTGCCTGCTATGGACATTGGCATTTTGAATGAAATTGAATGTATTAGCCACTTATAAGGGGCTTATCACCTAACCGGTCTGTAGTGCAAAAAATGGTCGGTAACCCCCCAGTTTGAGACATGCCAAACTATCAAAAATATGCATTCTTATTTATCTCTAAGTTCATTTGGTCTGGCAGCAATTTTCTCTAACCATTTCTTATGCAAGCAACAAAAAATCTTATCTCTACATATAAGATATAATCTATCCATGTCCATGTTTGTCTCTGATTTGTTTATATTTTTTTTCAATTACATAAAGTAGTTTTTATTCTAAATATCAAAAGCTGAAGCAGAATAAATGTTTTCGGTTGAAAGTATAATCTAATTCTTGCTTGAACCACATAAGTAAAAACAAAATCACTCTGTGTGTGTGTGTATGCATGTGTGTGCAAGCACACTATTGTAACTAAGTAAGGGAAGGCTAATAACATTGGCTTAACAGAGTAGAAATATCAACTCATGAAGAAAAAGGAATATCTGTTGGTTTTTCTTGAAACAATGTAAAGGAATTTAATTCAGAAGTCAGTTTTGCATTTACATTTCCTCCAATGAGTATTGTTACCAGTAACACCACCACCACCAATTCAGCCGCCGTCTCCCCCCTGTCAAAATGGAAGGTGGTTCAGAAATCGTCAGTTAATATTTTGAAATGTCTCGGGAATCAATGATTGCTCACTTTTGCTTATTGTTTACTTGTTTTCATATTCATGTTTGTTTTTTTTTGTTAATTTTGTGTATTTTGTTTAAATTATTTTTTGGCCATGTATTTTTTACTGTATGAGGTTTGCACAATATACTGAGCATATTGTTACTTTAAATGTTAATAAAATCTATGGTCCCTTATTTAAGCGGCTAGACCACTACTACAGCCATTCTTTTCCCATGGCCCACACAGAAACACCTCGCTGGCACTGTCCACAAGTGTAAGGAACTAGTTTTATTTAAAATCTATTCACACAAGTAATAAAAGTTAGTCTCTTTTGCAAAGGCAAGTCAAGCCTGCCACTGCAATAAATGCAGACCCCTCACAAATGCCTTGTAGAAGTCGTGACAGATCACTAGTCACAAAAGTTGGCAAGACAAGAATTGCGATTTGAAAAAAAACTACGCCACTCACTCCGCTTACTCCCTTGTGTAACATTGATGTTGGTTTTCTTTTCAGCTCTCCTTCTTTTTCATCGTTTGTTACACACTGACTTGTCTTTTCATTTAACTGGAATTTCTGTCGACACTTACTGAGTAGAAACTTGAAAAATGAGGAAGAGGTATAATCAGACCAATATCACTCACCTTACTTATTTAGAACCTAAACTTGGAGGAACAGTTAATGGCTCATTGATTCCAAGGAGAGGGACAATGGCTGGATAAGAAATTGAGTTCATTGTTCTTAACCATTTGGTGGCTGTCCAAAAACTGCCTATTTTCACAATTGCCGATTCAAACAAATGTAACTTGGGGTTGATTCAAGTATATCCATCATACTATACATCATTTTGAAGCTTAATAGATAAACTAAATAATTACATATTTTTTGGTTCCATTTATGCATACTGATGATACCGATTAATTGCGATCTGGGAGAAAAATTTCTATGTACAAAAAAAGCTTATCATGTAATGAATATGCACAAATGATTCCAGACAAATATCATCAATACCTCATGAGTTATTGACCAATCTCTGAGTGGTGTCATAAGCCTATCACTATGTGGCCTTTATACAATATATTAGTGGTAGTATTTATATAAATGCTTTCAATAAACTTGTCCTCTCCTATTTCCTCCTTGTGTGGGGAATCAGTGTTGGCAACTCAAAAAGCATTTTCATGCTAGTTTGAAGCACCAAATGAAATAAAAATTGAAAAAAAACACCAAAATATGGTGAGGGAAATGGGCAAAACACAGCAAAAAGATGCTAGAAATAGTTACAAATAGCCTCAGAATGGCCAAAATAGAGCACAAATTTAAAATTCTGAAACAAGAGAAGGGCCAAATTGGCAACACTCCTGGGATAATGGGGTAATCTTCCCTGACAGCTGAAATAAAATGTAGATAGTGTTTTTTTTTTTAATGTTACTATGGAACACTTTCTCGACCATTGTTTATGTTTTACATAACAGACTCCCAACATAATTCCTGGTACAATTGGCCATGGTCTGGCAAGTATTCTAACACAATATTTTTTGTCTTTAATACATTATTGATCAGCACATAGGTGGGGATGATGTGCTCCAAAAACGAATACCAAAACATAACACTAAAAATCTCATGAAGGAAAAAAACACGATGTATTGGCACCTACATTTTCAGAACACACTTGGTAAAGCAAGCTCAACCTTCAAGAGAAAGAAAATCCCATAGGTCCTGAAATGAAGGGTTTACAACCAATGCATCCTTCCAATAGTCACTTATGGAGCTGGAACATGAAACCTAGCCAAAACATAAAACAGTGCAGTATATTAGAGATAGAAACAGTAGTCAGGGATATCATAGAATCCATTAAGAAGCTCAAATGGCAATGGGTTGGTCATATTGCAAAAATATCAAACAACCGATGGACATCAAGTTCAGAAATTATTGGCTCTGCTATGCCTTTGATAGAGAGGCCTGGCAAATCCTGGGGAAGGTTTGATGATTATGATGAAGATAGATACACTCAATTTCATTTCTAAAAATGTTTATTTTACAAATTTGATATCAAGATCCAAGTAAATGAATTTGTTTTTATTTTATGACAATTATTGAGAAATCATATCCTTTACTTGCGGCCTGGTAGGATATGCTTTGCAGCCTGGTACCAGACTTTGGCCTATTGGTTGGGGACCACTGATCTTGGAGATATGGAGAATTGCTTATTTCCTTTCCAATCTAACTCTTTGACACTGGCCATTGTCTTAAGATAAACAAAAAAAAATGGACATCATTTTGCCATAATGGATGATTTTGTACCATAAGCAGCTGGTACTTAATCTGTCAATCTGTCTGGATATGTGAGTCACAGCAGATTTAATTACTGCCAATGTTTTCCTAATACTTTTGAAGCGAGACATAAGACATAGACAAAAATTGTCATTGTACCTCTGAATATGCTGTTTCTAAAGAGAAGAATACATAAATATGATAGGCTTGCAGGAGACAAACTTTCAATGCTAAGATTGAGAGGATAAATATTGGTTTTATAGAAACATACCTACGGACCACATTGTTGCTCTTTTTTGTTTCTACATGTGTTCATATCCAACATCATAAATACAGATTTATACATGAAACTGGTTGAAACCTACCCAATCGGATGGTTTGAAGGTAATCTGTTTATGTATATATTTATATTTTGAATGGAAAGTAAGGGCCAAGTTTGGCATTATACTTACATTGTAAATAGAACCTCATCCAGAACCTTTTTTTAAAAAATTTTTTTCAAAGCCTTTTACTTTAAAACATTCCGCTGGGATTGTTCAACATGCATGTAAAATTTTGTTGAGCCACACCAATGATTGAGGGTGGAGACACAGAGACAAACAGAGCCAGTTGGTCAATACAATAGACCGAGAGATCTACAATTATTGCTAAGCAAGACATCTTGTCAAAAACGGACCTTTATACTCATCAACATGAAGCAAGAAACACCTGTATACATCAATACATGTGAATATATTTGTTTGTAAGAAACATTTACACAAGTAAAATTTACAGAATTGTTTACCAATAATGTCACAGATTTACGAAAACATTTGTATTTAATACCAGAAAGTTTCTCCAATCATATATCATCTAGAAATATGAGCTGGAGTAGAGCTTAACATTTTTTTTGCTAACAAAAAAAGACACCATTATTTGATCTCAGCCTGAAGGATATTGCATTGTCATCTCAAGATGATAACAAAGGCAAAAATACTTTACATAATACAAAAAATAAATGCCAGATATAAGAACAATAAACACAAGCCTGGTTGCTGCTGGGCCAAAGTCCACTCCTACCTTTATTCTGACTGAATATAATTACTGCAGTTTTTGTAGAGTATAGATGATAAATAAAGAAAAATCATAAGAATATGTCTTTTTCAGTATTTATTGGAATGAAAGAAGCCCGCACATATTTCTAACATAAATTTTGGTACATATATAAGACTTGTCGATTTGGCTTAGTGAGAGACATGACTACTTACTGGTTGCTTATGATTTCAAATCATGGTAGGGGATGGTAATTTTCACCCTCCCCCACCAAATTTGGTGAGGATATCCTTATTGTTCGTATTAAACTGAAAAAAAGAGTCAACTCCAGATTTAGGCAGGAGTTCAACAAAATACCAAGAATTTACTGCCAGTGATGGCAATTGGTTTTGGGGATAAGGTGTATGGTGAGGCTGGGTTTTCAGAATTAGGTATATGGTAATGTAAAAATTACTTATCATATTGTCAGCAGACCAAGTGTTTCATTTATTTCCTTAATTCTGGTTGGAGTGTTAATTCAAATTAAATCTTCCTGACATGATTTTTTTTTCTGATTTCGTGGGTTAGTCTTTAAAGGTATTCATTGATCAATACTTTTATCAAAACTGTGTACCACACACTGAAGCTGATTATGTTTTACTTGAATCTAATAATTTCAGTTCCTTTTCTTATGTAAACTTATTGATTATTCAACTAAATAGGCTTGTTTTGTACATGTAATATTTTGCGGCGGTGGGGGGGAGTTGGGCATAAAAAACATTTGAAGGTATGATAACAGTGCATGTGATATTGAATGTATGTTTTTTCATTGAATAAGATTTTCTTTTTCTTTGTAGACATTGAACATATGAAAAACCTGGACATAGAGAAGTAGGCATATGCAGTACCTCAGCTATTGGTTTCTGTTGAGATATGATCATGTTTCTCAAAAAAATATCAAAAATATAATCAGAAGAACAATCTGAAAATGCTAATTTAAAGAAAAATGGGAACTCATGAAACTTCAGCTCCGGAATACAGCTTACAAAATAGAATTAGAGAAAAAAAGAAAAAATACAAAGCAGAAGTTGAATTTTGAGGCAAGAAAGGATTAGACAGATGAATAAGAATTCCACTTTGGCAATGAGCTCTGATTGCAGTAAGCCAGAATAATCAGCAGAATTCCACAAGGAATTAGTTTTCATACAATTTCAGCTGAACATGATCTAAAAAGACATGGCCATGTTTACACGTTTCTCATGTGACAGGAATGAATAAATACTCTTAATAAATCAGCCCGGAGCCTTGCTTTATTCATATATGTATACATATTTAAAAAAAAAAAATTATATATATATATACACATATATATATATATATATATATATATATATATATATAGATATACATACATACATATATATATATATATACATATATATATACATATGTATACACACACACACAGAGCAATATTTTCATAGTTTTTTATACTAAATATCCATCTTATATACTGGCGTATACAATGTATGTATATATATATATATATATATATATATATACATATATATATATATATGTATACATGTATATGTATATATGTTAATGTATATATGTATTAAGAAATGGACATATATGGTCCGTCGGAATGATTATAAATTGTGTTATATTATGTAGTAACTCACTTGAGATGATCTCACATCATTACACGGTTACTGTATCACTCGCCTCAGACAACATAAATAGAATAAACAATTAGATAAATGTGGCTGCTGCAGGAATTGAACCTGCCACCGATAGGGTAGCAGCTTCAACGTAGCATTGCTCTTACCATTGAGCTGAACAGTCCCTAGTAATGCCAAGGCCTAAATAATTGCTTTCACACCAAATTTTTGTTTTTTTATTCTCGGTCCATTCACCTCTTTCAATGCGACAGATATATATTGAGAAATAGACATTCATGGTGCAACAGAGAGTTATGACGGGAAATCATCTCAAGTAAGTCTGTATATAATATAACAATTTATAATCTTATATATGTGTATATATGTATATATCTCATCACCTTTATCATCAGCTGTTACAGGTACATTGCTGGACAAAGGCCTCTCCCGGCTCCTTCTGTGTAGTTTGTGACTGTCTTCCTAGCACGTCAGTCATATCGTCCTAGCAAAGCATCCTATCTCATCTCTCTATCTGGTCTGGTTTTCTTCTTCCTCAGTTGCTATCCATTGAACACCAATCAGCTAACCTTTCGCACCATCCTTCCTTCTTGTTATGCGACTTTCTCACCAACATTTTTGTCACTTAATCACTTCTATGATATATTTCACTTTGGCCTGTTTCCTGATCCATGACCTTTTCCTATATTCTAAAGTTATTCCTAGTATCGCTCTTTCCATTGATCTTTGGGAGAGTCTGTTTTTTCAAGCGATTTTGTTACTTTTCATTCTTCACATATATATATACTTATGTGCTGAAAGATAACCCAATGTATTCGATGGATTTATCTGTGAAGATGTCTCCAGTCACTTATGCTCATACCTATGTCAAGTAACCAATATTTCTCAAACTAGACTTGTTCCCTCAAAACTGTTTTTAGTCTTTTCATTTTTGATATTGTCAAACATGATATCTTTAAACACTGATTATAAAGTCTAATAAAGTTAGTTTCAAGATTTTTCTTGTGTACCTTGTACTTTCTGCAAATGTTAGAAGTTTCTTAAAGCAAAGACTAATCAATTTACACATTTTGACCTTAATATCTTTGAAAGATGAAAAAAAATTAGCCATCTTGAAGTTTTAAATCTCATATACAGTGAGTGCATTAAGTATTCAATACATTTCAAAAAGTTCATTTGAACATCCTTATACAGTTTCAAAATAAACAGAATTTGGACTAAAGATTAAAAAATATATAAATCAAAAAATTATTAAACAAGAATTAACACTGAAAAGTAATGGACAAATATCAGAAGACTTCAGTCTAAATTTGTCAATTTTGAAGATATATAAGGATGTCAAAATTAACCCTTTGAAATGTATTGGATTCTTTTTGCGCTTATTGTACACATACATAACCTTTCATAACCAAGACATACAAATTATGAGCTTTACAAAAATATTTACCTATATATTTTGTGGAGATTATTTCTTGGTATATTTTTTTTCCAGTTTACATAGCTTTTCTTTTATGTCATGAAGTTTTTGCTGTATTTCTTGACCAAATTAAAACTTTTCACACATTCACTTCAATTGTTATTCAAAGAGGTTTTTTTTTTTTTTGATGATTGAATCCCTTCTTGTCATTTTGTGTTGTTCACACGATGTATCGGAAAAATCATTATTTGGCCTTCTTCAGCTGTAATATGCAATACCCATAAAGATAGCCTTTCTCTCTTTAGTAATGTAAAGTAGAATATAGTATCAAATAGAGAATTTATATGTCAACATCGACACTGGTAAGTCAAGTTATAATACACATAGTACAGCTTTATCATAATTTTCAACATAAAAATGTTTGCTGTCCATTTCTTTGTTGAACAAAGAATTCCATCTTATACCTTTGTTGATCAATTGCCTAAAAAACTTGTTGAATGTTAATAAGCTGTTATAAAATCATAGGCAGAAGGATTTTTTTTTCAAATACTATTCATCAATATTTTATCATGTATTTTCTCTTGTGAGTTCCTTTTTTGAATTGTAGCTGCCATTTTGGTGTAAAGAAAACTACATTTAACAATCATCAGTATCATTTAAGATCAAAATTATTTATCGCAATTTGATTTGAGATATCACATTCTAATCAGACTTGGCTGCGTATGTCTGTTTTATGCAAAGCCAAGGTATGATGAGAACCTTTTGTATGGCAATTGACTGGTGGCTTCTTCACTTGATTTTGCAGAGGTTAGTTTTACCAGAAGTCATTTTAAAAAATTAGCTATCCACCTTCCTGTTTCAGAATTTTTTGTCGTTATAAATAGACAAAAATCTATTGAAGGGTATATATTTAGATATGTGCGCATTTCGGATTTGTTCTTTATAAGTACAAATTTACAAAATCAGACATACAAAAATAATTTTTTAGGGGAACCTGGAAGTAAAGTCATTTTTATATAACCTAACTTTAGATGCAATTTATCTGCTATTTAAGACCAACAAAAATTAGATAAATATTTTCCTAAATGAATGGTTACTATTCTTCAGATGCTGATAGAATTTTTTTTCCAGATCCTATCCTACACAATAAATGAGAGGAAAATTGAAAAGGGTCATATATATCAATGTAGACTCCATGAATTTTCCCCAGGTAACAATGCAACAATAGCCACTAGATGAATTTGCAGTGTTTACCCAAATCTAAATGTAAGAAAGTAACACTGAAAAGCTCAAGTCTAATTGCTTGGCTGTCTCAGAGATGACCCACCAAGCCACTGACTAACTTTTTGCAGTATTCTTGTAAAACAGTGGCCCATTATTCATTGAAAATAATGTTCAAGCACTTGAGATTTCTAGAATCCTTTTGATGATATCACTTCTCCAAACTTCAGTATAAATTTGTGATGGGATTCAAATCAGAGTATTGGTTAAACTAATATCACATCTCTATATTGTTCCTCACAAATCATTCTCAATTTGTCATATGCTTCAGTCTTAAGGGAAGTTCAAATCATTTTTCATTTTCCATTTCCATCTCCCACACAACACCTCACCGTACAAGTGGAAGGTGAAATTAAAATGAATAAGAAAAAGTCAAACAAAATTCAATGAATACCCAAATGAAACCTCAAAAAGATAAAAAGCAGCTTGAACATTGGTTACCAAAAGAACGATTTGTGATCAATAGCACCGGAATAGTTCAAAATCCCATGCAAAACAAAGGCAAAGAGAAACAGAGAGATAGAGTGTAATTCACACACTAGTACTTTGAGCTATGAACTTATTTTTGGAATAATTTCCTTTATTCAAAATTGAACTTTTCGGCCTCAACTTAGCTATTTGTGTGCAGAAAAAGATGGTTGCTCCTATGAACATCATTCATTTTCCTCTTATACATGATCTGTAAAACATGCAGATTGGAATATGATATGGATGTGATATTCCTTCAATGATTCTGAAGTACTTAAAGTGATTGAATGAGCCGTGAGTAGAACAGTGTATCAGCATTTAATAACTTTTGCACAGAAGCTGAAAATGAAAAATAATTAGAACTTCCAGCAAGACTGAAGCATATGGCAAATTGAGAATGGTTTGTGAGGAACAATAAAGAGTGGCTCCATTAGCTCAGCCAATACTCTAGTTTGAATCCCATCACAAATTTATACTGAAGTTTGGAGAAGTAAAATCATCAAAAGGATTCAAGAAATCTTGAGTGCTTGAACATTGTCTTCAAGGGTTAATGGGCCAATGTTTCACAAGAATGCTGCAAAGAGTTGGTCAAGTTTCTTAGAAAAAAAATATCCAAGCATTAACTGCAAACAAAGTATTTTCAACAAAATATTAATGTTTTCACTTACATAGATCTGAATTATCTTCAATTACTTTCAATTCCACCGGTAATTACCTCAGGTAGGTAATGAGTAGGTATAGAGTGGGTAATGAAGTTTCTTTTAATCATTTTGCTTCTTCTGAGTATGATTTCCAAACATTTTTTCTTTGTTGAGATATTTGATACTATGCACTAATGATATTTAAATAGTTTAAGCCGTAGTTGAACACATTGCTGAGAATTTTGTATAAAACATTTGTTCAAAATTTTTGGCTATCACAGTTTCTTTTTTAAGGTTGTTTCTTATTTTTGTAATTTCACTTTTTTCCGTTTGTTCTCCCCTTACAGAGCTCTGTATCCTAGCAACTAACTACTTTTTTCTTGACATCAAAATTAATTATGCATGTTAATTTCAGGCGATTTATACCATGTAAATTTGTTGAATAAATATTTCTAAAATTGGATTTTTTACTTTGTAGCAGATATGCATTCAATTAAATGTTTGACTGTAATGATACAAACATATCTACCTTCCCTTAGAATATGAGAGAATTTTTAAAAAAAATAACTGATTTTTTGTCTACATCATCCAGGTGAAGAGTACATTATACCATTTTCATTATGGTATTCATTTGGATTAAACCAGTATATTTTTCTGATAGATACATACACACTGATATTTTTATGTCCATTCATATACACACACGCACATATGTAATTATGGCCCTCAGCTGTGCATAACCACATATGTTTAAACACTAAACACACATTTATCCGGTCTTTTATTATGATCTATCATGTTTTTTATGGTTTGGTGATAAAATATATTCTATCTTATTTTAATACAATGAAAAGAACAAACCAGAGAATTGTTTGTGAACCATCTCTGTGGAAATCAAGTAATGTATTCAGTCAGTGACAGATACAGAATTAACTGACATTGTTCACAATAAGCATTGATATAAGATCAAGAAAAAGACAGAATTCTCAGCACAGAGTTGTTTATTGCTTGTATATGGTTGATGTCCCCATTAGAATTTTTATTGGCTGCAAGTTTAGGCTGGGTTTTTGATTGTAATTGCAAATACTGATGTTAATGATTTTGTTTCATTGGTATCACTTCAGTTCTGCTGAGTGTGTCGGTACTGGCATAGCAATGTTGCTTGATATCTTGAAGCAATTATCAGGAATAATCTCAATAATATTTCTAAATTGTTAGTAATTGCTATACATGGTTGGTATCATAGCAGAAAAACATTTATAAAGTTAGTAGAGACATATGTATTTGCTTAATTTTGCCTTTGTCCACATGACATTTTCAAAAGATCTCAACGAATTTTGCTGAGATTTGTAGAAGATTAGTTTATTGGCTAAAGACCAATTGATTAAATTCTTAGATTGCTTCCGGATTTGACTTTTCAATTGAGGGCAAATTTTCATATATTAAGGTATCAGCCTGAAATATAGAAGATTGAAATTAATACTATATCTATCTCTGAACTAATTTTGATTCAGTTTCTAATCACAATGGCATTTACAGAGGTATGTGCTCTCTGAGTGCTTTCTAATTTGTACTATGGCTTAAGTTTTTAGCTTCACTAATGTACATGTTGCTGTGGCTTTCATAGACAATAGCAATGTCTATTTCAAAGATACATGCTCATAAGGGGTCAGACTTTATGGTGTGTGGAGCAGCCTGCCATAATTGTCATGTAAAATAATTTTCCATCCATCTAACGAAAATACAGCTACAAGGTATTTCAGTTACTTCTTGTGAGTTGCCAATTTAGATGTTTTACATCTAAATTCTGATAGAGTGTTGAAATCAAAGGAGATTGCTTACAGAAAGTATCAAGAAAGATCTGTAATCTTCAATTCAATAAAAGATAAATAATGATTTATCTTTTATTAGACTTCCTAAAACTGTCGCACGGTCTTGTGTGCTGACTAATACATCTGACAAATGTCAACTTCAGATGATGACCAAAGTAACCACAATACTCACAGATTTCTTCAATCTTAGCTGGATAATAGCAAAACTTTTGAGATGTAGAGGAGACTAATGAATAAAGTTTTTGAAAAACAGAGCTGCCACTTTGGTTTCAAATTTAGTGATAAATCTCAAAAGTAATATCATGGAGCTGTGGATGAAGAGAGAGAGAAGGTTGCACTATTTGAAGATGCCCCTTAATGCAGAGTAGGGGGCTTCATAAATAGTAGTTCACTTACTTTATTTCTACTGGAAAATTTTACAAAATGTAGGACCGGCTCCTCAAGTAGTAAAACCTCCCAGGCTTCCAAATCCACCCTCCAATCTCTAGCTGTGACTCTGTAATCAACTATTAAAATATTACAACTCAAATCTTTCACTTCTATAAATTAAATGTCAGAGATAAAGTGCAGATCAGACAAGACAAGAGATGAATGCACAGTTTAAGATGTGAACATTTTTGCCCAGATCAGCTGAAATGAATTACAAGAATCATAGGATACTATTTGAAAAAATGAATATCAAGTATCAAGTATAATAAAACTGACATTTTAAAATGAAGCTGGAACTTTAAAACCTTTTATTAACCCTATATTTCACTCACTGAGAAACTGCAAGATCAGAGACATAGCTAAGGAGGGATGGGGGCCTTTTGAACCCAATGGGACTCCAATGGAGGTGGCTTCCTCAAAAGCTCTGTAAATAGTTCACCCATATTTTTACCAACAAATCTCACTAAATACTGGAGAAGCCAAGCTCCCTGTTCCTCTCAAATCTAGAGCTAGGCCTCTGTACAATACATATAAATGTACATGATATATATGTAAGCGTTATTTTAGTAATAATGGCAGTATGATATACCAATGATGAGAGAAATTTAGTAGAGTGTTATGTTGGTAGTGGCATTGCTTGTTGAGAGTTACAAGAAAACCATTTTCAGAACATTTCTTGTAAACAAATTGACAAGATAAATGGGTTCAGTTCATAGTTATAAAAAGAAGGTCAGAAAACAAAGCAACGGAAAAAAATGATTGTTTTCACTTAAATATTTATTGCTAGTCTAGATTTTTAGACAAAGTATTTTTTGTGCTTTTTAACCCCTCTGTTTTACAATCTCAATCCATAGTAAAAATAATTTTACGCCGAGACATTATTAAGAGTTTGAGTTGATTTCCTAGTATTTTCAACTTTGTGCATCATATTTTTTGAGCTTTGGGGTATATCTATTAATCTAAGGAAAATCTGTGGCTGGTTCAATTCCTGCAGCAGCCCCATTTTCTTCAATTATTCATTTTATCTACGTTGTCTAAGATGAGTGAGATGTTAACCATGGAACATCAAGAGATCTTTTCAAATAAGTTTCTATATAATAAAACACAATTTATAATTCATTCTGTCCAACTAAATATGTCCATTCCTTTATATATATATATATATACTTGCGAGGATACCCAGCATTGCCAGGAAAAAATAACCTTAAATTTGACAGTAGAGTAGAAAGTATGTTCTTTAATATATTTCTTCATGCACAACACAAGAAATGGGAAAATGATTTATTTGCACCAATAGCTTTTTTTCCATTCAATGTCGTAGATTCATGGCCTTAGTTAAATTGTGATTAAAAATGTATAACAATCGTTTAACCACTGAAAGGGGAAGAATATATGAGATCTGCTTTTTTTGTTTTGTTTTATTCAGAAGAAATTTTAGGTACTTTCAACCAATTAGTCCTCCATTATATTTTGAAAAGTGTCAATTTTTGAAGAGGACGAATTTTTCGTTTGTCGGTTTGGGTCTATTTGCATTGTAACTCTAATGCTAATCTGGACCCTTATTTTACACCAGTTTATTGAAAGGTTAATTGGTCAGGTTACTTCCATTTTGAAATATTTTTTTCTCGGGTATGTTTCACTGACACTTTTCTAAAGGTAACAGAGGTGTTATTGATTGGAAGTACAAAAAAATAGCCTCTACTTTTCTGTTCAGCAACTGATTATAGTGGTAAACAACAGATGTTTGCACTGATGGATAGAAATGGCAAATTTATCAAATTAGGGACAAGCTATCAAGAATAACTGAATAATACTATTGAAATTTGTACACTTCAAAAATAGAAGTACCACAAACTGATAAACCAATAGATACTAGTGATATCACAGACATGAAAGGAGACAAATTAACATTTGCACGACAAAACTCGGAAAAGCTCCAAATAGAGATGGCATAGCAACAAACCATCTAGAAGATGCAGGAGAGGTCTCTCACGGAATATTAGCACAGCTATTCATACATTGCACACAAAAAAGAAAAGTACCTCAAAACTTATGATAAGGAATAGAGATCCTACTCTAGGAGAGAGAAGATAAGCACAACCTCAGCAACTACTGCCCTATTAAACTATATCCTATGTGCATAAACTATTCATAATACTCACAAACAGGTACGGGTATTCTAGATGAAAATACACAGCATTATAAGCATTGGAATATTTACAAAATATGTGGACTGATATAAATAGAGAAAGTAAAACAGAAGGGCTTAAGATGAATAGAACAAAGGTAGGAGTAATGTTCAATGTCAAAGCCCTCATTCAAAAAGAATAGAGGGGGAGCTTTAGTCAAGGCTGATGAATAAGTTTACCTAAGTCAGATAATACAGTTAGAGTAAGACCACAAAATCAAAATAAATTGTCTGGAGAGCATTTGGAATGAATAGAAACATATTGAATGCATCTTGTCAATGTGTTTATAGTGTAAAGTATACAATGAATGAATGCCATGACTTACGGATCCAGAACTAACAAAAAAAAACTGAGACCTAACTCAGAATTCCACTAAGAGGCATGGAAAGAGCAATGGTAGGGATAATTCATAGACATAGAAAAGGATTGACATGGATTAAAGGGAAGACAAGAGTAAAGGATATCAAAAAGAAATTAAGCAAAAAAATGAGCTGGATATGCAGCAAGAAGACGTGATGACAAAATGTTAACTAATTGATGCTAATGGGACAGTAATCACAGTAGGAGAAGACTAGACATATTGAAATCCAAAAAAATTTGAATATCAAAAAAAGGATTCAATGTTGAAAAGTTATCTACAAAACCTAAAAATTTTCAATCAAAATTCTGTAAATTGTCAGGTGTATAAGTATGCTATAATAAACTTTTTGAACTCAACGTATACACTTGGGCACCTGTCATAGATTGATAGTCAGGTAGTGTTGTAGGCCATTGCCTATCTTCCATGTAGGTTAAACATTGTATCACTTCATTCCCTTACTGTTCAGATTTAGCCCCCTGTGACTCCTTGCTTTTACCAAAAAGATTTCAGACCACAGACAAGTTCAAGGATATTGCAATATGGCAGCTGATGTCAATCCTGAAAAGTGTGTGTGTGTATGCAAACAGAGCTCCTATGCATGGAATTTTTGCTGTATAGAATGTAGATTTTCTTCTAAAGTAATTATTAGAGCAGATAATCAGAGAAAGTGCAGGCATGTGAGCAATTGACCCTGTTCATTCAAGAGAACTCTTTCAGGAAAACATCAATGTATTGATTGATATCTGAAGTTTAAATTCATTTTAAAAAGAATGATATTATTATATATATTCTTGTTCATTACTAACCACTGTGGCCGAGGGATAGAGTAATCAAATCACCACAGTTCCGTAGGTCATTGTTAATTCCCCCACGAAGTCATACCAAAGATTTTAATAAATGGTAACACCTCTCTATAGAGCAATCACCACAAAGATTAGAACTGAGGGACCTCTGCCCAAGGCTTAGGGGTTATGGGTAAATCATGTTAAATAAACTTCTTCTCATATTATCACAGGTTGAGCAACAACAAGCCTGGTCAGTATCTAGATGGGTGGCTGACTGGGAATACTAGATACTGTAAGCAGAACAAAGCTTTTAGGCCAGGCAAGCTGGAAGTGAGACTAATTGCTCATATGCACCCAACTCCATGGGTCCCTCGAATGATGGTATAACTAGAGAATGATGATACATTCTAGTTAATGAGACTACTGTTTTTCTTTTTCTTTTTTTCTATTGACTTTAAAATGGGATTATTTATTCCACTTCCACAGAAATAAATCATTGCCTTTGCTGCTACCACTTGTCTGCTGCTGCTGCTTGCCAGGTATGAGAGCAAGATTCAGCATGGATTCTGATGCAACCTCACAAGAGGATCAAGCAAACTAAGATGAAAAGAGAAATTGTTTGGATAGAAAATTATGCCAGCATGTAGTAGGGTGGGGGTAAAGTGTCCGTAGCATTAAAAGTGTTTCACTTATTGTTTTCTTGGTGCTTTTTCATTGGGTTGAAGTGGGAGGATTTCATTGTGGCAGTAGCATACGGTTGGAGAGTAAATTGACCGAGTTTTTGTGGTTAAGCCCAAATGGATCGAAACGGGGAAGGAGGCTTACCAAGTCTTAGTCTAGTAATGAAATCATAATCTATATGTTATTGATTCAGAGATTACATTTCATGAAAAGTACAAAACCATATATATATATACATATATATGCATACACACACAGACACATGGTTGCATATTGATGAAATAGAAGACATTTTATTTTTGTGTATCCATCTCTAAGTATGACTACCTGTAATATGAAAAACTGAATAACTAATGACTAATGAGTCATGAAATTTCGCACAAATACTGTTTTCTATTTCTTTTTAATGAATGAAATTAGTTTTATCTCATTAGAACATAATAATTTTTTAAAATCCAAGATGTTATTTGGCTCCTTTAGACCAACTGAAAATGTTTATGATGAAAATGTACACCCAGACTTTATTGAAGAACAAAAAATTGCATTAAACACACGAGGTGTTGTGAAATCACCAAAGTTAAGCAGCGTTGAGTCTGGTCAGCACTTAGGCAGGTGACAATTTGGGATTATCAGGTACTGTAGGCAGCTGGGGACAATGTAAAGAGCCTCCCCTGGCAATCCTGTAAATCCTCCCAAGGGGGAGCCCGAACTCTTCACTAAACTGGAAAATGCAAACCATAGATACCCCTACCCCCACCTGTGAATTCTCTGACTGTCCTGGCTGCAAATGGCCAGAAATGGTTCGATGCATTTCATTCAGTGATAGATATTCAACACTGAAAGAAAGATAAAGAAAAATACAACAAAATATTTCAATTTTAAAGGGAAGAATGTTTTCGCCGATTCAATCGTTTTTCATTTACTTGGATAAACTCAATATAAATGCTACATATTAAGTTTAAATGTCATTAAATGAATAATTTAACTGATATCTAAACATGTGCTTCTATACATGCAATAAAGATAAACAGTAATCAACAGCCAGATTAACTTCTTGGAGTCTAAAATCTATAGTGTCCACAGTGATATTTAACGCTTCAATTCAAATTCCTATTTCTACCAGAATTTTGAATCAGATTTTCTTCACTTCATCCGAGCAAGATGTATTTGCTATTATATATTCATAGAATTTGATTCATCAACTCACTCCTTGTTCAAGCAAAGCGCAATTAAACATTTTTAAAAAGATATCTATACAGAGAAATTTTATAAACGGAATGCACAAATAATCCCAAGAAACCATAAATGAACTTCAATGACATGAATGTATTATATCCATTGTTGAATTAAGATGGAGTTAAAAAAAAAAGCAACCCCCATTCCTGACTCAAAATCTTGGATCCGCCCCGGAAACCAGTGTACCAAAGACCACGTTATTGAAAGGTGAGCAATTTTCTTCAACATGTTATATGTATTTAACTTTCTTTTTCCTTTAGAAAAGCATGAATTCTCTTGTAGCTTTGTGTCAGGAGCAAGGGTGGGTGTTAAGTCATACCAAGGCAATCTAACTAAAAAAAAGGTTACACTGACAAAGAAATCTCAGGAATCCAAGTGAAAGAATGGATATAGGACTGGCAAACCCATCTGCAACTGAAAACACAAATGCAGTCCTTTGCTCCGCAGGGAGCCGACGGGAACCAATGATGATGATGATGATGATCTTCTCAGTACTCCAGATTTATAATTCAAAATTGTCATTCAATTACTTCCTGACAAGGGCAGGATGTGAAACAAGGTCAGTTTCTAATGCATGAGTCAGCACATGCTTACCGTACCTGATGTTTCGAAGTGATTACCCATCTAAGTACTGATCAGGCTTTACACTGCTTAACTTTAGTAATCGTTGAGAACTGGTGTTTCAGCATAATTTCCAAAGTTCTATGTGCAAGAGAGAAAAGTTGAAGGTAGAAGAAAATTAGTGACAATGAAAATGGAAAAAGGACAATGAAATGAGGGATATAATAACCACCATAGGATTTGGATAAAAAGGTCTAATTTCCACTTTCCAGCTAGCTAAAGAAGCTATAATTTTACTACATGCCAAGTAAGCGGAGGTTTCTCACCTTTTTTTTCATCATCGACCAGTTTAATATAGACAATATTCTTGCAGACTGGCTGATAGGCAGTTTTTGATCACAAATGGAATATTAGTGAGAATCCAACTGTTATTTATAAGGGGCTAATACACTCAATTTAATTTCTAAAAGGTTTTATCTAATTAATTAAATCTCAAGATCCAAGGAAGTTCATTAGTTTTCATTTTATATTTATTTTGTTTCCCTTGTTACCCAGTTGTACATGTTTGCACAGTCGACATCCTAGTGGTTTTGCAACCTCTGCCCTGTAGGATCTAGTCTATTTGATTTTCCTTTTTAGGGATGTGAATAACTGATTATGGATAAAATTAGACAGGTATCGGTTTTGCATGCGTAGATGGGCTGGCAAAGAGAATAGATGGATCAAGTTACCTGAGTGATTCCATCATGTCAGGTTTCGGACCTCAAAGAGTTATAAATACAAAAAATGTTCGAGGAGAAATGAGGAAGTGCATTCTATGAATATTTGGTTGCATAGATACACATCTGTGCTTTAGAACAAGGCCAGCTTATTAGCTGGATTGAGAAATGGTACATGAATAGGTAATTCCATATGAACCATATTTTTCAGGGCTGCTTCTTTGATGACTCATAAGAGCTTAGTACTTGGAGCAGAAAAACAAGAAGCACTACTCTTGCCTTGATTTTCGTGTTTTCAGCATGACTGCCTGGAATATTATATTGGCTGATCAATGGATTGTACTATTATGCATGCATACGCACACACAAACTCATATATAGATAAAGCTTTACATATATATATATATATATATATATATATGTGTGTGTGTGTGTGTGTGTGTGTGTATAGAAAGAGAATCAGGTGGAAAAAAGTGAGGGAGAAAAGAAGACGTATTCAAATATATATTTAAGCATACATATGCACATACCAAGAGATGAATTCGAATACATATTTAATCATAAACACATGAATATACTCACTCACACACGTATGTGTTTTTCTCTGTGTGTGTACATGTAGACTGAGTACCACTCATAAGATTTTCAACAGGAATCTTGCAGTATTTCTGTCCATTCAAATACTGATGAGCATTACTGAGCATTTGTATATATATGTATAGTACCTCTCAGAATTATTGCCACCCTTGAATCTTTTGTATAACCTGTACAATACCTTCAGAAATAGATGAAAATCTACCAATTTTATGTTACCAAAATATTTTAATAGGATAAGTGATTCAACAAAATTCATTTTTTTCAACTTTCATAAGGTAATTTCAAAGAAATAAAAAAAAAACATGACTTAGATATAGGCATCCTTGCTTTATATTGTATTGATAACAATGACTGCTGCCAAATATTTATTTTGGTCATCTATAAGCTTATTGCACTTGTCAGCTGGTAGTTTTTTCCTACTCTTTCCTTTTCATTTGTTCAAGCTCTTGTTTGCAAGAATCCTACAGTGTATGGTACATGTTGAAGAAATGACCCCAGATTTTCTATTGGATTGAGATTAGGATGGTTTGCTGGCCTGTTCAAAATCTTTTTCCCCTTTTCAACCATCCATGTGTGCTTTTGGATGTGTTTTTTACATTTTTATTGTATTGGGACACCCATGGTCTTTAGCCAGTTTTCTCATACTGGGTAGCATATTTTACTCTGAAATACCTTAGAAATCCTTTGATTCCATGGTTCATTTGATACAGTCAAAGCATCCAATACCAGGAGAAGCAAAGTAATCCTATGACATGAAATGCTTAACTTAGGGTTCCCTATAACAAAGGGAAAATAAGGGTCTGACAATTGCACCATGGCAAAGTCACTGCAAAGAGCTGAATTTTCTATGCACACTTATTTATACGTCTATATAAAGAAACTGTAATAATCCATATGTATAGAATACAGTATTATTGGTTTCCTATACAGACTAGCTTAGACAGCTTGAAACATTTGCGTAACATGCTTACTAAACATTTATAGAACAATTTACAAAATTGTGGTTACATGACACCTTTCTCACATGCTATGTTATGATTCTTCATGATTATTGAATATATTAGGTATACTGAGTACAACAAGTATCTAATACACTGCTAAAAACTTTATCTTAACAACCTTATACTTTTAAATTGACAAATTTGGATCAAAGATTTCCTCATTTTTGTCCATGACTTTCCAATGATCAGTTTTTTCTCAATATTTTTAATTATTCTCTAATCATTTTTCATCTATCTCGGAGATTTCTACAACAAAGTTTTCTTATGAAGATATATGCAAAGTAAAGCAGAGCAGAGTATATTAGTATCATGATTCTTTAGCTTACCATTTACATTTCAAAAACCTGACATAAAAAGATAATTGGGACAATTAAAAGCTTTAGACGTATATGTGTATTTTCTCTATAAGTATGATTATGCAAGGAAAAGCAACAGAAAAAAAATATATTGAAAAGAATCGCAAAATTTTGAAGAAAATGTAGAGAAGTGATATTACCCAGGAATGTCATGAACTGTTTGAGACTGTTTCTATTTGACAAAGGAACTCTTTTATGATGGAAATTAAGTTTGTTAGAATAATTATGATAGATGAAATAGAAAATGAATTTTGCAAAAATTCATCTAAAGGGAGATAATTTTAATCGGTTGTTATTCCTCTTGATACTAACATCAGAATTCAATATAGAAATTTTGAGGTAATTATCATCTTCATTTAATCTTGAGCCTTCCACTAAACATGTTCACTGGAGTTATAATTCAATAAAATAATATAATAAAGTGAATTTTCAAATGATTCTTTGTCTCTTTGGTCAATGAAACGGAACTCCTTTGAAGGATCAGATATTGGTCTGATGCTATTGGTTGGCTGCCCAATTCTTTCAGCTCAATGCTTACTCATGACCTCAGGTAGAAACGGATGTACAACAATTGAAGCAGCATTGGTCATCATGAGACACTCAGCTTCCTGCCCAATCAAACAGAAATTTCGGACCTGCATTTCACTTATCTACAATGTTTTGACAAGTCAGGAGAGACAAATACGTAGCAAGATAGATATAAATGAACTGGCACTTATAAAGAAAGCTAGATCTGAACGGATCACCGGATAGATATGAAAGACTGTTACGTATAAATAGCATAACTGACAGAATAATTGGCAGAGAGACTAACAGATGGTCTGGAATGATAAAATGAGCAAAGAAGTAAATAATTTGGCAGTAAGACATACAGAAGTTGTAACCCGCAGAATGGGATTGTTCAATTGGCAAAGGTATTTCCTCTTCAATTAAGCAAAAGAAACCTGATTCTGAATGGAGCAGCAGGTGGTAAGTCATTGAGCTCTTTACCCACTTTAGTGAATCAATTCATTTACCATTGAAATTGGTGCTAACCCAAATGTCAAGGCCAGCATTAAACCTAGAAAGTTTATGTTAAGGATTTGTGATGTGCTCTCTTTAGTACACAGGCCTTTACCAAAATGATAGTAACAGCATTCTTCTTGTCTGTGAGCAATAAAAAACTAGCATATTCAATCAATTAAAAAAGAGTTTGTTTTTCCAGAAGCTTTTGGTTACTCTTTGCATTGGCTTTATGATAAATAAAAAGCTGGAAAGTCAGACAAGAGATGCACAAGTTCACGCATTCAAAACTTTCAGACCTCTATAGGAGGGAGAGAAGTAGTGGGAAGGTTTCGGTATGTCAGCCTGCCAGTCAGTGACAATCATCGCCACTATAAAACTGCACTTTACCAATGGAATCAAGTCTATAGTAGGGAAGAGGTGATAATCTACCGAAGAAAAAATAATTTCCAAATTGAAGGCTAAAAATTGATCAAATATTTCAAGGTCAATTTTTCTCATTTATATATATATGTATATATATATACATATATATATATATATATGTGTGTGTGTGTGTGTGTACATGAATACATGGGAGATACAGGATGGTGAAAGGGTTACAAGCACAGAAATTGGAATCAATAAACCAAGTTTGAATTCTGGCTGAGGCTACTCTTGTTCATTTTGCACTAATACCTTCGGGGAAAGTATGCATCTAATTCTCTTCACACCCAGCCACAGATATATGGATGCAATGTCCCCTCACTGGCATGCTAGAATGGTTGACAGAGAAGAGTGTTGGTGAGTGTGTACTTGGACAAATCACTTTGCCATAATTATCTGACCAGCCCTGATATACACAACAAACATCTGTTACCCTCCCAATAGTCAAGAGATGATGATGATGAAAATAATATGATGGAATTATCCATCACCTCCAAATCTGCCCCGAAGGAGGTCAGTTCCCAAACTGGATGACCAAAGGCGGAGTGATCTACATCCAAAAAGCTCCTGAGAAAGATAACCAGGCAAGCAATTATAGGCCAATCATATGCCTACCATTAATGTGGAAAATTCTGACTAGACAGATTGCAAATAGAATATGTTGTTTAATGGAGAGACAAGGATACTCGACAGTAGAACAGAAAGGATGTGGGAAAGGAACATTGACCAAATGATTCTAAAAATAGTGAGAAAAAAAAGGAAAAATGTTGCAATGGGATGGATTGACAACAGCAAAGCTTGCAACATGATCCCACACAGCTGTTTACTCAAAGGCCTCAGGATATTCAGGATAAGCAAACCAGTGGTGAGGTTCATTGCAACTCTATGGAAAACTGGACAGTAGATTCAGGAGAAAAAATTAGCGGAAGTAGCTATGAAAATAGGATTTTTTCAGTAAGACTTTCTATCCTTACTGCTCTGATATCAACAAGCAGTTTATTGAAGTACAGCAAAGGTTACCAATGCCCCCAAACAAGGGTAACTGTAATGCATAGAGGAAGACAACAAAAAGTAGAGAATGAAGGACTGGCAATAGAAGAAAAATGGGAAGAGAAAAAAAAACTATACAAGAAATTCAAAAGACGGATACAAAATATTGCAGATGAGAGACCATGGAGATGGCTATGTAAACAAGGTGAAGGCACACATCAATGAAGCTCAAACAAACAGCAAATTTCACCTATGTTGAGAAAGGCTGTAAATCACATAATCACTGAATGTTGTAAACTAGCCCAGAAGGAATGGAAGAACAAACGTGACAGGGTGGCAACAACTATATACTGGGAACTAAGCCAAAGACTCGGATTCGACTCTGCAGACAAGTGGTATAAGCACAAAGTGGAGACAGTCCTGAAAAATAGAAGCCAAGATTACTCTGGGACATAAACATTCAAACTGACCATACCAAATGAGAAAACAAGACTTGATAGTCCTGGACAAGGGATGGAAAATCTGCCGAATAATAGATGTAGCTGTGCCTGCGGATCACAGAGTGATCTTGAAAGAGAGTGAAAAGCTAGGAAAATACCAGGACTTGGCAAGGGAACTGAAGAAGGTGTGGAACATGAAAGTCAGGGTAGTGCCAATAATAATAGGTGCACTCAGAACTGAGCAATAGACACCAAAAATGAGATGGAGGAGCTAGATATCAGAGGAAGGATTGATACACAATACACTATAGCACTACTGGGGTATGCATGAACACTGAGGAGAGTACTGAAAATTTGAGCACTGCAACCTCCAGTTGTCAGCAATGGCCTAACAGCCAGGATGAAAAAAGCATGGTCAAGACAGTACAAACCACACTGCTGCTGTGATATATGAAGTTAATATGAGAGGAGGGCTGGAGACCTGAGGAGACTTACTGTTACAGTCTTCAGGTCAACTGGTGTGAGACCACAAATCATAGCACTGATACAGTTTGAAGAGGTGGACTGGGGACTTGAGGGGACTTGCAGTCATTCAGTGTCCAGCAACAACCAAGCAAATGGTGTGGAAAGAAAATACAATAATAATGATGCATAAGTATGTGTAATGTTCCAAGCAGTTGTCAATGTCAAATTTTATAAACTCAATTTTGTTTTCACAAATAAGTTCATATATTCTATAAATGCATATTCTCCCCACTCTCTCTATCACTCTCTCTGTATATAAATATATATATACTGCCTTGATTGAAGTATTCACTCACTTCCAATTGTGGAGAAGTACAGATCAGGGTTGGGTTATAAAAATATATTCCAAACTTTGGACATCCCACAGAGCTCCATTAAATCCATTACAAGATGGAAGGAACATGGCACCACAACAAACTTGCCAAGAGAGGGCCGCAAACCAAAATTCACAGAGGGCTTCAATCAGAGAAGCAAGAATCAAACCAAAGATAGCTCTGAAGAAGCTGGAAAACTGGGCTTTATGGAAGAGTGGCCAGAGAGAAGCCATTTCTTCAAGAAAAAAATTAAAAAAACTTACTTTCAGAGTTTGCCAAAAGGAGACTCCCCAAACGTATGAAAGACGGTACTGTAGTGAGATGAAACTAAAATTGAACTTTTCGGCCATTAAGGAAAATGCTATATCTGGAACAAACTCAGCAGCTTTTATTATAACAAGAACCGCATCTTCACAATGAAGCATGGTGATGGCAGTATCAAGCTGTGCAGATGTTCTTCATTGGCAAGAATTGGGGAAACTAGTTAGAAATGAAGGAATGATAGATGCTACAAAAGACAGGGAAATTCTTGAGGAAATCCTATTTTTAATCTTTTATGAATTTGAGACAAGGACAGAGGTTCACATTTCAGAAGGCCAATGACCTAAAGCAATGCTTGAGTTGATCAGGGGAAACATTTAAATATCTTGGAAGGGTCTAGTCAAAGCCTACACCTCAGTCCAATCGAGTGTCAATGGTACAACTTAAAAATTGTTGTACACCATTGGGAACCCAGAGAGCTGGAGCAGTTTTTACACAAAGGATGGACAACAATCTCTCTGGCTAGATGTTACAAGCTCATATAGACATATTCTTAAAGATTTGTAGCTATCATCATGATCAGCCTCTTAGTATCTATCATAGGACAAAGACCTTCCCGAAGATTCGCCAGATCTCTCTATCATATTCTTTTTAGGACTAATGGGATTTTCTTATCTTTGAAGGTTGGGCCTGCTCTACTGAAAGCTTGCCAACCTAGAGTGATTTCTTCAATTGCTGTAAAAGGTAGGTTTTCAAACCATTGGATTCGGAGGGAGTGAATAGTTATGCTTGCTCATTTTGTGTTTTTTTGCATTATTGTTTATTTCACAATAAAAGAATATTTTTCATCATCATAGTGGCAGGTATGTCAGAAACCATCTACTAAAACTGTCAACATAGGTTTCCCCTGTTTTAAGTGATTCTGGCTGGCTGGCTTTCACTCTATCTATGTATCTACTTACCTATGTTACATGTTCAAGCTGCATCAATTAACCTAGAGAGCTGAAAATTTAAGCAGTTATTCCTTATTATATATAGAAAAAAAAACAGCACTTTTCTCTTCTAAAAAGTGTAATTCGAAATGTAACTTCATGCTAAATTGATCCATAACTTTGAGTCAAAAAGTGTTCATATTTGTTGTTTTTCACCAAAATTTCAGACTTTTGAGTGATCCAGTGAAAGGCAAGAAACGTAAGTTATTCCTTGATCACCCTTTTTTTTCTTCTAATTTTCCAATTGATCAGTGTAACACGGCATGCTGCCAAAACACGTTTGGTTACATGGCAGTTTCTATTTAGTGACTAATAAGACCTGGTGCATGAATCCAATGGCACAATGCCCCAACTCCGATTTTTTTATTCCAATGAATTTACACTGTCTACAAAGAAAAAAAGTGCAGTAAAGAAATATTATTCGTGGAAAGTGCAATTTTAATGTTTTTGCAAAAGTGAACTCATCCATTCCCAAACTCAATCTGAGAAAACAAGTAAAAATAACTGCGATAACCTGAAAATTATTTGCAGTGAAAAAGATATCAAACTATTCAGTAAATTACGAAGAAGGTAGCCTGAAGATATCTGTGCACTGTTACAGAGATACTTCAGCTTAAAAGTTATCGTATAATAACTGATCAATGAGATATGGAAATGTTGGTTCAAGGGAATAAAGTTGGAAAGAAAATTTTCAAAAGAAAGGGGAGAAAAAAAGGAGTAGAGCAGGAAGGTGATGAAGAGAGAAATGGAAAAGTAAATTGAGTCAAAAGAAAGATTAAAGACAAAAGAGAAAGGAAAAAGAAGGAAAAGTGGGAAAGAGATAAATGAATTAATTCTATTGAAATAGAAGAGGTGGGAGAGGATGACAATGCTGTTATTAACAATATTTTGCATTTTCACACTAGATGTATAGTGGTCACAGCTGGAGACTGAGTGACAGCAAGTCTCCTCAGGTCTCCAACCCTCCTTTCCACACTCTCACA
Organism: Thysanoteuthis rhombus; assembly: GCA_963457665.1. NCBI lineage: Eukaryota > Metazoa > Mollusca > Cephalopoda > Oegopsida > Thysanoteuthidae > Thysanoteuthis > Thysanoteuthis major. Next base: position 12,453,489 of record OY735210.1, read on the forward strand.
GTCCAAAGCAGTGCTGTGGTTTAGTTTCACACCAGTTGCCCGGTGGTTATGAGTGCTCTGAGTGATAGTAAGTCTCCCTAGATTTCCAGCTCTCTTCTCACATCTCCCTAACCTATCACAGCAGTGCTGTGGTTCCTACCTTCGTCACCATTTGTAGTGTTTTTAGGATCTTTTTTTCTCTCCTCTTCTCCTGTTAGGCTGCTATTGCTATTGCTAATGCTGCTATTATTATCATTATTTAAAAGAATAATAAAATAAAAATAATAACACATAATAGAATTGATGAATGAATAAATAAATCAACTCAATAAATAATAAACTAAAAAGATGAAAAGTAAAAGAAAACCTAATCTTTTTTGTACCAATTTTTAAAATTACTGAATTTTTGGAATAATTGAACAAACGTAGCCACTAAAGAAGGTGAAGGGTTTTATATGTACGAGTGTTTGCATGTTCCTAAATTCCTTGCCACACCATTTTGTCTACAGACTCAGAACTCAGCATCAGTACTCCACTTGCCATCTTCATCAGTCTGTCCATCATTGAACATAGACCTTCCCAAGTATTTGCTACATCTCTCTATTGCGGGCATCACAGAGCCAATATTTTCCAAACCTGCCCCGTTCATCTGCCATCACATATTCTGCTGGCCTCAGTTTCCCATTAGACCTCTTGGGATTGATATCGTTTTGGGGCCATATTCTGACAGGCTTATCAATGATATCTTGATTCTCCGGAATTTTTGTACTCTATTTTAGCTCTTTTTCAATAGAAAATGCCAGTGATGCTACGGTCGTTGAATTATTGACTGTGATGTCGGGCATCCATATTTTTCTCATTTTCGAAAACAATGTAAAGATAACAAACATTGAGTAATAAATAAACACTAAGCACTAATTCTTATTAGAAAATGAAAATTATACTAAAAAGTATGGCCAGGAAATGGCCAGGACTCAAATTAATCGACAAAACATGCGGTATTTAAGGTACCACAAGTGCATGAAGGGTTAAAAGAGATATTAAAAAAGGAAGCAAAATGCTTTCATTCTTTGCATTTGTCGAATAAAATCTGAATGGAATGAACTTGATGAAAAGTGGACAAAGTTACTTTGAAATCTCGTCACAAAGCAAAAAAAAAATTAATATATTCCATGAAATAAGTCTAAAACAGAAGAATGAAACTAAAATGAAACAGGTCTGATTAGTACCTCAAAAGAAACTGACCAGTGACCAACATCTTTGAGCAGCATGCCATGTTGGGGGTAATCAATAGAAAAAATGGGAAAAAGGATGAAAAAGTTACTTTTCTCACCTCCTGTTGGGTAGAAATCACTTTTCAAGTCTGGAATATCAAAAACAGGCGTGAAAACTTCCATGAACAACATAAACTTACACTGTGAGTACCCCAATAAAAACTTATATAGGGAAAACTTTCAAAATGCAAAACTAATTGTTTTTTCTAAACTTAATAAGGATTAAATGTTTAAATATTCAACCTTCTAACTCTATCAGTATAGCCAGTGCATGCAACACATCCATACTTTCATTGCCAACCAGCCAGCCAGCCAGCCAGACTGACATATAAACCGCAGAAACCTATGTTGACAGTTCCGGTTGACGATTTCTAACAAAATTTCCCAAAGCAAAGAAAGAATTATTGTAAATCTCTAATTTCAAAGCAGAAATAAATAAATGATGAAAGATAAAAATGAAAAACTAAAAACAACAGGAAATAAAGGAAAAATTAACTGGCAAGTTATCTGGAGAATTGAAAGCCACAAATCACAAAGTGAGTGTCTACAAAACCTTGTAAAAGACTAGAATTAGTTGAATTTTCATCTTAAAGGAAGAAGAAAAGACAGAGCAATATAGATTTTATTGTACAGAAGATAAACAAAAGAAAATGGAAATAAACTTTGAAGAAAAAAAAAATTGTATACATTAAATTTACAAACCGTACGTATTTTCAGGAAGTGGTTCACGTTTTATAAAGCAATTTTTATTTTATGCGTACTAATTCATTTTTCTGATTCATGTAGAAAAGCGCACTTTGATGAATATGATTTTTGCTGACCTCTGAAGATGTGTGTGTATGCTTATTCATACTTACATACAAGTGACAAATACTTGCTATCATGCCTCATGTAATACAAACAAGTACAATGTATATACTGTTTAATACATTATACAAAAAATGCACAATACACACATGCTTTTATATAATTTAGGAACTCAAGTATAGACGATAATAAAATATACACACACACATTCAGGGTTGAGCACTTTTTAAGTGAGGTAACTCATTCATTGTCAGCTTATGCAATGCTCTTCCATAGGAATAGAGCACTCTGGTGGATGGGGAATATATGCATAAATAAATATATCGCTTAAATTCAATTTTACTGACCGTCCAATTCCGTGGAGCAAGGGTAAGATACCAGCCTCTGGGTCTGAAGTGAAGGTTTCAATCCTACCTCATGCTACTGGATGGGATAATGGATAGTCTATAGCTACACTGAACAGTTCTAATAAAACGAAACAGCTGTCTGTGGATGATAGTAATATATATATATATATATATAAGTGTTTGGTATATATATTGGCACGGAATTTTGTATATATATATACATATATACATATATGTATATATATATATATATATATATGAATCTATGTAAGGTGTTATATAAACATGTATTTAAGATATTATGTATGTATCATTGGGAAATAGATACATCATTTGAACCTGTGACTGATAGGGTAGCTGCTTCAACATAGTATTGCTCTTACCATTCAGCTGAATAGCTGCTGGTAATGCAATTTGGGCCTTTGATTCCTGCAGTAGCCCAAATTTATTTGAAGTGTTTATTTGATTTACGTTGTATAGGCCAAATGATACATTCACTATGTAATAATGAGAGGTCATTTCAAATAGAGTTTCAATATAATTTAATGCAATTTATGATCGAATCATATATCCATTTCTTAATAATGTATATTTATATATATATAATGCCTTATATATATATAAATGTACAGTGTATAGACACACATATGTAGAGAATTTCATGTATATAAATATATGCAAAGTATTCATATATATATGTGTGTGTGTGTGTGGATGTAATGTGTTATATGTATTTGTATATTTTGTACACTCACACACACACACACACATATATATATATATATATATATATATATATATATGCCAAAACACAGACATTTGACTGATTATTAAAATGATGATATTATAAGAGACACATATAGATAACAAATATTTATCTACCTGATTTATCTATCTATCTGAGTATATATGTTTATGCATGTACATACTTTGTCAAGTCCACCAAGGGAAATGTACTTATGCATATTTTCATAACTTTAATAAATGAAGTGTTAATTTGTGACAAATGTATTCATATGAAATCAAATCTTAGTGACTTGATGTTTTGATTTTCAATACAATGATTTCATCTTATAAATTTCCTTCAAAATAATCGTAAACCCTTTTAAGTCTGGGGATTGGTATACTGGCCGCTATAGGAAAGTCCATTAACATGAGCAGCCAGTACCAGCTTCTAACATGTGTGTTTTGTTACAAATATTGATACATTCCCATGCTGGAGATTGTGACCCTCTGACCCAAATCTGACTTGGAGATTTTGACCAATCTCATGTATATATATCATTATCATCATCATCAGTTTCATAATGTCCATTGTTGGTCATAGACTTTACCCAGGATTCGCCAAACTTCTCAATCATGGGTGTCGTGGAGCCAATCCTTTCTGAATTTATCTAGCTTGTCTCTCCATCTAGTACTCTGTCTGCCCCAGTTGCACATATGATCTCTGAGGATCCACGTCATGAGTCGTGATGTCCATTGATCGTCTACCATTCTTGAGATATACCCGGCCCATGGCCACTTGAGTCTTTAAATAGATTCTATGATGTCTCAGACTCTTGTCAGTTCTCAGATGTATTGTGCTGTCTTGTGGTCTCTCCATGTGAGGTAAAGCATAATTCTTTCATGTTCTCATTGCATGTGCTCAATTAGTGGGTGTGTCTCTTGGTTAGGTTCCATGTTTCACCTCTAAAAGTGACTACCTGGTTGATCCTTTGGTTGTATACTCTTCTTTTTAAGATTAATGGGATCTTCTTGTTTTTGAAGGTCAAATTTGCTCTGCCAAAGGCTTGCCATCATAGAGTGATTCTTCACTAGATTTTTCCTTCTTTTGAGGGTCTCGAAGAAATTTGTTGTATGATGTAATTATATTTGTAATCACATGACTATTAAAACATAGTTTTGAGTTTGGGCTCCTTGATATCAGTATGGTGGAGTCATACATGTAAAGAGCTCAGTATTCAAAGGGTTAAATAAGATTTATGATCTTTGTTATTGTTCCCAACCTGAAGCAAGCATCTTCAAATTCAATGTGTTTGAATGATCATTTTTGTCTCTCCTGTAATATTTGAAAAATAATATAACCTACACGGTATGTGAGTGCCAGTGAATTTAGCCAAAATAATTTAAATGAATCATTGCTGCCAGTACAATGAGGTAAGCTGTTTATTTTTAACTTCACTATTCATATTTGTTGAATGTAATTTAATTTTATCTTAATACTCAATAACCAAAATAAGAAAGATATGTATTTTAAATTCAGTGTGTTGAAATAGCACACAAAAACATAGTTGAATTTGTGATAGCAAACCCAAGTTGATACTGAGAGGTTTATCAAATGAGCATAAGTCCGTGTTCCGTTACTTTCTGAATAATTCATTAAACAGTTTTTATAATCGGACTGCGGGCGATAAGTAATTATAAATATTCTAGTGTATAAGTTACCAGTCAGAATTATCATTACATTCTATTTTTACAAGTTGAATTCTCATTCCTACACTTGATATATTAAAATATCTCCTTGATTTTACAAGTTGAAACAATTTATTTCTCTCTCAGATTTTGTCAAAACAAAAAACCTGAGAGCTTATGCATGGAAGCATAGTTATCATTGATTTTAAAATAAAAAGATTCTAAGAGAAAGAGAATTTTTAGTCCTTATTTTGATTTGAGAGGGTGGCTAAATTGTGATGATATAACTGGGTGGAGTATCAAATAAAGATATTTTTCATTTGATTTCATTTGATGGAAATATTCAAGGACGCAGGACTGGAGAGAGTAGACCACTGCATCAACCTTGGACAAAAAATCTCCTCAAAATAAGAAATCAAGAGAAGAATCATACTAGGTAAGCAAGCTTTCAGCACGGCAAGCTCATACTTCAAGAACAAGAAAATTTCGCAAGAGCTAAAAAGAAGGGTATACAACCAATTCACCCCCCTGACAGTCATCTATGGAGCTGGAACATGGAACTGAACCAAGAGAATGACCTACAAACTGAGAACCATGCAACATGCACATGAGAGAATCATGCTCAACCTCACATAGAGAGATCATAAGACAGCTCAATATATTAGAGGAAAGACAGGAGTCTGAGATATTGTAGAATCAATAAGAAAAACTTAAATAGCAATGGGCTGGTCAAGTTGTGAGGATGTCAGTCAGCTGCTAGACATCCCAACTCACAATACTGATCCCCAGAGAACACATACAACATTGGGTCTTACAGAATATAAGATGGCATGACAAATTAGATAAGTTCAGAAAGTACTGGCTCCTTGATGTCCATGATAGAGAGATCTGGTGAATCTTTGTGAGGGTCTATGACCAACAATAGATGTTGAAAGGCTGATGTTGGATAAAAGTTGCAAAAACTTATCCAAGAATCTATCGACTTTTTTTTTTCCCCACTGTGATGTATTTAAGCAAGGAAGATTTCTTTTTGATTATAAATAAACACAAAATTTCTATTTGGGTCTTCCATGCGTGAAAAAATTACCTTATGTAGATTTTTGAAGGTTTTACACAGATAGAAGGGAAGTCCACCATTCTATTGAAGGGAATTTTCAATGTAACTTTCATTTCAGTCAATTAAAAAAAATAGCAACTAAAAAGTCCAGCTGAAGGTAAGTGATAGTCGTACAAAAATATTTTTCAATTGATAAAGGGAATAGAAATTATGAGCATGTGGCAAATGTCGGACACGAGCATTAAGCATTGTTCATCGACTGTGTGCATTGACTGTTTGCAACTGTTCGAGGAACATTTGCAAACAAACAGGATATATTTTTGCTTTAATGTCTGATTATAATTTGGGTGCCATTTGCAAACATAGAATGAACATTCAAAGATCATGTTCGTTATGGGTGGGTTATACTGTTTTTTTTCCCCCAGAAACATCCTATAATAATGCAGAAAATTTCTGTCCGTCCATCTATATCTCACAAATACTGTAAAAACTTTAAATGGTTCAGCTGAATCTAAAGTAAAGATTTTCTTTACATCATCATAGTCATTTTTAAAGCCAGATGCCTATATCAGAGTTTTGCATTCAACAGGAATTTGAAGACTGAAAGCAAACTACTTGCCTTATGTGTATTACAGAAAGACATAAAACATTTTGATTCATTGATTGATTTTGAATAAATCTGGATCCAGGTCGATAAAATTTAGAAAACTTTAATCAGGAATGAATTCATGGTTTTTGGGTTGTTTCAGCAGTTGACCATCGTATAATAGAAGTAGGTGCAATCCATTTTAGATTTGATGAAACAAGAAAATTCCAAGCAAGAAAAATGAAATCAAGGAAAAATAAGAAAAGAGAGTAATAAACAAGAATGGAATGACTGAAAGAGAAGAAAAGCAAATTGAAAAAAAAACATCAAAAAATGTTTGAAACATATCCTTTTATGACTAATAGAAAAAGCCATCTTGGAAAAATGCAAAATCCAAGTTACAAATGGAGGGAACAAGAAAAGTTTCACAGAGTCCTCATGAATCAACAAAAGGTAAATTACAAAAAAAGGAAAAAAATGAGCTGAAAAAACTTGGGAACAAAAAGAAAGAAACCCCAAAATAGAAAACTGTATTGAAAGACAAAAATTATAAAAAATATTGACAGAAGACGAAACAAATGAAATTCTATCTGCTTCACTTCCATGTATTTTTTATAGGACACATGTACTTACATCAACTGCACGTGTTGCTAAACCCTTGCATTTGTTTGAATAATTAAAAACTTGAATCCCCTGTCCATCTTGCCTATCAGGAAATCAAGTAATGTTGATTCCAAAACAAAGAAAGTAAGGAATGAAAGATAATGTCTGTAAAGGTTATTACTGATATTGAGATTACAACCTGCTGCCTGTCTTAACAACTTTTTAGTCAGATACTCATGCTAAGAAAAAAATGAGAAAAAAAAACATAGTAACAAATGTTATGTAAGTGGTTACTTTGGCACCTCTAGTAAACTGTCAAAAGTTTTGCAACTTTTCATGAGATGCTACAAAAGACCAATCTCTTCTTTCCTAAGTGCAAAGATTCATTGATTTATAACAAAAGTAGTTCGCAAAAGCTTACCAGCAGAGTTCTGTTAATCACAAGGAACGAGTTCTACTTTTTCTGAATTTTAAATCATGGATTTTCTTTGTAATTCTAAAAAACCTTACACACTGGTAACAGGTTACCATCATCATTATCAGCAACCACTGTCTAACGTCCATCATTGGAATAGACCAAGATCTGCCAGGCTTCTCAATTGTGGGAGCTTTACAGCTGACATCTCCTGACTTTGTCTGAATTGTCGCACCATCTTATTTTTTGATGTTCACGATTTCGCATATGATCTCTGGGAATCCAAGTGGAGGGTTGTGATATTGTACATTAAAAGTAACATTTTATTTGTATTTGTTGAAACAATCGAACAATTATCTTGTTTGGAAATGAGGGGGAGGGTGAATGGGAATACGTTGTATACTTACTTCTCAATTTCTAGGGGGTTTTTGTGTCTTAAAATAGCCCGGAAATTGGCTATATTTCCTTTTTAATTTCCCACGGGAGCTTACAGTACCCCAAAACCCACAGCTGCATGTATTCTCATTCATCCCTGATTGACTGTGATTCTTAAGGCCTGAATTATACAGCCACATACATAAATATTGTATGATTACCTTGTTCCAAAAAACACATTGCCATCACTGAAAAAAGGAAGGCAAAACATCTTTTTTCATGTGTTTTAGATAGATAATGGTTTTTAATAAGACAGCTTCCTCAACAATGATAACTCATGATTATAGAAATAAGAATTATTCTTTCTTTGTCTATGCATCATTGCTATTTGAAATGGCTTATATATATATATATATATATATATATATATATATATATATATATATATATATATATCAGTTTGAATGAAAAATGTTTTCTGAAAACAAGGTAGAAATGAATGAAAGCATGACATGCAAGGATTCAGTAAAGTGGTGTCAGCGTTGATTGGAAAGAAAAAGAAGCTTTATTTTGTCTATATTAGTATATGTATTTATTCTAAAAAATGTTTCAACTTACACAAATAATTTATTCTGATACAATCTCCTCCTCCTCCTCATCATTATCATCATCACTTCTCTACTATATCATCATCATCATCACCTTGGCCATCCTCATCATTACACTACTGAGACATCATCATCATCATCATCATTTCTCTACTATATCATCATCATCATCATCAACTTGGCCATTTCCATCATCACACCACTCTGGCATAATCATCACCATCATCCTCATCACTTTCCTGCCATATCATCAGATGAATCGTTGCTATCAATTTCAGTAGGGTCAATATCCTTTGCAGATATTGTGATTGTTTGTGACAATATTTGCCAATTGAGATGTGTCCTCGGGTCATTATTGAATGACGGAACCCATTATAAGAAAATCTTTTGTATTCAGCACAAGATGCGAGAATGATTTGATTTCAAGACAATTCCTGAATTCTCTGCAAACTGTCAAATTAGAAATGACAATATCCAACCACAGAAAAGACAAAAGAGATGGAAAAAAAAACCATAATGAAACATCAAGATCATTTGCCTTACTTCGGATAGACAAAGAATACACAAAAATATCTGGTTATCAATCAAAAAAAAACATCATGTGACCAACTTCTTTTGGCAGCATGCCATGCTAGGGTGATCAATAAAAAAAATAGGAAATGAATAGGATACTTCTTTCATCATTTGTTTGATCACTGAAAACTGATTTTTTGAAAAAACAAGCATGAATGCTGCCAGATACAAACCAAGAGGCTTATTTAGCATAAACTGAAATTATGAATTGAATCACCCTAAAATTCTATCTAGGAGGTTGATTAAAAAAAAAACAGCTGTTTTTTTTCTAGACATAACAGGCAGTGAATATCTAAATTTTCAGTCTTGTAGGTCTTCTGTTGTATCCTGTACACATGAGACATACATAACCATTCAGCCAGCCAGGCAGAATTACTCAAAAGCCTATGAGATCTATACTAACAGTTCTGGTTGACAGTTTCTAATATTTTTAAAGTTTTAGCAAATTTGAGAATATTTCAGAGAATTTTGAGACTAAGATATTCTCATTCCCAGTAAACTTTGTAGTAATATTCTTATCTATTAACGCTGTTTTCTTTCTATGTGTTTACTGATGTACTTTTAATTGTAGTAAAAATTTGATTCTTATTAATATTGTGAAATAAAGAGGGCAAGAAAGTCAACCTACTCATGAATCTCAGCAAGACGAAGATCATATGCAACAACCACATTGGAGATAAAAACACTAAGATCGAAATCGAGGACACGGAACTGGAGAGAGAGGATCACTACTTCTACCTAGGACAACGAATCTCTAAGAGACCCTCAAAAGAAGAAATCAAGCAAAGAATCACACTAGGATGGCAAGCCTTTGGCAGAGTAATCTCAACCTTCAAAATTAAGAAGATCCCATTAATCCTAAATAGAAAGGTGTATAACCAATGCATCCTCCCAATGGTCACTTATGGAGCTGAGACATGAAACCTAACTAAGAGACAGATCCGCAAATTGAGCACATGCAATGTGCACATGAAAGAATCATGCTCAACCTCATATGGAGAGATCACAAGACAGCACAGTACATCTGGGAAAAGACAAGAGTCAGGGACATCATAGAATCCATTAAAAATCTCAAATGGTAGTGAGCTGGCTATGTTGCACGATTGGCGGACAACCGGTGGACATTGTGACTCATGACATGTATTCCCCAAGATCACATGCCGAACCAAGGCCAGCAGAATATTAGATGGAGAGACCAGCTTGACAAATTCAGAAAGTACTGGCTCCACGACACCCATGATAGAGAATTGTGGCAAATTGTGGGAAGGTCTATGTCCAACGACAGACGTTGAAAGACTGATGATGATGATGATGATGATGAATATTGTGGTCAAATATTTTATTAGAATTGCAATAACTTAATCTTTGGTATTTCAAAATCATTATTGTTTTATTTCCAACTACACAGATTCATTAGAATTATTTTTTCTATCATCATTGATAAAAGAAAATATCCACTATACTTTTATATAAGACAGGTGAAAATGCCGGAAAAGGATTGTGAAACCAATATATAAGTTTGCTTTTTCAGTTTCACATAGAAAACAGTTATCCTTTCAGTAAGTAAAACAAATGAATTTCATACACATCAAATTTGCTTCAACTGTCTCCATTTTATATTTTGCTCCTTTGATGGAGAGTTTCATCAGAGTGGATTCAATTGTTATGATGTTTAGTGTAAAGGAGAATTTTTCTCCAGAAAAAAATGTGAATGATTAGAGATTCAGTGTATGTGTTTCGGTGCTTTGGAGGCTGAGGATATAAATAGGGATTCTGGGATTTTCTGGAGGGTAATTCAAGGAGATCTTTCTTTCATGGAGAGTAAAAGAAAGACCCTAGGAATGACAGATTGAAAATGTGCAGAACAAGAAAATTGTTGGAACACAAAATAGAACATAGGAAGAAATGCATTACAATAATTGAGTTCACTGATGAAGCTCTTTGCAAGGCAGGAGTAAAATATTAGGAAGAAAAAAATAAAGGTAATTGTAGCCAATTTGATGCTTGTATAATTAATTTTCTCTATGATGAATATCATTAGGGCAAAACTCTCTAAATTGGTAAGGATATCAAAGGTGAGAAAAGTGTTATTTTCAGTTATAATCTCTACAATATCTAGCATGAAATCGCACTAAGTAGGCTTTGCCAAACCCTTCAAAATTGTTATATGAACAGTTAAAACACTTCATTCCAACCGTTTGGACTTGGCTGAACTTCTGAACACTTTTTTTTAGACCGAGAGTTGGCTTGTTGGCTGAAATTCTTTGATGAATTGAATGCATGTAAATAGAAAAGCGAACATTCACAGGGGGAGATGTTTACATTTTGGGTGGACTTGCTGACAAAATGGTACAATGGCTCTAATGAGTGGGTAAAGTTGTATGCATCTTTGGGAGGGTCATTTCAAAGGGGAGCAGGTCAGGTGAAGGAAACACAATATCTTCTTTGATCTGATACATACACTCTCATGACAAACAGACACATATCTCTTCTTACAAACTACATACACACACTTTTACTCAAAGATCTATGCACATACATAAGTGCACCTGCAAAAATATACAGGTATACAAAAGATCACACAATGTTTTCAACACACATACATATATATATATATATATATATATATATATATATATATATATATATATATACTTCCTGCATTTCATTTTCATGCATAGACTCTGTTGTTTTGTATGAATACTTCAACTTACAGATCTATGTGAATGCATGAGCAAGCCTGCAAGAATGTATACAAAAGATCACAGTGTTTTCATACACATGTACACACACACACACATCTGTGTGTGTATGTGTGTGTAGAAATACATATATATATATATATATATTCTTCCTGTATTATTTCATTTTCATGTGTGGACTCCATTACTTCATATAAATACTTCTACTCACAGATCTACAAGACTGCATAAGCATGCCAGCAAGATTATATATGAAAGATCAGTGTTTTCATACACATGCACTCACAAATTTGTATATATATATATATATATATATATATATATATATATATATATATATGTATGTATGTATATATATATGCCCTGTATCCTTTAACTTTCATGCATAGACTCCACTGCTTCAGACACATGTATTTTGTATCTTATGCACATAATAAAGCTGCACTTTTTTTATTGCTTGCGCGATGATCAACACACATAGACACAGACTCTTTTCCAGGTGTATCTTACACATATACATGTTATATTGTAAACAAATTTGCATATTTATCCATAGACTATATATATATATATATATATATATATATATATATATATATAAACCTAATTTTTCAACATAAATAGTCTTTTTTTTTTCATTCTACATCTCTTGCATGTACACACTCATTCTTCCAGGTGTATAAGCATATAAATAAAAATCTAACTCTTGCATACACACATTCTTTCTCCCAGGGATATATGCACATATAGGAACATATAATCTCAGTTTTTCCTGTATGTAAATGCAATTGATGTTTCTTTTTGATTTCTTGGTATCTAAATATGTTACAACCATGATCATAGTCCCGTTTGAATAAATACATAAGGCTGTGTAAATTTTTCTTTACACAGTGATAGACGGATACAAAGATGAGAATTTGTAAATATATTCTCCTTTGTACACATATACAAAATTTATATGCTTGCTATTTGGTATGCAAACCCACATGCCAAAAACAAATGATGATACAAAGTCTTAGAGAAACATATGCAAATGTACTTGTTTCAGTTCAAATTTACTCAAAAGCATAGACATGTTCCGAGACAGTCATACAATTTAATGAAAAAAAATATCTACTTGTGTGAAGTTATAAAGTAGAGGGTGGAAAATATCGAGAGAGAAAAACAAATACGTCGGTGGTTTTCTCTCCTGCTTTGAGCAGGTGTAAAAGTTTTGAGATATATTTGTGCAGATGTTTGTTTCTTGTTTCCGTATATGAACGCGTGTGCGCTTATATGGATATGCATGCAAGCTAAAAATCTCATAATATACAGACGTAAATTCTCTTTGATTTAAAAAGGTCAGTTGATTTCTAAACTCACACAAGCTTAGTTTTGTGAGTTATACAAGTATTCATAGTTTGAGATAAAGTCAGCCTTCTCCAAATGATTACTTCCATGCATGGGAGACACAATTTCCTTATATAAAGTATTTCCTCTCTCATTCAAGATGTTAGATGTATGTATATTTGACTCTTAATCACATAAACCACTTGATACCACTCCTAATTGACAGTGAAACTCTTCTGTGATAGAGACAAAACCTGTTGAAATTTTTCATGAAAGATGGTATCATCTTTTTTTTTTGAATACCTAGAGGTGAATGGCAGCTAACTTTGATCATTAATTATTCCCCCTTCATATTATCACTTAGATTTTCTTATATGAATTTAAGAGTTATGTATGTATATACTCATTTATATTGAAACAATTTGGATTGTATTTGTTTCTGCTACCTTTACCCTTGCTTCTAGCAGAAAAAAACAAACACAAGGGATGATAATAATAATGTGCTTCTGGTAGGTCATGAAAATTGAACATTTCTGTTATCTTTCTACATGTGTAAACACCTGCAAGCATGTGCTTATGAATTCACACACATGCAAAGTTGCACTCCTTTTTTCATGTGTACATTTGCAACAAGAATCAAATTACTGTTTGTATCTATGCATATTTATGACATATAAACACACTCCGATATGCACATACAGAAGCCTTAATTTATTTCTTATTCTTGAAAAACACGTACACAGTTAAATGCTTATGAATTTACTTCCTATAAAAACATCTCTATTCAATTACAGCATACTTACTTATACACACACATCTTTCCAAATATCTATCATAACTATATATATCCATTTACATACTGTATACTTATTCGTACACACATACATCCTTCCTCAAGTTTATAATAACAATATATCCATCCATCAACATGGCCCAGTGGTAGACTGCTCACTCCGAATTTAATAGGCAGTAATTCACTGTGTCATAAGAAAGATTTTTAAAAATGATACTCAATGCCTCTCTACTAATCACTCAACACAGGGACTAGCATCAACGAATCTCTCTTGGGTCTAAAGGGTTATGACCAAATCATGTTGGATAGACCAGTTCTCGTAAAGTCACCAAAGTTGAAGGTTGTCAAACCTGGTAGGTAGGTAACCATTGAGAAATATCAGATGCCATATGCAGAAAGAAGCTTCAGCAGGCTTAGCAAGCAGGGATCGATTCTTACTAACAATTTCCCATGTGTACCTGATTCGCGTAAAAGTGAAGAGTGACGATGCAAATATATCTATTTACTCACAGCATTCTTACATACATCCACATCCTCCTACATATTCATAATAGTAAAAACCCTCAATCAAAATTGTCACCAAGCACAGTCAATATAGATTTCTTCAGTTTTGAAGTGGGTCTGACTGGCTGGCCAAGTATGTATTGTGCATACAGGCTGCACCAATAGAGATTGAGAGCATTAAATTCCAGCATTTACTCCTTATGTCTAGAAGAAACTTTTTGTTTGTTTTCTTCTCGAATTACCCTGAAAATAAGTTTTTGGTGGAGTGAGGGGTTCAATTTGCAATCTAATTTTATACTAAATTGATCAGTGAGTTTGTGTCTGCAAGCCTTCGTGTTTGTTTTCTGAAAATCAAGACTATTTTTAGCAATCACTGCCCAACAAAAGGCGAGAGTAACTTATTCATTGATTCCTTCCATTTCCAATTTTTTGATTGATCACCCACAATATGGCTAGTGCCCAAAAGACCTGAATCACAAGACAGTTTCCATTGAGTGACTAAGCAGACCTGTCTATACTTCTCCCAATTTTTCCATCAAAATGCATACTTTTTCTGTTAATAATTGAAACATCTTTCATCATGTCATCAGGACATACAAATGAAGTCCTATACACATTACACACTGTCATATATATGTATATATATATATATATATATATATATATATATATATATATATATACATATATATATATATGCTTACTGCCATGCATAAAATAGATTATTTTTATGGAGAGCAACATTTTGTCATTAAATGTATACATACCTCTGATTATGCATTTCTCATAAGCATGTGTGTATATACATATTATAAACACTGTACACAGAAGCAAATAATATGTGTATGTACATATTACAAACACTGTATACATAAGCAAAGAATGTGTACATCTATATTTATAACATGCAAATATACTCAGATACAAACATGGTTTTCATGCATTAGATACATACACACAAACATATGTAAATGCATATATATATATATATATATATATATATGTATATACATACAAGAACAAACACATAAAAATATAAAGGTTATATACTTGATATCTATAGTGTGAGCATGCAAATATTATGGTCACATGTATTAATGCACATATAAGATATATATATATATATATATGTATATATATATGTGTATATATATATACATATATATGTGTATACATATATATATATATATATATATATATATATATATATATATATATGATAAATATAATGAAACGCACTTATTTTTTCATATATATGCAGGCACTACACCATTTATCCAATTGATTGGGATATTCAGAAAAGCTTTTCTTCAAACTATGAAGGAAGTTGAATGAATAACTTCATAATTAAAGCATTCCCTTTTCTATATAGAAGAAAAATCACATTTATTTTCAATAAGATTTTCTTCAGGCAAAACTTTAGATACAACGCATCTCACCAAACTCTTTTATCCTTCTTTAGGCTCCAGACACCTACACCCAGCCCACAATATGCCTCCAACCTTAAAATAAACTTTTCAAACAATAAAAATGAGGTAAGTATGAGAAAGATTTGTAAATAAGCAAAAGCAGACACAACAACAATGCTAGGTAAATGAAACACCTCACAAGTCTTTGTGGAATTGTTGTGGCAAGAGTGAGTCACAATATGATTGGTGGCTTCGTACAGGGTGTCCATAAAGTCCTGAGCTGGTTTTTAAAATTTAATACCTCAAATCATACAGAAGATAGAAGTATATATCATTGACTTTGATAAAACTATTATTAAAAAAACTTTAAGAACCGAACATTCCAATCTCTAATCTTCATTTTAGATAAACTAAAAGGACATTTGAAAAAAGAGGAAACCGTGTTCTTTGTTTTCAATGACAGTTTGGTGGTGACACTTTGTTACTTATCATATAAATGATTCATTCCCAAAAGGATCAGTAAATAGATGGATGAAAATTTGAAATTAGAATTTGGATCTGTGAAAGATGAACCAAGTTTTGGGCAACCGAGAATCAGTAATGAGAAAGTGGCTGAAATTGCAGAAGCTTTTGAGAGGAGCCTCCCCCCCCACAATCAGTGTGGTACAAATTCCAAAATCAACTTTGCATGAAATTCTGACAGTTAAGCTTCATAAACATGTCTGCAAAAAACATTCATATAATTTGAGATATTAGATTTTGAAACCAGTAAAACACTTTATGAATACCCTGTATAAAGGCCTTCAGGATAATGAAATATTGTGAAAATAAAAGCACAAAAAACAAATATTACCTTTATTATATCAGAGCCAAGGACTTACAATATCAATTAAATACAAGGGAATTAATATCCTCTACATCATTTCTTTTTAATAAAATAAACAAAATAAATTGCAAGGAAATTAAATTCGGTTAATTTCGATTTCATAGCCCATAATCAGAAAATTAATGATTTATTTTAGTGAATGTTTGCTCTAAGTCATTTCCCAGAAGCAATGGATTACATGGTTATTAAAGAACAATAAAACATATTTCATTACTCAGTCAGCAGTGTATCATTTGAAAAAACATCACATGTACAACTTTCTATTTATAAATCTCAAAGTGTCTTTCTGGCTATCATGGCAAGGATAAGAGTACAGATTTCTGCTTATGACATATTTGATTTAGTGTCAAAAATAGTTCAATTACTATGCAATAGAATGCATGATATTTTCACATTATTCTACTTTCATCTACTAAGTTATAATGCAGCAGTGATTAGCGAAGATTGTCCCAAAAGCCACTGATTGTCATGTTGATTCTCAGTAGGTGCTCTATAAGTGTTACCTTATGCCAGATTATGGCAAACTTAGTAATCATTTATCAACATCATAATTTCACAGATATTTATATAAGACCTTATCAAAACAGTATCTTAAAGACCAACTTTTTCCATTTGCACAGTCTGCTTCTTGTTTAATGGTTAGTTTATTTGCCTCACATTCACACAGTCCTGGGTTTGATTCCTGGTATGATCAAAGAGTGTGGGAATTAAGGACGAATTTCCCTGTGCACTTAGCTGTGTGATAAGGGTGGCGGTATCCCTTTGGTGGACTTGCATCCTGCTAAGGGTGTGGTCATGAAAACTTATAAGAACTAAGTCCTGGTCTCGACCAAACTCAAAACTTGTAAGGATCACTAAGCTGATGCAGAAAACTGGAACTTAGTCATTGGCCATTTATATTCTGATGAGAGTTTTCTCTTGAAAAATAGACACTTTACTTTTTTTCTTACATGTCCGCAGAGTTTGCGTGTCTGTTAGTGGATGCAATTTGAACGGTTCATGGTAATCAAAGCTGATGTTTTCATCTATCTTATTCTAAAGTAAAACAAATCATTAAAGTAAAATACTATAACAACAATCATGAGTTCATTCTTTACTGAGCAGTAGTTGAACTAGCCCACTGATAAACTATAACAGTGCAAAGCATTCCCATTAACAGCTGGAGTGCCTCAGAAGAATAAACTGTAAGTGTAAGAATGGTATTTCCAAATGAAAGTTTTTGCTTCAAAAAAATGACTAAGATTAGCACAGTTAATCTAAAACTCAACCATGACTTTGTTTTTTTTTAGCTACCGTAAATGCGAAAAGTTTCTGTTCTATTTCAGAAAGTCTATTTTAACTTACCACCTTTAAAATTGATAGGATTCGGACCAAATATTTCTGATTTTTGTACATGACTTTTCAATATTCAATCTTGTTCAGATATTCTTTTGATTTTCATATTTCCTAATCTTTGGTCAATTCTGAATCAATTTTGATGCTGTATAATGATATCAAAATGAACTTCTGGAAATGTATCAGATACTTTCTGCATTCACTGTAGATCACACAAACTTTTTTTTAACCTGATTTTATTTTTGTACTTCTTTCAAACAATAATCGATTAAAATATAATCCAGCATCAAAATTCATTATATAAATTCAACAAACTTCTCCACAAACTTTATTCAAGCTCAAGGGCTGAGAATTCAAATATTTACTCCTCATCATATCTAGAAGGGATTTTTTTAACCCCCCCCCCGTGACTTTTTAGTGGGTAGTTCAAGTTACAATGTAACTTTAAACAAATTCATGCTATAGACTTTTTAATGATCATTGCCCAAGTTGAGAGAAGTAACTTATTCAGTAATCACCAATTTTTCCAAATTTTCAATTGATCGCTCCTTACACAGCATATTGCCAAGAGAAATAGGAGATGGGACAGTGTCTATTGAGTGATTAAGTTGACTTGATTTTTCATAGGTTGGTTAGAACACTGCACCAACTTTATATTCACTCTGGTTTATTCGAGAATCAATTATAAGGCATGACTCTTGCAAGCCTGGATAAATGGCAAATCTCTGGTACAAGGCAGGGGAAACTTGATATCAATCTCTCATTTACGAAAAAGGAAAATTCTAATTTTTAATCTAAATTGAAATTTTCTCTCAAGTTTTCAAATGATTTCATAAAACGTGGTAGATTTAAAACGCAAAAAACAAAACAAAACAGGTAAGCTAATCAATGCATCTTCCTGATAGTGATCTATGAAGCTGAGTGATGGAACCTTACCAAAACATTGGAGCATCGCAGAAAGATCACAAGATAGCATATTATATTAGAGAACAAACGAGAGGCAGAGATATCATAAAAAGCCATCAGAAAACTGAACTGTCTGATAGCCACTGGACATCAAAAACTCACAACGGGGATCCCCAGAGATCATATGCATATTGTGGCCAACAAAAAATATGATAGCGTGACAATTTAAACAAGTTCAGAAGATACTGGCACTGCAACTCCTGTGATCGAGAGGTTTTGTGAATCTTGGTGTAGGTCTATGTCCAACAAGGGAAGTTAAAAAGTCGTTATTGCTGATAATAATGGCCATAGTTTTTCTTAAAAAGTCTCTTTAACAGACGAGCCATGCAACATGCTTGAAGAGAGAAAACTCAGAATATTTAGGCTGAAACAAACTTTGAATTTATAGTCGACTTTTGTTTGTAAAAAAGTTTGACTCTGCTTTGCAACAGAAATGTTTCTCAAGTCAAAAAGTTATTCATCGAAGATTTTCTTTTGCTCTCCTGCTGAAGTTTTTTGAGGAATTTGTCTTCAGGAAGAAAAATTCTGCGTTGTTGTTATACGCAAACACACACATGTACAGAGAATACGCAGGGAAAAATCATAAAAGATAATGTTGGATGGAGAAAAAGGAAAAAGAAAAACTGATTAGAAAATAGGAAAAATCTGAAGAAAAAGCGAATGAAAATGAACATGAAAAATAAATAATAAAAAAAGAGAGAGAAAGAGACAGAGAGAAAAGGAAAAGAGATTTTAAGAAAAATGACAAAAAGAGGAAAAGAAAGAAGATAACAAAGGCGGAAGAGAGGTAGAGAATTGAAAGAAAACCAGGTTTTGTTAGCTATTCAATAGAAACTATCACATAACCCACACATGCCGTGTTGGGGATGATAAATTAAAAAACTGGAAAAAGATGTGATCAATGAATAACATAGTTCACTTGACTTTTGTTTGATCACTAACAAATCTGAATTTCAAAAGAATACAAGCATGAATGCTGCCAGGCATGAACTAAAATTGTAAATTTAATACCCCTAAAAAAAGCTTCCACAAACAAAACTCATTTTTGGAGAGTCAAATTTCCAAAAAACAAAAAAATATTTTATTCTTCACATTCTAGATTAAAAGACTGAGCTGAAACAGGGACCCCACCAAAAAGATTGACCCTCAGACTGAGAACCATGCAATGTGCACATGAGAGAATCATTCTAACCATAATTAAAGAGATGACAAGATAGCACAATAGATTTGAGGAAAAACAGTAGTCCGATGTATCATAGAATTCATTCAAAAACTCAAATGTTGAAAGAATAGCAGACAACCGCTGAACACAACTCCTCACAATATGGATCCTCTGAAATAACATCCAAAACCATGGCCAAGAGAATTTAAGATGATGTGACAAAGTGGACTAGTTCAGGAAGTATGGGCTCCATGACACCCATGATAGAGACATCTGGCAATTCTTGGGGACAGTCTATATCCAATGATGGATGCTAAAAAACTGATGATGATGAAAACTCCACACAATAAGGGAACAGGGATCGTACTGAATGGGGGGGGGGTTGTTGAAGGGATGCCACCCTCCCAATGCACAATCTGAAAATTTCTACCCCATGTAGCATGCACAACCACTTTATCTACAAATTAAAAAAGAATATACAACCAATGAACATCCCCGATAGTCACTTATGGAGCTGAAATATGGAACCTAACCAAGAGATAGACTTGCAAACTGAGAAGCATGCAATGTACACATGAAAGAATCATGCTCAACCTCACATGGAGAGATCACAAGAGAGCATAGTATATCAGAAAAAAAACAAGAGTCAGGGACATCATAGAATCTATTAGAAAACTTAAATGGCAGTGGGCAAGCCATGTTGCAAGAATGACAGACAACTGATGGATATCACAACTCACAATATAGATCCTCAGAGATCACATGCAAAACTGAGGCCCACGCAATACAAGATAGAGAGATGAACTAGACAAATTTAGAAAATACTGGCTCTGCAACACCCATAATAGAGAAGTGTGGCAATTCCTGGGGAAGGTCTATGTTCAACAATGAACGTTAAAAGACTGATGATGATGATAATGATGATATCCGCCATGACAGCAAATCAGAGGCCCTTTTCCCTAATAAAAATCATTTGGTATGCTTGAGTTAGGGAATAGAAAACATCAATATCTTTTATTTGCTTAGACAAATGAGCAAAAGTACAATCTATCCTGTGATGGTTAATGATCAAGATATTTTTGAAGGCCTGTGCTTCTTTTTTTTAGTTCAAAACCCTAACCAAATCAAATCACCGCAGCCCCACATATGACCAACCAGCCAGCCAGCCAAGTGGGCTACAGATTCTTCTCTCTTCGACTGTGTGTGTCTCTGAGCATTCCTGGTCACAATTCTGAGACTATGACCTCACAAATTTGCAAAAGGACACTACTAGGCATCATTGAAAAACATTGTGTTTTTTTGTTCAAAAAAAGTGCCTTTTGAGATCTCTATGGTCATTTTGCCCCAACAATGGTCAAATCTTGTGCTGGTATTTTCTAGATAATTTTAGATAGATCTGATTTCTAGATAATTTTATATAATCTTTTTTATATTTAATTCTGGTACATGCCTCACTGCAGTGATGTATTTATGCGGGACACATATTTTTATGTCTCTGATAATTTTCATCTTATTCTATCACGAGTATAATTTTATATAAAATTTGTTTTGAATCATGAGCAAGAAGACTTGTTAATACATTTCATAAGTGTTTACTCTTTTTAAATTTTTGAACATCCAAAAATATATAAATAAGACGTGAAGTGTCAAAAAATAATTATTAGAATTTTTCTAGTTTACATAAAGTCTTAAAACTTATTTTTAGAAATAAAGTTTTTCTCATTCTATATGTTCACCATAAAGAAAATATTTGATGAAATGAAGTTATTCACCCATCATGTTTAATTTATATTTCATTTGCCCATTCATTCAGATCAAAGATAATTCCATTTTTTCTTGGGTGAATCATTCACAAATTCAAGAAATATTGTTGTGGTCTACAACAAGAACTATTCCTCTGATGCTTAAAACAATTCTGAAAGACTGAACAATGAATATTACGTAGATTAATTTTTCTAAGTCTTTGAAACCAGTTTTTTTTTTTCTTGAACTTAAACTACTCCACCATCTGTTGACTTGTCGGGGTACAAAACAAAACGGACAGAATATAGACTTTTGCGCTCCTAGATATATGAATATAAAAAAAAGTGGCATCTAAAATACCCCCCCTCTCCGGGCAGATACCAGCATTTGAAAGAAAGTGAGATGAAATTTGATTCATGGTGCTTCAAAGAATTGAAGGATGACTCTAAGACACTGAACCAAAAACTTAAACAGAATATATTAACTACAAAACCTCCTGAGAAAAAATAATAAAAGTAATCTTGAAATTATCCTGAAAATATCATCGGAATATATATGTATATATATATATATTTTTTTTTTACAGCCAAACATTCGCTGAATGAAAATAAGAATGAGGAATCAGAAAATATGAGAAAAAGCAAAGCTTGGAAAGTGTCACTTTAATTAGAATTCATTGCTAATAAAACAATGGAGAGAAAGTGAAAATGAGGCAAACATGGAATGTGGAAGATCTTTTGAAAAATCTTCAGGAAAAACTTGTGAAAGTGCAAAACGATTGGACAATGGGAAAAGGAGGATTTCTGTAATGACCTTTTTCAGGAAAAGATATTGGAAATAAATTTGCCTTAAGAGCAAAAAATAGAACATCAGATAAACAAAAATACTGGATTAGAATTCACAGCTTTCCTGCAAATAGATTTTTCCAGTGTCGATTTGAATTCATAGCTCTAAGGTTAGAGCATAGAATAGAGAGCTGCAAGGATATCAGTTCATTAAATAAATACTCTTATGCTGACTACACCTTCAGGTATCCCTGTTTGGTGATCACATATGGTTATTCTACTCACTAACAGTTTGTGACATGCGGAATACACTTATGATGCGACAAGCACCTGAAGAGGACTCACTCACTTTAGACGGTTCTATTTTACCAATAGCTACGTGGAGAGATAGATTCATACCTTTGATTAAATTCTGCTCGCAAAGTCCATTATCCACTCGGTCAACCCACACCCCCTCAATGAGGAAAGTTAATCATTATTCAAAAAAGGACTCCATAATTTGAGCGAAGATATTCTTCCATTCATTTTTGATTCATTTAAAATGTAATAAAGAATTAGGAATAAATATCAGGGTTGAAAACAGAATTACAAAAACATTGGCTTATTTCCTGGTTCAAACAGCTGGATTAATGAAACCCACAATGGAGAAAGAGGCTTGGTATTGAAAGAATAACAGATGATACCCCTTAACAAAAGTTTACATCCAGCTAACAGTGGGCTGTTTATTATAAACTGCTAATTTAACAGAGCCCAAAACAGCACAAATGAGAAAAACAGTTCAAAGGAGAGATAAAAGCTGTAAAACAAAAATACTTTGAATAAGCAAAGTATATGAATGGTGCTTTCAGCAGGAATCTTGTGATATTCCAAAGACCCATACCTTGAAAGCTTTACATACACACACACACACATATATATATATATATATATATATATATATATATATATATATATATATATATATATATGTATGTATATGTATATATGTAGGTGTTCAAGCCTGGGAGGCACTGTAGACAACGAGCTCCCTGGCAAAAGTATAAACCAGGCAAAACCATGTGAATTTTTGTTAAAAATCAAGCTCTTTACCACCTAAAACCGAAGAGTCCTTATATGATTGTGTATATATTCATATATTTATACATAATTCCCATCATGTAAAATACTTGGATTTTCAATTCAACATTTGGTTCTAGATTATACTTGTTTCTTAGCAACCATATAAGCAAAGAGATAGGAACAGACCAGAGAAGAATATACCATAGGAGTAATTGAGACAAATATGGAGATGGGTTGGACACATAACAAGAAGAGAGCACGACAGATGGTGTAAAAGGTTGACATATTAATGCCCTAGAGATAGCAAACACAGAAGACCTAACATAATATTGAAGGATGAGATAGATTTGTCAGTAGGACATAAGAGATTCAAAACAGTCAGAGTTGCCATGGAAAGGGCTAGGAAAAGCCCTTTTCAAACAGTAGACATGATGATGATGATGACGATTATGATGATACAAGCAAAGAAAGGTTAGATTATTAATTGGAAACGTAAAGAGGAAATCTATAAATACTCTTGCTCGGTATAAAAAATATGTATGTATGTCAGTTCTTCTGAATTTTGTTAGACGGGGTGCCTTTATCACTGTATGTGGTTGGTTCAAACTAATTTCCTTGCCTTTGTTGTTTGTTTTCTTCATAACATTTCGGTTGTGTATCCTCGGGCCTTCTTCAGATGTATATTGCGCTCTGGAATGTTGTCCGTTGTGTTCTGAAGATTCAGCTACATTGCAGATCACAACAGACATCCTAGGAAGGCTGGAGGGTTTACAGTCAGAATGTGAAAGAAAATAAAAGCAACAAAGAAGAGGAAATTAGATTGATCCAACTACATACATTGATGCATACATATCTATATTAAGTCATTGAGCATCAAATTGCTGTTTTATTTGACTCATAAATTCATATGAGAAAATTTTATGAAATTCTTTATTGAATAATAAAATATAAAAAATACAAAAAAAATAAATAATAAAAAGGTTAATCACAAGCATAAAAAGAACATTAGAGCAAAACATACAGAAGGCACTCCAGAAAAAAAAAACTTGGGAAAGAACTTCCCCTCACAAAGAACTATCAATAATTGGAACACCCTTGTGGATTATGACTGGAACATACTGGAAACAAGTTCAGTTAACCACTTCAAGAAGAGCTATGTCAAGTATATAACAGAAAACATTTCTAATACACATCCAAGAAAATAACTCTAAACAAAAGTACAGAGATGAGCTATGAGCATCATTTATTTGCTCTCAAATTTCATGTGAACAACCTTATATATATATATATATATATATATATATATATATATATATATATATATATATAGAGAGAGAGAGAGAGAGAGAGAGAGGATGGAGGTAAACTGATAGAGAATGAAGGAAGGGTGAAATTGACAGTGTAGAACAAAGTAAATGATTCCAGAAGGAGAGAGCAGATAAAGACGAGATTAAATAAACTGTCAAGGAACATTAAGGAAACATAATGCTAAATACAGTTATCTCCCTGACCTACCCTCAAGGGAACACACATACTGGTCTGAAACAAAGGTTAGCACTCTGACAAAAGTCCACTGAACCTTGTTATTATGTGAACTCGAACTTCTGGCTTGAAAGGATGGCTTTCAAATAACATGGTTGCTGAAAATGTTTTCCACTTGGACAAGCTGGTCAACCAGTTATGACTCAAATACAAGCATCTCTTTGTCCTGGAACTGTTGACTAATTTTACCCACAACACATTCTGATACCAGTATCAAGAGGAAAGTATTTTTTGATCTATCTTCGTTCAGTCACAAACAGTGATAGCATCTCTATTCTAAATGTTCATCTCATCTTAACTATCATACACACTGTTGAATGTCATTTTTTCAAGAATCAAAAAAATCTCTTGAAAACTAAGGGTTGATCAATATAGAAAGCATCATGTTGATACAGGGTAGAAACTACCAAAGCTTATTGATACTAATTTGTATGACAATAACTACTACCTCATACCTGTTTATTGCTCAAATACATTTAACTAGAAAACACTCGGAAAACATATACTGTTGCCAATGCCATACACTAATTCAATCAAAAAGAAAATTTAGTCACTTCTTCCTTTGTTTATCACCCGCCCTTCAACAAAATTTCATTGAAATTCATGGAAAACTTTTGGAGATATTGTGTGGACAGACAGAAAGACAAGCTATAAGGCAATGATGATACATCTATATCTTTAACTTTGTTGGCAAAAGTAATTTTACTTATAACACTTGTATTTTAGAAACACACAGGTGTATAGATATACAAGATAGTAGGACTTTTGATTAGCTAAAATAGGCCATATACGAAGCCTGCCTATAAATCAAAACCTAGGTTGATCTAAATTTGAGTACAAATAGAGGGAACCGCCTTCAGAAACCTTGAGATAAATTCATTTGCCAAATATGTTTGTATTGTTCAAATTTATCATACCAAGAACAGAGGCAGAGATGAGGAATGGGGAGTGGGGGCTTTTAGAAAACACTCCCCTCCAGGCTCTCAGTAGAGGGGGCCATACAATAGATTGGTTAATAGTAGTTTATCCTACTGTATTTCTACTGACATCATACAATAACAAGGATATATTTGTTCATAAATGAATTGCATAAATAATTTGGGGTTATGTTCACAATTCAAGTAATAGCACCTATCAATTTATTCCAAATTTTACTTTTACATCAAATCTCCCAAAATGTTGAAGGGCCTCCTCAAGGAGCCAAGCCTCCCAAACATAACTGAGCATGAATAAGATACCCGTCTTTTTCATTTTGAGATGTTTTCAGGGAAGGAATAAAATCTAATATACTCAGTGAGGTTACGCATCTGATTTGGAAACCATTAATGGTTAACAGCTGAAAGGATATCTGGTTGTACAAAGACATATGCCACATAAGTCAATAATGAAATAATTAAATAGAGTTACATTTTCACATGTACAATAACATAAACATTAGTACACACTTATATAAACAAATAGTAACATTATATTCAAAGAAATATGACATACAATATGATACAATGAATACAGGGAAATGAGGAAATTTTTGTTTCCTGAATAGAGTTTGCAAGATTAACTAGAAAATGTTTGGCTATGTTAGCAAACGTTTCAGTTGTAATGAATTGAAAGGCAGATATCCATGGTTCAATCCACTAAAAAGTCAGACCAAAGACTTTCCACCAAACACTGAACACAAGGACTAGGATTAAGCAACCTCTCCCAGGGGTCACAGCCAAATCAGTTGAGATACATTGATTTTTGTATGACCACCGGTTGAGCTACGTCCAGCTTAGTCAGTACCTTGATGGGTAACAATTGGGAAATAACCAGGTACCATGAGCCAAACAAAGCTTTGACAGGTCTGGCGAGCCAGAAGGGGTTATGTCTAACCCAGCAATGCCCTCAAGCAAAGTAAATAAGGTTTAGTGTCAGTAATCAATAGACGAGCAGAATAAATGTTACTCATTTTTATGGTTACCAAATCGCAGCAATGAGTCAAAAAATTGACTGCTTAGATCACTGTCAATGAGCAGGCAACAATCTATTTCAGTTTCAATATTTAACATCCGATGAAAATCAGTCACTTACATGACAATGATGCCTATGTTCAAAAGAGCAATTGACATACATATCTTTTGATAGCATCAGCAACCAATGGTCAAGATATAAAGCTTTATATTCTTCCACCTTCAAAAAATAAGAAAAGTAAGATGAAAAGTACACATGTTACAACTGCTTCTGCTATAAAGTGTCTTCTTTGCAAATCTCAGCTCAAATCATGGCTCAAGTGCTAGAATCAATTCACCAATACAGAGAACAATTTGTTGCAATTAAACCATTATTTCAAATTCATGGGTCAATCTCAGTTGTCAGATAATTAACATGGCTGTAGATGTAATTGATGCAGGGACAAGTGTGATGGTTGATCGCATTGGAAGATTCCTTCATCAAACATCCAGATAAATCAAAACTGTTACTCAATTCACTAACCCATCACTTTTAGTTAATTAGGTTGATGCGGCAATCAGGTACAACATGTGAATTATGACCATTCATTCAGAACTTAGCAAATGAATGTAGAATCTGAAAATATATCACTTGATCCATCCAACTTGTACCAGACAAGATACTAAGTTTCAGAGTGGTTAGTGTATCCTTTATAATTCAGTCAATACCAACTCTATGAATTCCAATCCTAGGAATGGGTGATACAGACGAAAATTCAAATCCCTGTATTGTCAGGCTGAATACCAATATACAATATATATCCTGATATTTTCTTATGTTCAGTTGCAAGTCAAGATTTTACAAAAACTCTCATCAAAACAAACTGGAATCAAAATTACAATAAATGAAATGAATAAAAAAAATAGACATCTCTCTAAGACTGCTGCTTTTTCAATTATAATAGGAATATAGAATACTCTGACTATTAGGAAATAAAACTAAGAATACAGATAGAACAAAGAATACTCTGCTAGTGAGGTAGACAGCTGGAGGAGCTGTAGAGGTGAGAAGGGTGGGTTCAACAAGCATGCACAGAGGGAAGGTAGGGCCAGGATTGCATGGACAATTTGGGATGGGGACAGGTGAGCCTGAGAAGAAAATGAGTTAGATCTAGCATCAAAATAGCAAAATTGGCATCATTGTAGCTAAATCAGTGTAAACTGTATTGCCTAATCTTATTCCGTGTTTGGAAACATACAGTATATCTTGTAAAGTTGATATACTGCCCAGCTCTATCCGTATTTTGTCAAGAACAAGCATGGAATTTTTCTCAATGAACATATTAAGGGGTGTTTCATTTATTTGCCTCCCAACAGTGGCAAATTTGATACAAGATCAAGTTTAGGGTGGAGTGCCTTGCAGATCAAAATTAGTCTCTGGAACTGGTGTCGTGGAGACATTAAAGTAAGCTTTATATCAGGTCCTGGGATGAATCCCTAGCAGAGTTTATCATAACTTACAAGTGATAAGATGAATCCTGTCTTAAGTAAGTAAGATATTAAGGAGTATAATGATGAAAAATTATTGAATATTCAGGGGAAAAAGTCCTCTTAAAGCCAGTGGTGTTTGGATTGGTGTTAACCATGGTGGTAACTCAGGGTGTCACCCTCAGTGTTGCCAACTAAAAGATTTTTTTTGTGCTAAATCAACTTGAAAAATGTCAAAAAATGACAAAACCTGCTGAAAGAACACTGTTGGCTTTTTTATATTCCTATTTAAAAGTTGTATAAAATGACTAGAAAATAGGTACAGTTTGGAAAAAACAGCCAAAAATAGTGCTAGAAGTAGCAGTAAATGCTAAACTTTTGATATCACTCCTCTGATGATGTCAGTTGAGGTATCAGTATGCCAATGCATAAAGCACTGCTTAATGACTTTCTAAAAGAACAATACATTGTTTTTTTTTCATCATTTTTCCACATTTTGCCATCCACTCCCATAGTAAAAATTTTTAAAGACCACTTTTTGTTGGTCTTTCTTGTAACAAGGTAAAGGTTGTTCATTAGACTTTGTGTGAATAAAAATCACTACAGTAACATCAGCACTTGAAAGTATAACAATGATTCAACTACTGAATTTAGAATTATTTTCCTAAAATTTGTTTTAGCACCTAGTCTATGTGCTGTGCAGGGGTGATCTTTGGGGACTACAGGGTCCAATTAAGAAGATTTGATAGTAGGTGCCTGGTTAACAGTCAAGGTCTGTAGAATCTTAGAAATATAAATAAACTTCAATGGAAAGCAATGAAAATCTGTGCCTGAAAACTCAACAGAAATGATTTTGATGTTCTTCTGTAATTGATTAATACCAATTAAATCAAGTACAAAAAAAAAAATTCAAAATATGAACAGTGTCACCAAACACTATTGAATCTTTAAGAATCCAGAAATAAACTAATGTTCTTGATGTTCATTGTAAATCATATTGTCTATCTTCAATTAAGTGTTGGTCATATTTGACAAGATTAGAATATGTCTAAGTGTTTGGCACAGGGAGCAATTGGTTCAATTTGCTTTAAGCAGGCCCTGATGCTGTGCATTGAAAATTGGGAAGAAAAAGACTTTCAGTGGCCAGAAAATAATGCAAGCATTGCTGACGGAACAGGAATTTTAAATTCATAATTTTATAGATTTAGAATGTGTGTGTGAGAGTCAAAATATATATATGTATATGTATATACAGATTTTTATTTAACAATAGGTGCTTCTATCATTAGACTTATTTTTAAGTAATTGTTT
The DNA here is from genome assembly GCA_963457665.1 of Thysanoteuthis rhombus. NCBI lineage: Eukaryota > Metazoa > Mollusca > Cephalopoda > Oegopsida > Thysanoteuthidae > Thysanoteuthis > Thysanoteuthis major. The sequence goes on from OY735210.1 coordinate 12,483,467, forward strand.
TCAAAGTCTATGGGTTTGTTCCTGCCCTATCCATGCAAATATGAGTGCTTTATAGGAGAAACAATATTCAGTTCACAGGAAAAAAATTGGAGCTTTAAAAAGTAAGACCACTGATACAAATGATTTTGTTCTCATGATACAGTAAGTTCAAAGAGTTCATTTCAATATCCTTATACAGATTCAAAATAAAAAAAACAAAATTTGGAACATAGTTTAAGAAATACAAAAATCAAAAAAATTATTGAAATAAGATCAAGTATTGAAAAGTTATGTTCTAAAATCAAGCATTTTTGGTCCAAATTCTGTCAATTTTGAAAATGTATAAAGATTTTAAAATAAAGTATCAGATACTGTTTACATGCACAACATATTAACTAGAATGTTTTGTGATCATTTTAGCCCTTTAGTTATCACTTATTTAAAAACTGGATAACTTAACTGAGAGAAAAAATGTTCAGAAATATCGAATCAACAATTAAAAAAGAAGATCAAAGTAAACTTTAAACTAATAAAGGGTTTGAATATTTTTTTTGACTGCGGTAGGTCAAAGCCTATTGAATTAGCAACAAGCGTAAGATCAACAATAAAAGGAGGACAGAATAAGAGAAGTAGAAAGAAGCAAAACAATAAACAACAAGAAGAAGCCAAGATGCTAATCCGGCTTTTGTGGGTTGGAAAGAAAGAAAAAGACCACAGAAATTTGTTTTCATTTAGTTCTTTTTGCTTTTGGTATGATTGATCCGATCAGGTGATTGGATGTCAGTGCCACAAGAGCAACGGCAATTTCTGATAATTCTTCTATTAGATCAGGAAACCAACAAGAGAATATTGATCCGACCTTCTTGTAGTTTTGTTGTTTGGATGCAAACAAAATTAAATAAGTTCTGATGTTAATACACTAGAAATTCCTTCGAGGGAATAACAGGAAAAAAAAAGATCTCTGATTTGAGGGATAAAAAATTCTACAAAAATTACCGTGTAGAAGAAAACAAGATAAGCTCAGTGGGATCAACAATGGAATTTTATTCAGATCACTGTCCTCATCTTTGTGGTCTACATATTTAATGCATATATTACACAGAACTTTGTATTTGTAATGACTTTTAAAATGGATCATTTATTCTTAGAGAAGAGAATGTTAAACTGAATGTTAATAAGATTTGATCTCTGTGATAATACTTGATTAACATTAATGAGTGTATTCAGATGGAACTTGATTAGCATTAATGAGTGTATCCGCATTTTCCATGTTTATATATTCAGCATGTACGTGGAGAGCTTGGTTAGAGCCATTTAGATTTTTTATATGCATTTTTATATTTGTTGTCAATAAAATTGTAATTGAATGAAAAATTCAAATCCAGACTTTTGATTTCTAATTAAATCAAACACATTTTTTTTTTTTTTTTTAAATGATGCTTATTTCATTTTGGGACCGCAATCTTTGAATGTTATTTCTTTAGTATTGAACTGATGATTCACTTTCTCTCATATGGAATTGATTTTGTGGTATTATAGTTGGGTAGTTTTCATAGAAGGCATTTTTTGCTTTTTTGAACTTATTCTGATTTTCATCTTGATATCTGATACAGTCATACTATGGAGATGTTGGCAGAAACATATTGCTCTGTCTTATTCACTGAATTGTAGAAAAAGATAACATTATTCCCATATCAACATGTACATGCCCCATTGTGATATCAATGCATTGATAAATTCTATCTATCTAGAGAGTCACTTTGATATGCTTAAAGTTATTGAAAAGTTTTGTCAAAGATTTAAATAGAGTTATCAACTAACGAATTATTAGGGGTTCTAGGCAGGTAAAAGGAGGTGAGAAATGTTTCTTATCTGATATTTTCCTGGATTTGAAAATAGTCTTCATCTTACTTGTCTTCAGTACCTTTAGCCAATGTATCGTTATCGGTTATCTGCCATTCTTGTGACGTGACCTGCCCATTGCTATTTAAATTTTCTAGTAGATTCTATGATGTCTCTGAATCCCTTTTTATTCCTGATATACTGCGCTGTTGTGTGATCTCTCCATGTGACGTTGAGCATGATTCTCTCATGCACGCGTTGTATGGTTCTCAGTTTGCGGGTCTGTCTCTTGGTTAGGGTCCATGTTTCAGCTCTATAAGTGACTATCAGTAGGATGCATTTGCTGTATACTCTTCTTTTTAGGATTATAGGGATCTTCTTATTTTTGAAGGTTGAGCTTGCTCTGCCAAAGGCTCACCATCCTAGGCTGAATCTTCATTTGATTTCTTCTTCTTTTGTTGGTTTCATAGAGATTCATTGTCCTAGGTAGATGTGACAGTTTACTTTCCCAGTTGCATCTTACAAACTTAAAACAATTACAAACATACAAACAAGCCAAACATCTCATTTTCAATATGATCCTGTTCTTACTTTTATCCAAATTAAAAACCATGCCTATGATTGACTACTGTATTTGCGGGCATATAAGACCCCCTCCACCATTTCAGGGGAGAATATCAAGAAAAAAAATTAATTCTCCTGAATTCCTCTCATTTATCACTATTTATTAACCCCTACTCAAGTTCTGGCAAAAGGGGGCAGGCTGAACAACAAGGGTTATATTTACTTTTTGAACTTGTTTTTTTCTAAGTTGGCCTTTATATGCTGTTAAATACAGTAACCAGTGTATAAGCTAACCATCTACTATGTGTTGGCAAAGATGTACAGTAACTGTTGATTTCAAAGTGAGAACAGTTTCACAACTCAGTGTTTAAATTCTATCTTGAAATTATCCCTTGTTTAATGAGATACAATAAAAAAAAACAACACTAGGGTATTATCTGCAACTTTCCTTCCCCTAATTACAAAGAGAAGCATTCTATATTGAAGTTTGAATTTTATTTTTCAACAGAAATTAATGCCAATAGTATTTGGTTCAGTTCTTCTTCAATAAACTCTCATCTCAAGAAAATATTTAATCATGAATATACAATTGGCATAAGCTATAATGGAATAAATCTGTGTATGTCACTGTGTATGTGAAACCACTGCAATTACTTAACAACTGGCCATTGTACAAAGTTGACATTTATCAGATATATTAGTCAGCACACAAAGCAGTGCAGTATCAAGTTTGAAACTTTTGTCTCATTAGTTCATAAGAAATTTAATTTAAAAAATTACAGATGATGGAACTTCCTTCATAGTTTCTATAAATTATCTCCCTAAACTTCATATAAAATATCTAAACTGGCAATACTGAACAAGAGTCACCAAGATACTTTGAAGCAGTAGTTCCGTACAACGGATGGAAAATTATTACACATGACAAATATGGCAGGCCACTCCATGCATCATATATAAATATGTACCTTTGGAACAGGCAATACTCAAGTATTAGAAATTTTAGATAGCAGGAAAAAAAGCTGACTTCCATTTTCTCTATAACAAGGCTTTTTAAACTGGTGAATGATTCATCCAGGGTGAATGAAATTATTTTAGGCATGGATTAAACTTGAAGGGTGAATGAAACATAATAGGTGAATAACTTAATTCATATTTTTGAATACTTAAAAAAGTAATTTTTATAGTGAACATATACAATAAAGAAACATTATTCCTAGAATTCTAAATTCTAAGACTTGTTTGCTAACTATGTGTATACTAAAAAATTTTAATAGTTTTTTTGTCGCTCCTGGTTCTCTTTAAACATTTTTATGGTGTTCAGGAGAGAATAAACACCTGAAAAATGAGTTCATCTATACGTTTTTCTCATGATACAAAATGAATTGTACATAAAATCATACACAAGCAAGAATAAAAATATGATCAAAAATATAAGGAAATTTAGTCATGGATGAATGAGATTTTGTAATATAGACTCAAAAGTGTATGACACAGAAATAGTTCAAAATACATAGCTCAAGAAGACAATTTCCTTTTTCAGAAAAATAAGTATGTAGAATAATACTGTTGCTTGAACCCTTAGCCCTTCATGACTACTTCAATTTCCTATTTTCCCTGTTATTCTTTTTAATTTCAGAAATATGAATACCATCATGTGATTTTGATTTCAGTATCCTTTGATATCTTTGTTTGAAATAACCAATTGAAATGCAATCAGAACATAGAGATTACACTTGAATCCTTTTCAAGATTCTGATCAAAGATTTCAATTTCCTCATTTTTATTCTTAGTGCCATTGAGTTCCGGAATAATTTCAAGAGATTTTGAGGATAGAAAAACACATTTGAAAACCATTATTTTTATGGATCAAACAATTTGCTTTTTCACGAACAAAAATGATTTTCAATAATGTTTTGAATTCAAATTTCAACAGTATCATTATATCTTGGATCAAAGTCTACTTTGCCTCAACAAGTTCATGACATTCTTATGAAAATATATGTATACTTTTCTATTTTGCTAAACTTGATTGCTTAAATAATTCAGTTCTATCTCAGTGACATTTTAGCTTTAATTTCCTTTGTCTGTTGTTGCATTTTTTTAAGAATAGAGAGAATGAGATTAGCCGTTATTCTTTAGTCTTCCTTAATCTCTGCAGTTATAAGCTTTTTGTTTCTTCTTCCCAGCAATGGGGCATTAAGAACGATTCAGACCATTTTGATTTTGAGGATTTATTCAATCAAGCAGTATAGAAATTTAGTTTAAAATTGTCTGGTGTTCATTCTACCAAAATGACTGGTGCTAGGACTTAGATAACAGGAGATTTGTGATTAAAAGAACATCTCTTCTAGCAGTAGCATTAGACCATGTTTGGATTTGTTTTCGGCAGCCCTGTTGGAAATAATGATGCCATTTTGATGGCAGATCTACGATTGAACTGAGGTGCAAAGAAATTAGACTCAGCTGCATAATAACAAATAGCTTCTCCCTTTGCCTGAATAACAATGCTTAAACTACTTAGCATGGAATTTACAAGTTGTTGGAGTCATTGCATATCCATGGCTGTTAATAAGTGAGATGTGTTTGTCAGGGTTGGCAGCAGGGAACTTAGAGAGGTCTGCAACATGTCCCATACATGCTCAATGGGTTTTAAATCTGGCATGTACCTGGAAGTCAGGCGGGTCTTCCTGGAATCACTTTCATGTCAATGCGCACAGTGGAGGTCTGTCAGAGGGGGGTATGTTATTTCACTGGGACAAACTACCATTATAGGAAAACATGGGAAGCAAAAATTGCAAATGGTCTGCAACGAGATCGGTGTTTGTTAAACCTGTCGAAACAAAAGAACTGAAAATGTGATGCGTTTGACCAGGCAACACAATGTCATTCTTTATGGTCAAATAGTGTTTTCTCCTGGCTCAAGTGAGATATAGTGACCAATGATGTGGTGTAAATAATAGCACCCATAAAACGCCATGGAATTCAGTGCATGCTGTGTAGTGCGTTGACTGATGGCATTGAATTGGGATGTGATTTGATGCAATGTACCCCTTCATTTTAAGGTTACAATCCTTCTTAATCATCATTAGTTCTATGCTTACTTGAGAATAACTAACCCAAAGTCAAGCATATTGGTTTAGGACTGCTTTGTTGCCTCTGATATTGCAGACCTCGACTATATCAGAGGAATAATGAATCAAAGCAAAATGTACTTCCCAATGTAAGAAAACTAGGTTTGGTCAAAGGATCATGGGTGCTCAAATACAATAAAACCTAAAAGTACTTGATCCAATAGCACACAAAAATGGTCAAAAAAGGAAAAATAGACTGTTTTAAACTTGCCAACAATAAGTACTGATTTAAATCTGAGTGTGACGTTAAGCATGATCCAAAAATTTGGTCTGTGAGTACTCAAGTAGTACTATTTGTCCCATCACTATGGGCAAGTGCTATGGTGTTATCTATGAAGAGATCAAATCACTTTGTTATTATGTTGTAGCTCAAAGCATGGGATTAACCTTGCAAGTTTTTGAGATCTGTTTATTATTGTAAAATAAGCAATAAACCTAATAAGTGATAGGTATGAATAATTAGGTATTGTTAATGTAACTGGTTTATTAGTTTTACAAGAATGTAAGAAATACGTATATTCTTTTTTTAAGGGAAACCATACAACTTGATTTTTCAACTTCCCAGAAAATGCTACTGCCAGAGGAAAGCTATATTTCATAATTTGCTATGATTTCCAGGAAGTAAAACAAATACCTCAATAGAATAATTCTCATTTAGAAAAATAAAAGAAACAGTAAAAGTCTAAATTGCTAATTTACTCAAGCTTTTTTATGTTGTATTTTTTCATTTGTGAATCTTACTGAGATAGAGTTTTATTTTCATTTTGAATTCATTTTTCACCTTGTCAGTTTCCCCTTTCAGGACATAACAAAGGTTTTTGGTTGAAGGTTAAATGCTTCTTCAAACCTATCTATTCTTGGGGAATGTTCTTTGACCTTTACAAGTTTTACAATTTGAAGGATTTATATAATTTTATGGAAACTGAAGCAAAAAGAGCTATGTTACCTCAGCAAATAAATCCCATTGAAAATGTTTCTATCCATTAGAAATTAAATCAAAATAGAATATTCTAGTGCAAAGGGTAAATTATTTTTTTATTCTCTGTACATAAATAGCCATATCCGCTTGGAAGTTTTACGCTGATTCTGGAAAGTCCGAATTGCAAGAAATAATACATCTCTTTGTCTTTTCTACGATCTTTTGAAATGAGAAATCGGAAAATCTTGCTTGAAATAAAATCCTATTTTTTTTAAAACCAGTAAGGAGAACACACAATAGAAACTATCACATGACCGACGTCTTTTAGCAGCTTGCCATGTTGAGGATGAGCAATTAAAAAATTGGGAAAAAGGGTGGTCAATGAATAAGTTATTTCACTAGCGTTTTGTTTGGCAGTGATCATAATTTTCAAAAACCAGTGTGAATACTGCCTGACACAAACTAAGTGATCAATTCAGCATAGTCTTACATTGCAAATTGACCCCCCCCCCAAGCTATTGAGGGGGGAATTTTTCAAAAACAAAAAAACTTTTAGTAGACATATTAAGTAAGTGTTTACATTTTCAGCCCTCTACCTCCATTGGTGCAGCTTGTACACATGATGTATACACAGCCAGGTAGACCAAAACTTAAAAATGGAGAAACCTACGATGACAGTTAGAGTTGACAGTTCCTAATCTACTTTCTTTTTTTTTTTAGATTGGCCGATCCGCTATCTGCCACTAGAAATAAAATGAAAAAGTTGCCTTGAATTTATTTGAACTTTAAAAACATCACATTGATTTCAGTCACATGTTATAAAATTGGATTTTCCATGCCAGCAAATATAGCATTATGTGTTATTCATAGAGGGACCCCATGCCTTAAAATAACTTATCTTGCTCAGTTATCTATGCAAATTACCTAAACATCTTAGCCACTGACAAGACAGAAGAGTCCACCACTTTTTAATTATATCTTGCGTTTTAATCTTCATTGATATGTGGAGTACCATAATTCCCCAAATATGATATGTCACTGTAGATAATCTGCATCCCCAATGAGGTTTGAATTTTGAATGAAGAATGCATTATATCATGTATACTCAATACCCCTTTCTTTGATCTGATCAGCATCTCCAAAATGTTGGAAGTTTCTGGGTCGGGAAATGTATATTTTAATCTAAGACTCATTAAGTATCAATATTTTTCATCCACAAATGTACATATGTCAGGAATGTTTTGTGCGTAGATTCTTAGCAAATCTATTGTGTATTTAGTATTAAATATCATTTTGTTTTAAATGACAACATGCTGCATCATGACAATGGAAAGGACGGGAATATTGTTTTGTATTGAAATAACTTATTTTTCCATTTCATTGTGCTTACAGTATGTAAATTATTGTTCATTTGAATTAAAATCATAATGTGTAACAACAATGAATCTGAAAGAATTCTTTTTGCTATCAGTATGGGATTTTTCTGGTGTATGTCTGGTCTCAGATTCTTACAAAGAGCCCACTTTTCTTTATCATTGACATCCAATCACCACTACAGCAATGGTGGCTGTGAAATGGTCTTTGTACACCCAACAAACAGTACAAGAAAAATGTCCTGCAATTGTATCCCCGTAGATAATATGAACCAGAATTTTTTAGGTCAAAGTTTAGGAAAATAAAATGTGGTAATACATGGGGAGTTAAAGGATTATTCTTTTCAACTGTTTCTCGATATATAATGACATTTTGATGATCATTATTGGCATTGATTTGAACCATACAACAGGCTACTGTAGTACTGTTTCATTTGTGTATATGTGTGCATGTATAGTAATACATTGTGTTAAGCAGAAAGTATCACAAAATTATTTCTATTTTATTATTTATAATGCAACGATAGAAAATTCATAAAAATAGACGTTTTCTTAAGCAAACTCAGTACAATTCATCCAAGAAGGCTTCTCTAAAAAACAGAAGTTTGAAGACATTTTTCATAAATTTTTCTCCTGTCTACCTACTGAGATTTATTTTCAAAAAAAGTCTCTTTTCATTGCATAAACAAGATGTACTTTTTTACTGCGTTATTTGTTGAGGTTATTCAAACAAAAAAAAAAGAGAAAAGAAATCTATAGATTAAATTTAAAAGCACAAAAAGTTTAACATATATATATCGCTTTAACTGTTAATAAAACAAGATACTTTTTTTTCCACTGTGACTGAATTTTTTATGTGATGTAAATTCTGTCTTACTTTAATGGTGACCAGTTTTACATTTTTTCATATTGGAGAATCACTTTCTGATTTGAACATGAAAACTTTTTTCAGCACAAAATGCCATACAGAGAATCATATTTCTCTCCATGATAGTATTATTAATGCCAACAGTAGCAGTCATAATAGTCGTTCTATATTTTTATCTTTACCGATCACTGTGGCTCAGTGGCAGAGTGCTAATTCCACTTTGGTAGATTGTAGGTTCAATAAATGGCTGTCATACCAAATGGAACTCATTGCATCTTTGCTAAGCACTCAGCACAAAGAGTAGGATTGAAGATGCCTGGATAGAGACGGACTCTGTCAGGCCATCTCGCCCAATACACACCTATAAAAACAAACTGGGATGTCCCTATGACACGCTAAAAGGGACTAGAAACCATTTACAGAGTTATTGGAATATGAACTATGTATATCTTTGATATCTGTCAGTGCATTAGTATATCAAAGCATGGTAATTGATCGAAACTCAAGTGGAAGTTATGAGAGATTTGTTTAAGGCCTACTTGATTCCTGATAGACTTGAACTCAAACAATGTTCATACTAATATGATTAAGGAGCCCATCTTCAATGATGGTTGAAATAGTATTTTTTATGTATCCTAGTTTCAACACAAAAGAGGAAGAGATCAAGCAAAGAATCACCCTAGGATGGCAAACCTTTGGCAAAACAAACTCAATCTTCAAAAACGAGTTGATCCCAATAATCCTAAAAAGAAGAGTATACAATCAAAACATCCTGCCGACAGTCACTTATGGAGCTGAAACATGGAACCTAACCAAGAGACAGAACTGCAAACTGAGAAGCATGCAACGCGCACATGAGAGAATCATGTTCAACCTCACATAGAGGGATCGCAAGACAGTACAGTATATAAGGAAGAAAACGGGAGTCAGAGACATCATAGAAACTATTAGAAAACGTAAATGGCAATGGGCAGGCCATGTTGCAAGAAAGACAGATGGACATCACAACTCACAACATGGATCCCCAGAGATCACATGCAAAACTGAGGCTGACAGAATACAAGATGGATAATTGAAGTTGTATGAGAGTCATATTACTTCTTAGCAGCATAGGAACTTAATGTTGCGCCATTTATGTCTTTTCATCTGTTTGTCCATACATCTCCTCTGAATTCTGGGGCAAATCCATGCACAATTACCTCACCTACATTGTAGTTATATGTTCAGAACATACAATATCTCCAAAAGTTTGTGAAAGGTTGGCAGAATACAAATATATATATATATTTTTTTTTTTTTAATCATTTATATACTCTCTCCTGTATGTTCATATGATATCTCAAAATATTCTCAATGAATTTCAGTGAAAGGTTGGGCCTTAGGCAAAGAAAGAAGTGATTAAATTTTGGGGTAGGTTCAACAATTTTTTTTCATTCAGTTTTTACTACACATTGTTGGCAGAGGTATGAGTCCTTTGAGTACTTTTTCATTATTTGTTAGCTGTACATGAAAAAATAATTTCATAATTATTACTGACATGAATTTCATCAATTCTTATGAGTTTTCCACCATCATCTGTTTTCATTCACTTTTTATCTACTGCTTTGTTTGAAGAGAAATTTCAATAAAATATTGAAAACATTAGGATTATGTCAATCTATATATATAAATATATATGCAAACATGTGCTTGCTCATATGGACAAGTCCCAAATATGATTGTCCATCTATAGTCCATAGTCTCGTAACTCAGAAACAGATTTTTGTTCATCCTGTATTCTTGGACGAGATTCAGGGTTGCTCCTGTGATTATTCATGGGAATCCAATTTCATTTAAAGTTGGGAAGAAGAAAGATAAGAATTTGTAAATTGTATTTGAATGTCTTTACAATTGCACCAAGAGCATACAGAAGGTAGTTCTTCAGTTCAGCCGAAAAAACATACTTTGGTCTTAACAAAAAACAAATCATACTATTTCACAGGTTTCAAACAAATAACCAAGGATTACTTTCCTCCGGAATGCCTGATAGTTAACTTCTGGGAACAATAAAAGTTTGTAAAGCAACACCAAAAATTTAAAATATACATGTATTATACATGTGTTATTTGTGGGAAGATTTTATAGTATATAGACAGTAACTCAGTACAGGGTTTTCAGTCCCAAGTACCATGTCGTTGAGACACCCATGTTTTCACAAGAGTATCCTCAGTGAGATGGCCTGACAGAGCCCATCTCTCTCCAGGCTTCCTCAATCGTACTCTTCTTGCTAAGTGCTTAGCAAAGAGGCATTGAGTACCATTTTTAAAGTCTTTGGTATGACTGGACCATGAACTGAAACCATGATCTATCAGACTGAAGGCAAGTACTCTACCACTAGGGCACAGTGATCAATCTAATTGTACATTAGTATATATCAATTTTTTAAATAGACACTCATACAAAGCATGCAGACTGCTCTGTGTATTCATAACCACCTATTTCTCAATGTTTTACTTACTCTCTTTTGATGATGTAAACCAAACTGTGTAAAATGTAATACAAAAAAAAAGATAGAAGAAAATGAAGATACCAGTCACTCCAAAAATTTATAAGTGTCAGCAATACTTCATCTCACCTAATATGCATCCATTCTACTTTCACTTTCACTTTGTACAAAGTTAGAGAAAGGTGCGACTTTGTCAATAAATGATGTCATGTAAGTAGGTCTAATGGTGAATGAAAAAAAGAGGACAGAAAAGAGGCATGATGATTTGTTGATAGGTGTGAATAGAATTCAAGATCATAAAAAAAAGTAAGTGCCCTTTTGTTAGCTATGGTGTCAGCTTAAGCTCCAAGTATCACATTACTATTTACTCAGTCTGTCTGGATTGGCGAGCACCCAAAGTGGTGTGACTCACTTGATCCTGCATGAATGAACATGAACAGTCTCTGCTGGAGTTTGAACTTGGCTCACTCAGTCTTTTCTTTGAGATGTTATCTGCTAGGCCACCCTACGTCTCATCCAGATCATAAACACTACTTTTTATATCACAAATATAATACACAGCTGACTACCTATTACATAGTACTATAATAAAATGAAAAACTCAGTAGGAACATTATAAACAAGGGTATCAATCTGAATGAATTTATTAACGTAACTCAAATATCATTTTTTTTTAATGCAAAGATTAAAACTGCAATTTGCAATGCCTTCTTTTTGAGAAAAAAAAGATCAGTAAGTTGGCCTCGGAATGGAGAGGACAAAACACCTTGATTAATGTTTCTTCACTTGTATATCTTTCCTTCTATATGTATGTGTATTTTGAACATTTTATGAAAAATTGCTGAAGAGTTACGTTTTCATATAATCAAAACAGAATTCATAAATAAATCACCTAATTATTGGGAGACTTCTTAATTTTTCATCAAAAATCCTCTTATAATAAAGAGCTATATTTTCTTTCTCAGAAGTTTACCTAAGATAAAAGTATTGCATCATCATCATGTCTAGTACTGGACAAAGGCCTTTTCCGTGATCCTTACATGATGACCATGATTATGCTGACCCCATCTTGTGTTTGGTGTTCATTTACTTCTCTTCTGTTGCCGATTTAGACATTCTAAATTTGATAGTTCTAAAGAGCAGAAGTCAAGGGGTATAATGTATAGAAACAATGAAACAGATCTATGATCTTTAAATATTGTTTATTTTCCATAAGACATCTCAAGAACCGTTGGCCTAAATAAGTTCACTGTGATATCTTGTGTACTGATAGATTTTGCCAGTGTCAACTTGGAGCCATGGCCAGGTCAAATTTCAAACTTAGATTCAAAACAAAATAGACTTGGTAACAACAACAGAAAATAGTATTGATTACATCATAGTGCTGCTCATTGTTGCAATATATTTGTGACACAACTTTCAAATCTGTGGTATTCAAAGATATGAATCACTTAGTTGGTTTAAGGTTTAAAGGTTGGTTTAATTTGAATATTTGTACATCATACACGACTGAAGAAATTTTTCCTGCCATAGACTATCAGGAAGTTAATCAATTCAATTAATGCTTTAGCCCTTTCAAGAATAACTTATTATAATGTTTAATACTTGATCATTTACTGAAAACAGGGGCAGTTGCTCAGGGTGCCAAATACTAGTGCTGTCAGTCATGAAACAGTAGGGCAAATACAAATGAAAGAATGGAGAATTGAAGAAATTAAACAGAAAAAAATCAGAGTATAATAAAATTCCCAGAGGAGAAATTGGATTTTTCTGAAATATGAGACAGTTAAAGATTACCTGAAACTAGAAGAAATAATTGGCAATTGGCAAAGAAAATTCACATGACCAACAAAAAGCTCAGACAGGCTTAAAAGGACACCAAAGTGGAGCTTGCTTAGGGCACCGGTCCTTAAAACCTTGAGATATAGAGGGGTCTTGAAAGAATTGAAGTGCTTCCATGCATAACGCTTCAGGAATATTTCCCTCTTTTATGAGAAAATATATAAAACTAAGAAATATGAGAATAAACAATAAAATAAATTTCTGGATCTAAGTAAGCTTTTATTTTGTCAATCTCAGAACATAATGATTATTATTGGTCAACACTACTTATGTGTTAAAGATATAAAACACTGATGAATGTACTATGCTTTTAATGAAAAGGCTCTAATCATTTTTGCAGTGGAATTGACATGTCCAAATTTCCAATAGCAAAGTGGACATAACAACAACTTCAAGTACAAATAGATACAAATAGCATCACACATGATCTTTTCTAACAAATCTGAAGAGCACTTAAGAACGTTTTGAGTGTTAAATCATACGCATCACATCATCAGCATCATCATTTTGTCATAGCTTCAAGGCTATAGCAGCCTATCTAACATGATATTTTAATTCCTTCTGCTTAGGCTTGGCTCTAGGGTTCTTGGCATCGGAGAAAAGACAAATTTCATCTCTCTTTAAAACCTGGATTAAAGTTAAGTGCAAATGAGAAATATGATTAGGAAGAGGTGAAACTTCATTAACAATTGGAAAAGTCTTAGGCTACAGTTGGTCAATGATCGGAGCAATAAAGCAAGAATATTGGGGTAAGTGAAAGGCCCTGTTCTGATGGAAGTTACCAATAGTACTAAGCAACAGAGTGCTTTAATTATTAAAACGAAAAGGTGATTGATACTTTGGTTAGATAATCAAAACAAGCGTAACATGCCTATTAGCTTTGCTTCAGTACAAGCAAAGGCTGGAGGCTTTTTTTTCTGCAATTTAGAAGCTGCACGTAAAAATAAAAATTATGTATTTCAGATCAATTCATTAATGCTAACAAAACTTCTTGTCATGAATATCAAGTCATATAATTTCATACTTAATTTATTATAGTGGGGCATAAAATGAGATTTATTTGTGGATTTCCCCAATAAAACTCATATGAGGACATAAAGTTTTTTGAAAACTTTGGGGGGGAAAAAGAAATCATAATCCTTGTCTTGCTGGATCAATATGATAATCACTGCATTATGAGTGGGTGCTGTTGTTGGACATGTGCCAAAAATAATAAAACTCTTGTTGCTCTTCATTTGCATAAGATTTATGGTCTGAGCTGATCTTAATGCACAGAGATGCATGATAGTCAAAGATATCACACACCATTATTATCAAATAGTTGTAGTCTGAATCGATCGCTGTGTCCCTGTGGTAGAGTGCTTGCCTATCGTTTAGTTGGCTATGGTTCAATCCACCAGACATATAAGATATATATACATGCAAGCAAATGGTTTTATAGAACTAGATATCTTTCTATGATTCTGTGTACTAACCACACATATACACACACACACACACACACAAATGACAAAATTGGGGATAGAGAGTAAAATTAGAAAAAAGTTCTGAAGTATAATAATTGCAAATACTTATCATTAGTCAAGTGGGGGAAATATTTTATTTTGGAGTTCATTATCCTCTCCCATGATAGTAACAGAAAAAGCAAAGTTCAGGGTCAAACTCACCAAATGTTTCTTCTGATCTAAGAATCATTATCAAGATCATCAAGTGCTTGATCAGAGATAACATTTGCACAATTTTTACATAAGTGTGACTCTGAAATTTGTTCTTCCAAGAGAAAAATAAAAGAAGTTGATGAATACATCAACCTAGGATAGATTATAATATTAGCAAAAGACCATAGAATCAAAAAAAAAAAAAAGATTAGCTATCACCTGGAAATCATTTGGTATGAATAAAAACATATTGAAAAGCACCTCACCACTGTGCTTAAAGCTTCCAGAATAAAATGAATGCATAATACTAGCTATGACTCATGGATGCAAAACATGAAAATTAACGAACGAATAAAGAACAAATACCAAATCTCACAGAGAGATGGAAAGAGCAATGAGGAATTAACTTTAAGAGATAGAAAATGATCAATATGGATCAAAGGCAGGACAAGAGTTGAGAATTTTAAACAAATAATAAAGCAAAAAAATTGAAATGGGCAGGACAAGAAGGGATGACAACAGATGAAGCAAAAGATGAACTCATTAGAGCCTATGGGATAGTAGACACAGTAGAAGAAGACCAGACATGAGATGGAGGACAAAATAGAGAGGTTTGTCAGTAAGGTTAGCACAATAGCGGTCGTCATGCATTGAGATAAGAAAGGTCTTTGTCCAGCAGTGGACTGATAATGGCTGAGACATATATATATATATATATATATATATATATATATATATATATATATATGCACTAATATATAAACCCTTTATTTGTTTGTTTATTTGTGCCTCTTTTCCACAAAAACTACAAGGCCTATCAACTTTTTCTGCATGTAGATTAAGAAGAGTTCAACTCAAAATATAAGCTTTGTGAGGTTGATCTCAAAGAAAAAAAATAGTATATTGGTTCATCTTATGGTGAATATGGCAATCTATGTAATGTTGACTTCCAAGGTCATTCAAAGTCACTAGAGATCATTTTTGGTCATTTCAACACAATTTTCCCAGTTTTAAGCCAGAATTTAGCACATATCAAACTGAAATTCAGCATAGAGGTACATCTTTCGAATAGCAAAGTTCATGGAAAATTGAAGTTGACCTATCAGGACATTTGAGGTTACCAGAGGTCATTTCTAGCTAATCTTTTTAGAGTTGGGGGCTCTAGTTTTGCCCTTATGAACCTGGAAGTTGGTGGAGAGGTAAATTATTTCACAGTCAAAAGAGTCAGAAATGTGATTCTGATGTTGAGCTCATTGAAAGTCACAATATGTCATTTCTAGCAAAGTTTCAAAGTTTTGGGCCACAATAATACTCTTAAGATGTAGGAGTTTTGCATAAGGGTACATCTTACGCAGTGAAACGATAAATAATATTGTAAATAATCATTTTTCCATTGGTTGAAGAAATACATCAAAGGAGATATTTTTCCTATTTGGTTATATTTTAAATTATTTTACATTCAGGACACAATAGGTATCTCTGCTAGTATACATATATGTATATAAATATATATATATATATAATGTTCTTAGCAGTTCCAATTAGAAAAGGTAGATAGTACTGTATGATCAATGCAATATTTACTAATCAATGTGTTACTCTCTCTCTCTTTACATATATATATATATATATATATAAAGCTTTTTTAGACAATATATATATATATATATATATATATATATATATCTCCAGTGATGGAAATGGGCTTTGGGAACTAGGTATATGGTAATCTCATTTGGCAGACATTGAACATACAAAAAAACCTGGAAATTGAGTAGTAGGTATATGCCATAGCCTGGCGTACTCTCTTTTCCATCTCTGTGTATAGCTATATCTGTTACTCTATCCTCTTGTGTAAATCTATACAGATACTTGTGTATGTGCATGTGTAGCTATGCAAGTCACTAAAAGATATTTAGAAAATGAAAATAGAAATGAAAAGGTATTTCTGAATAATGGTAATAGTTAATATAAGAGAAAAAAGTGACACAGTAAATGGGTTCACCGCATGGAGTATTCTGCAAGTAATCAATATATGTCTGTCGTTTGAACTTAACATCTAAGCTTGCTACTGGATTCCAGCATCTACACTTGTTACCTATTCGTGTCCTGCAGTTATCTACAACGCAGTGAGTTAGGTGTGACCATTGAGCAGAAGTAATGCGGTGGGTCTGAGACAGATTAGTTGGAATGGGTAGAGGTCAGGAGGCAATAATGATAATAAATAAGTGCAGGGGGGTCAGAAATATTCATGTACTTTGGTCATAGAGATGGAGGCGGAAAAGAATGAAGAAAGACTGAAAAAAGAAAGGGAGAGTCACCAAAGAAAGAATGTTACAATACAAAGGCTGATAGGGACTGTCTAATTGAATATTTCAGTTTTATTCTTAGCTGTTTTGTCTTTAAATAATAGTTCTAGTGGACAGGTTCAGAAAGTATTGGTTCTGTGATATCCATGATAGAGAGGTCTGGCAAATCCTTAGGAAGGTTTACGCCCAACGACGGACAATAAAAAACTGATGATGATGATATGTGTACTATACCTAAATATCTTTAAAGATACATTAGTTACTTATATGTATGTATGCAAGTGTAACAGGCTCACTCCTTTCAGATGCAAAGGAAGATGGAAATGTCTTTATTAGTTTTATTATGACAAGATAAGACATCTCTCTCTCTCTCTCTCTTTCCCTCTATGTAAGTGAGAATTTTGTTTGATTATCAAGAGAAGATTATTGATGTATTTCCAGTTGTTTCAAAGTAAAGAAAAATAAAGGTTTGATTTTGAATCCTGACATGAGTCTAGCATCTTTTGTTCCTCCTCTTGCTTCAACCACAGCGTCCATACATACAATGAAACACATTACAGTACATGGTTGAAAATGTCCCCGTCATCGTCCAACAAGAAGAAAGAGAAACAAAGTGAAGTAAAAAAAAAAAAAAAAAAAAAGAATTGAACAAAACTTTTTGAGAAAATAGTAACAAAAGTAGAAAAAAAAGAAAAGATTTGAAAGGAAGAAAAAAAAACAAAACATGATATCTATAATACAAACAGGCTGAGAATTGAGGTAGCTGACAAGACAATTGTATTAAAATCATGGGATATCAGTTTTAAAATTCAATAAACAATAATATCACATACTGTTAGTTTCTAAGTGCATGAAAGAATCTGTTCTCAGGAACTGTCATACTTTCTACTTCGCCAAAAGGTTTTGTTTTTTTAAATTCGAAGAGAAAATGTTTTACCCTCTGCAAATCAGTTGATATAAGTGAATGAGTAAGTTGATACTAGAGAATTAAAATGAAAGTAATAATGACAGTCTTAACCAAAATTTGAACTTGGTTTATCAATTCCATTTCACAAGTATTTTGATGAATACTAGTCTTAATCATTACAAAATGTAATCTACATTATTCAGATGAGTATATAGTAATTACAACAACTTCAGTTGTCAGTTATTAGCAGATGAGACAAAAGTATGTCTACATCTACCTAGAACAACAAATCTCCACAAGACCCTCAAAAGCGGAGGAAATCAAGCAAAGAATCACTTTGGAATGGCAAGCCTTCGGCAGAGCAAGCTCAACTTCCAAGAACCAGATGATCCCAATAATCCTAAGAAGAGTATACAACCAGTGTATTCTCCCAATAGTCAATAATGGAGCTGAAACATAGAACTTAACCAAGAGACAGACCTGCAAGCTGAGAAATATGCAACGTGCGCATGAGAGAATCATGCCTAACCTTACATGAAGAGATCACAAGACAGCACTGCATATAAGGAAGATAAGGGAGTATGAGACATCATAGAAACTATAAGAAAACTTAAATGGCAATGGGTTGGTCATATTGCAAGAATGACAGACAAATGATGGACATCATCTCACAACATGGATCCCCGGAGATCACATAAGAAACCAAGGCTGACAGAACACAAGATGGAGAGATGAAGTGGACAAATTCAGGAAATACTGGCTCTGCGATGCCCATAATAGAGAAATGTAGCAAATCCTGGGGAAGATCTATGTCCAACAATGGACATTAAAAGACTGATGATGATGATGAAAAAATAGACCTAGACAAAACCAACAAAATTATGAAGCTAACAAAAATCACTCTGATCATTGAGTACATGATACAGTAAATCATGAGTCACTCCTCTGCTGAGTCTTACTAATACTCATACTTGGTACTCAAGGCCTCTCCACAAACCATTCAGCAAAAGGATTGGAACTGAGGAACCTATATCTGAGATGAAAGGATGACCGTCAAAATCATGTTAGTCACAATAGATCACTGGTTTAGCAACCTCGAGCCTAGTTGGTAAGTAATGGGCGATAATTAGGTAATACCCGGTGCCATAAGCAGAAAAAATATTTGACAGGTCTGGCAAGCCAGAAATGGGTCTCATTAAAGACTGCCTCTTTGTAACTAACACTGTGACACCTTCTTGGTGTCTGCTTATACAGCAAAAGGAACAATGATACCTACATACAAACATAAGAATCACAAACAAAAACAAAATGAGACCGCACAGACATTTTGAAATTGACATAATGACAGGAGAGCAAAATCATAAATACTTCTGAAAAAAACAACTCAAGAAAGATGAAATATAAAAGCAAAGAAAAAAAATATACGTATTTCAATGAAAACACAAATGAAAGAGATGTGACACTTTAATTTGACTCAAACATGAATAAACAAAAATACACTTCAAACAATATACCGAAAGTTACAAAAATCATTTCATATTGTCAAATGAGAAAAAGAATTTAAAAAAAAACAACTATGTGCTGAAATTAAAAACTAAATGAAATACAAGGAGTGAAAGAAAAAATAATGATGATATGAAAGCAAACTCAAATTACACTTTATAAAACATCCAAAATATTGATGTTACATTTTCAAGTTGACAAATTAACTGAAAGAGTATGAAAGCAAACACCAAATAGCAATATGAAATATAATGATAGAAAATCTTTCTAATCAAAAATGATTTCTAAAACACTAGACTGTACACATTGAAGATGAAATTTAGATCAACTTCAAAGAACTAATATTTGGAACAAGTGAGTTACGAGGCCGAGGCTGAGGCATCCTCCCCCAAGCCCTGACTATCCACAAGTTTCATTACTTAGTAAGTCTCTAAGTATTATGTATCACTAGAGAATATTCACACGAGGAACTGACAGAATCCATCGGTTATATACTAATGGAGCAAATTAACTTGAAGCAAATTATTTTCGTATCCAAAAAGATGTTTATTCATTTTCAACACTATTGAAATGTTAATAATGCATAACAAAAAATTTCTGTTGGCTATAAATTTTATTTTTAGTTTAAAATTTTTTTTTCTTTTAAAGGTTGTGATTTAGGGTTAAAATTGAAATGATTTTTATCTTTTAGACATAGATTTGAAACTTAGTATTTCTCAAAAATGAAAAATTCCATGAAGAAATGAAGGTCATATTCTTTCAAAACACATCAGTTGACTATAAAAAGAAAATGGAACTTAATCCTTTTTTCTTTCTCCTTTAGGCTTCCGTACTTTGAAATGTTATTTTTGGGCCAGACCAAAAAGATCCTTTTCTGCTCTCAGATTTACAGAACTCTTTGAAAATATAGTTTAAAACCCACTGAGATGTCTTCTGCATGGAACCATTTTCTTGAGATGAAATGCAATTTTCAGTGAGGAAATTGCTTCAAACACTTAAGGCAATTTTCCATTAAAACAAGAAGTGTTTGACTTGAGTGGAGGTATAGACAGTGAGAAACAATAGTACATGTCAAATCTTTTGAAGATTTAAAAGGTTCATACATGTCAAAATCCAGTAAATAACTGTGTCAAGCTACAGACTTACTGATTTACACTTGAATACATATTATATATATATATATATATATATATATATATATATATATATATACTCTAATAATTGAACAATTCGAGTCATCAAAAATGGGCAAAAGTTTCTATCTTTTTTTATAACTGCATGTGTTTACTTGTTTGTTCCAGTGCCCTTGGCCATACTGTTTTGTCTACAGAAGTTTTGGAGAAAAAGCTTTGTTGACCTTTTGAGGACCTTATTCTGACAGGTTCATTAATAACATCTCCATCTCCCTGTTTCTAAATGTTTTTTGTTTTTTACTCTATTTTAGATGTTTTCCTCTGGAAATTACGAGTGATGTCATAAATAGAATTCATTCCAACCATCTCAATTCTTTGATGGAATTGTTTTACATAGCTTAGAATCTTGATGCAATGGCTTTTCAATTATTGACTGTGATGGGGAGTAATAATATAATCTTGTATCTATATAAACGGCTCCTTACTATTGAAATAGAGCTAGTACGATACACTGATGGGTACTCATGACAAATTTGCTTCACACCTAAGTGATAATCAAGTGAGTGGTCTTAAAATATATGTGATTATATTCAAACCCATTTTGCATATCTTATCTGTCTATGGGATTCTGATTTTGAATTTGGAACATTTCTTGTGTGAGGTTCATTTGGATTTTTTATAGAATGTATATACTGGTAGTAGATCACTTCTTGGCCTTTCAATTTTGTTTACATATTTTTTATAAATAATATGTTTGCTGGTTGAAATTTACATCAATTTTCTACTTTGTGTATCTATTTGAGGGGTTCATATTTTAGCCAATAAAATCATTGTCTTGTTTTTGTTATATATATATATATATATTGTCTACTTTTTCACATCATATATATACATATACATATATATGATGTGAAGAAAGTTGACAATTGGAATAAGAAAAGACTTTAAGCTTATTAGTACATCTTAAGTTCTTTGTTGGTGGGTAAGGTTCAAAATTCTGATTTCTTCAGAGATTCTGACAAAGAATGATGGCCAGAAATGATGTTAAGTCTATGTTAATTAAAGCCCAGTTGCAATGTGTATAAGAAGGAGGATTTTTGTCATCAATGATGTCGTTATCAAAACAGTTTTACTCAAGATTTCAAGACTAACAGTCCATGTAAAGTATTACGGTAGAATGCTTTTATGATGTGGTGATATCACTACACAACAGTGCAAAGCCTTTTATAGAATGTTTCAACGGGATGACGGATTTAATGATGTTGCATTGATAAAGTATTGTTTTGTATGTGGTAGGTGTTGTCTTAATTGATGCTGATAGTTGATTGAGGTAAGAGGAAGTGAAGCATGGGGTGTGGGTAGTGGGAAGTATGGAGAGAGTTAAGGGTTAGTGAAATAGGAAGAAAGTCAAGTTGTTAAAGTAATCGTGTGTATAAGCAGTAAAATGGCAGGAGGTGGTGGGTAATTATACCCATGATGCAACTGTAACTAGTGTCGAGCATTGTCATGCTTTCTGTGAGGTGTTATCAGATTTTGACTAAGAATTTTTGATGTTCTAATCAACCAAATTGTCATCTTTCTTCACATCATTTTGTTGGATCTATATCCATTTTCCCAACATATATATGTATGTAGATAGAAGATATTACTTTCTTTGAAAATGATCAAGAAACTGAAAATAATCCACCACTCTTAATGATTGGTAACCAAGAAACATGTGTTGAGTTATTTCTCTCCCATATATATATATATATATATATATATATATATATATATATATTTATATATTTTGGTGAGATATGTTGTTTTCTTGAAAAATATAGTGTTCAATATCAATGAAATAAAGCTATATAATTGAATAAATAAAAAGATGAGATATTTTCCGAAAACAAATCTGTTTTGTACTTTTAACGTACCTCTCAATTGAGAATTACATTAAAAGTAAACAGATTTGTTTTGGGAAAGCATCTCATGTTTTTATTCATTCAAATATAAAATCAAAAACTTAAAGATACTATGGATGGAAGAACCATAAATATGTACTTTCTGATAATGTTTTTGCATAAAGATCCTGAAAAATCGAACTAACAGCCTGAAGAAGCCCAAAGAGCAGAAATACAAGTGTGTCTGCATAGCGAATCTATTATTTGACTATATTCAAAGCTTTACTCTCGCTGAAAGTTTTTGGATTGAGTGCTTTTATGAAATAAGCCCATCAAACGTTGTATATTGAAAAACAGATTTGTACTTTGATATGTGTGTGTAAATATATATATATATGTGTGTGTGTGTGTGTGTGTTTCATTTTGGTTACAATGAATAAATTAATTTGTGTGGTGAGAAAGAAGTGGATAAAAATTCTGCTCATCAATGTCAAGGTATATCAATAACTGATTGAGTAAAGCTTAAATACATCACATGAGAAAAACTAAAAGTATACATGTACGTTTATAACAGAGCCTCCGAGAGGAATTCTAAAAGTTAGTGCAAAGCAATCCCCTCCTCTACGTACAGTACAAACACCCATCTCCTTTAGCCATCCTGTTTAATCTGCTATAAGCCTTTTAGCACAAAATACTATGTTTATTCAACTGTAAATAGCAGAGTCAAACTACTTTATTAATGGAGATATTGTATCTACTTAGATTATGATACACTGCTCTACCAAAGAAACTCCCTGGGCCCAGGTGCCATGCATTGGCTGAAAACCCCTCTTGGAGGCACTGGTTTTTTCAAAGAACACAAAAATCAGTTAGCAGACTTTGTACTAGGTTATAAAATTAAGGTTATATACATACACAACCAGAAAGTTTAAACTGTTAAAAAAGTCTGATGAACAATTTTTACAGAGCTGATTTTTAGAGTGGAAATAATAGATAATATCTTAGTGCTTGAATAATCAAGCATTGGAGTGATAAATATTATTGATGAGATGCTCTAGATTCACATTCCAAATCCCATTCCTAATTTATTTGGCAAAGGTTTTTATATCTGGTATCTATGCATTAAAATTTAATCTAGCAGCTACGGAATAATTCATAATTATCAGAACTTATAAATTTCTAATTCTTTCTTTTATCATCCCAGTTCTCATTAAGTAATTTATTTACGTGGCTTTCAGTTTACCATTTTCAATATACTTGACACCAGTAAATTTGACCCAGTAGAAGAGTGGTTGCATTTGGTTCTGTAGGCCATGGTTCAATCTATCGCTGAATCATACAAAATACTTAAAAAATGGTACTCAATGCTTCTTCATTAAGCACTCAGTACCAGGACTAGGATTGATGAACCTCTCCCCAAGGGTAAGGGATTGTGGCCAAATTATGTCGGAAACAACAGGTCTTGCATGATCACTGAACTTAAACAATGTAGAGCTTGGTTAGTATCAAGATGGATTACCACTGGGGAATATCAGGTGTGGTAAGCAGAGCAAAGATATGACAGGCCTGGCAAGACAGAAGTGGGCCTTACTAACAACAGGGTAGAGGCTGTGAATGATGATATAAAATACAAGACAGACAGATGTTAATGTCTCAAATTTGAAGTAGCTACAAGGTATGCTCAAAAAGTATCCAGCCATTTTTAATACCTTGAGAACCTGTTGTGAATCCTCAATGGAACTTTGCAACCTATCACGGGGAACCTTATGACACATGTGAGAAAAGACACTTTCCCGTGGGGTCAATCAGTCAGTTGTGAGACACCATACAGAGAGCTACAGTAGTATGCGACCATTGCATTCTCAATGGTTGAGTTCACCTATTCTCAATATCTTAAGCAGGTCTCATTAAGCTATGTCTCATCATGTTGTTTTATAAGCAAAAACCTACATTAAAGATTTGGCTCCCTGTGACTTTTGACTTTGTGCTGTTGAAATGGAAGAGATTTTCAGAAAGGAGAATGCATCAATGCAGCTGATGGTGATCTCAAAAGAGGACTTTGCAGACTGTTTTGAAAGGTGGAGATGTTGGAAGAAGCCTGTGAGGTCACAAAAGGGGCACTTTGAAGAGGGATAAGGGGCCATTGCCCTAAATAGGCAATTTTTCTCTTAATATTAAATGGCTGGATATTTACCAAACATATCTCATATTTTCAGTGGCCATTTTCATTGGTTGCAAAGTATAGAAAGCTGGAGAATACTATGTAACCACCTCAAAAATCAAAAAATGCAAAAGGCCCATAAGAATTTAAAACCAACAAATTTTCAAAAGTTTTTCAATAATTCATATGATGAAGTTCATCTTTTATCTCTTATTGGTCCTTGTAAATTCTTATTCATTGTAAATCAGATGTAATTAGAGCAATATTCAGTGAATAAAAGGTAAATATAATATTTTGTAATCTATGAGATGCCACTTCTTAAATGATTTTTTTTTATTGATAATTCGTAAACACAAAATATTTTGTTATATTTTTTAAAATCCGATTTTCAAGCCAAATGACAATTATCAATTAATTAGTTTTAAACTGGTACATAATAAAGATATGTTCATATTAGCATATACCCATCTAAAATGAAGCAGTTATTTATGTATGGATCAGCACTAAGGTAAGTTATTTATGATAATCTCATTTTAATATAACCATTTAACTGTTTGCTATGTTATGGACCAATCCATTATAACTTTTACTGGATATCACTAATCAGACAAAACAGAGATGCAATCTTACAGTGAAACTTATTTGCATGCAAGATTTTTATATGGATAGATATGAAGTAGCTGGAGCTCAGGGCCTCAGAGAAATGTTATTCAGGTGTAAAAACTTTTGGGGGACCCCACTTTGATTCTTCATTGGACAGGCTGTTTTTGGCCGCCTTGGACGATGCACCACATCACCTATCTTCCATAGACACTGCTTGAGTAAATACTTTTTATAGGTTTGAACATCACCAAAATAGAACCATAACAATTTTTCAACATTTTTTTTGCATTTTGACAGGTAGATTGTCTGCAGACCAAGTAGAGAAATGGTCTAATGGATACAAGAGTATTCTTGTCTGTCAAGAGTCCATTAGTTTTAGAGCCAAAGGTCACTCAGTACAAATATTGCTTATTTATTCATTTATATATGAGTAAACAATCTTAGTGTGGAAAAAAATTCATTCTTTCTTTATAGAATGTCAACTATCCAGAAACACAACACAAAGTTTTTGATATCCATGTCACTTCGGAGAGGAGAGAGAGCCAAACTGAGCCCATCCCATTCCAGGCTTCTTCAATCCTATTATTTCTATTGAATGCTTTGCAGAAAGGCATTGAATACCATTTTTTTTAAAGTGTTTGGTATGATTCAACCATGGATCAAACTCACAACCCAGCACTGGGCAATGGTGATCAGTATGAAGAATGGAGACATTTTTTTTTAGAAACTCAGTATTCTGATTAATCATAAAACTAGAGACTGAAGAAGAAAAAAAAACGGATTTAGAGGCAAATGAGTGGAAGAAAATAGGATGAAAATCAAACTAAACTTTCTAGAACTGAACAGTTAGTGGCTTAAGATTACACAAAGAGTTTTGGATTGATCTTAAAAATGAATAATATCAAGAAATTCACTGATGTCTAAAATGGGCAATAACAGTGCCAACCAAGCAGACAATGAAAATAAAATAGGCAAGGTAAAGGGGCATCTGGCACTCGTTCCTCCCAAAAGGAAGCCAATCATCATCAGCGTTTCAACATCCATCATTGGCGATAGACCTTCCCCAAGATTCGCCAGACCTTTTGATCATGGGCGTCGTGGTGCCAATATCTTGTGAACTCGAAGAAATCCAATAAAGAGAGTAAACATTGGAAATTGATAACTGCGAATCCAGATAAGCATCCCTGTCACCCTTGACTCTCTCTAAAGAAAGGCTGACGATGCCAAGAGACTTAGTCTAGGTCAGAATACCATAATTGCCAAAAGTTTTAGCTTCAACTCAGAATTACAGAATGGGAAGATCACCAGAAACTTGCTGATGTTAATCTCTCAAGAGTTTAACTAGTTAAATAATAACTTGAGAATGATTATTCTGAGACAGGCATGTCTATCTATTACCAGAAACTGATGAGAAAGAAAGCTGTATCCTCTCAATAACTTACATTGCAGAACTACTGTGGGGATAAATAATACATCAGTTGATAAATATACAAGAAGATTGGTGCTCTAGTTTTGATGCAGTTTCAGTAATCAACTACAATTTAATATGAATACACATCAGAAACAACCAAGACAGTAGTCTCAGAAAATAAATTTAACTCTTCATTTTGTGAACAATTGATACCTTCTATTGACTGTGGAGCTCTCCTGTGAATGGAATTTTTAAAAAAAAATGGAACTCTTGTGTAAATAGAATAAAAATATAAATTTTCAAAAATTACTCAAAGGTAGGAGGAAAATAGCTTTAATCAAAAGTTATTTATAACAGCGTTCAGTTCTTTTACAAGAATTTAAGAGTTGAAAAAAATTAGTAAGACTAAACCTCTTAGTTATAGGTCAAGACTCAGGGCTTGTTGCATATTTAACCACAGGAATTTTTGCATACACGATTGCTGTTATGAATGTGTAATAAATACATAAGTGGTATTCAGAACTGCATTGATTTTGATTGCACATAAATTTATAAATTTAGTGTAAAAATCTGCAATGCACAGATTCTCATTCAGTATATCAAAAATTACTTAAAAAGCTGCAAAAAATAACTGAAATAATAAAATGTAGATTTGAGTCCCTTAATATAGAAACATTTAAAATAATATACACAACATGCATGTTCCTAACATTGCATAAACAATATAAAAGAATTGGTAAATGTTTAGGGAAGAGCAACAAAACTTGTTCCTGAACCAGAAAAACTCCCCTATGAAGAAAAACTTGAAAACTTCAAACTAACATCATTAGAAGGCGAATGAGAGGAGGCGCGATACAAACATTTGAAATAATAAAAGGCATCGACAACATTCCAGCAAAAAAAATTCTTTAGAATGAATAAAAGAAAAAGTAAATAAAGAATATTGCAGAAAAAAAAATCAAGAAAAAGACATCTTACAGAGAGTTGTCTGTCAACAAATCGAATAAGTTAATGGATCAAGATCCAGAAATAATAGAAGCCAAAACATTTAACAACAAAAAGGAAAAAAAAACCTCAGAAATGAAAAGGCAAGATGCAAGCACAGATATGAGCATAAATTTTTCTCGCTATATATTTTATCTTATCTTGAGAACAGGAAAAGATCTGAACAATGGCAAATGAGAGAGGGGAAAAAAGAAGGATAAAGGAGGAGGATAGAGAAAAAAGAAAGGAAGGGAAAAAAAAGGGATTAAAAGCTTTAGTTTGACTATAGTGACACTGATAACAAATTCATTTTTATATAACTTATACATTCCTAGTTGACCCTCATGAAAGAATTCACAGATATAGTTGAATTTCAAACCCACTAACAATGGCCAACAAAATTTGCTTGCTGATCATTGCAACGTAACATGTGTCTCGATCCATTTTTAAAAAATGTTTATTAACATAACAGTTTGATATCAGATCACCAATAATAGGAGATCCAATGATCCAAACCCCAAACAATGGCCAACAAGATTAGATTGTTTACAGCTAAGTCAAGTGAAAGTATTCATGGATGAAATTGAATTTCTGTGAGTTTTTTTAGGGAAAAAAAGATACTGAATTTGTTTCACAGGATGGGTCCATAGTTTCAAATGATGAGTAGGAAGAGTTTTTATGAGCAAAATTCATACCTTTAAGTTGGAGAGTCTATTGTAACTGACCGAGAACCAAGAAAATCAATCATCATTATATAACTACATAATACAGAAAATTGTAAAATCTCCCAAATACTGTTGGGTCAATATGAACTATTTATACTGTTGCTAATAACAATCAAATGATAATGATAATAATAGAGCAGCGACAGTGATACACTGGGAACTCAGTAAACAAGTGGGATTTAACCATACGGAAAAGCGGTACCAGCACAAACCGGAGACAGCCCTGGAGAAAGGAAACCACAAATTACTTTGTGACTTTGACATCCGAACAGACTACCCCATCCAAGCAAGGAGACCAGACCTAGTAATCATGGACAAGAAGAGGAAAACTTGCCAAATAATAGACGTGGCCGTGCCTGCAGACTACTGAGTAAATAGGGAAGAGAGCAAAAAACTGGAAATATACCACAATCCGGCAAGAGATCAGAAGAAGGTGTGGAAAATGAAAGTCAGGGTAACTACTAGTAATGATAGGTGCACTCAGAACTGTTCCAAAGAAGGCAAGATTGGAGGAACTCGGGATGAAAGGAAGGACTGAAACTGTGCAGACCACAGCACTACTAGGAACTGCACGAATACTGAAGAAAGTCCTAGAAATATGAGATCTACTACTCCAGCTGTTTGCACTGGCCAAACAGAGGGGAAAAAAACACAAAAAAAACAAATGGTGGTGGAGGTATGAACTGCAGCGCTGTTTTGATTGGTGAGGGAGAGATGAGAAGAGGGCTGAAAACCTGAGGAAAATTACAGTCCCTCAGCTTTCAACAATAACAACCGGGCAACTTTAAACCACAGTACCACTGTGGACTATGAGAGCATGGAGAGGGGGGCTGGAGACTTGCTGTCACTCAATCTCCAGAGGTAACCACCAGGCAACTGGTGTGAAATTGATGACAATGATGATGATAATAATAAAAGATCTCATTGAGTTAATCATCAAAATTACAGGAAACGCCTCAAGAAGAAACAGAGTGGCAAGAAAGAGTCACTTGAAAAATGTACAAGTATATCTTATAAGTATGTATGTGTTATCATCAATCTCATGTATTCTTTTTGATCTGTTTGTTATCTGACCAATATTTGTGGGTCACTGATGACCTTTGAGAGAAAAATTATTGAAGACACTGAAATCACCATTTCTTAATTGCACCAATTCTCCTCAAAATGTCCTTAAAGCATCTCATATGACTATTTATTCAAAGCATTGATTTCTCTGGTGCCATTTAAGCCTTATTAAATGAATTGGAATTTCTTCTTCTGTATGATATCACTCTTTCTTTTATCAATTTCCTTTTTTCTTTCATTTTTTTCTCTATAATCCTTTATATCTTACATCTATCTTGGCTTTTTTTTATGTACTTCTATCTTGGCTTTTTTTTCATCTGTACTGACATTCTGTTTATTTTTTTTCCTTTTGTTTCTTAATTTTTTCTTTCACTCTTCCTTCTTCAATTACCATTTCTTTCTCTTTTTCATTCTTCACCTCTTCTCATAATTTTGCCTCTGAAATTTCTTTAAATTCATTTCTTCTTTCTGTTTTTCCTTTAGTTTAATTCAGTTCCATTTTCCTCGACATCTCAACTCAAACTCTTATGTCCCCTCTTTTTTTGTTTCTTTCATTCTATTCAGTAAGGATTTTCTTTTCTGTCTGCTTCTCTTTTTCTCCTTCTGAGTTTCTCTCCCTTTCTAACTACCTTTTTTTCTATCTACTCACTGCTTATCAGTCTCCCCGCCTCTCTCTCTCTCTCTCTAACTATATTTTCTTTCATCTTTGCTTTTCACTTATCAGCCTCACTCTCTACACTTTCTTTTCTATTGGCTTATCTCTTTCTCCTTATGAGTTTCTCTCTCTCTCTCTCTCTCTCTTTTTCTCTTACTACCTTTTTTTTTAGCTCTGCTTTCTGCTTATCAGTCTTAGTCTCTCTCTCTGCTTCCCTCTCTTCTTTATCTGTTTTCACTCTCATTCTCACTCTCCTACTTTCTAAGGGCAATAATGATTTCATTTAAAAGCAAACAGATAAAAATCACTTTGCTGCCAACTCTAACATTCCCATTATGTTATCTGATAAACAGGAAATCTTTCTCTACCTTGTTTTATGCTTCATCTTTTTTCTTTGTCTGTCTGAATCTTTATTGACAGATTCTCTCCACACTTGTCTCAGACGTGATGCACATTTCAAACACTTCTTTAGTTATTCTATATGCTTCACAATGTGTCTGCTCTCAGAAGAATAGACCAGACATTGCAAAGTGCATGGTTCAATATCTGTAGCAAATAAGGGTTATTAACCCTCACTTACTGTAAACCACTTGCATTTTTTACCAAATAAGAGATCCAAAAACTGGTATCCGAGAGCGTGGCTCCTCAAGGTAGGAGTCAGGACCTCACCAGAGGCCATGCTAAGATTATTAAGGGTGGCAGAAATATTTGAAAATCTTCTTCCAAAGATTAATTGTGTAACGTGATTCTATTATCATCTCTACACAAATGTATTATTTCTGATACTTATAGTAGAATGGCTCAATGCTATTCACAAATTATTGAAAATAAATTCCGTTTGTAAGAAATTTAATTTTCAAAATTATTTTTTTTTGTTCATAATAAACCCTTTGAGACTTATAGACTATAAATACATCGCAATTTTTCTAGTCTTGATTTGTTTTCATGTTTAGTTACTGTTAGATCAGCATGAAGACTAAAATATAGTGTTAGTACCTATAACTATTAAAACAATGAATGAGGGGTTGCAAAAACTTTTTTTCTCATCAAAAGGGGGTCATGAAAAATTTGGTCTCATCGAAAAGGTTCACAAATTTGATAACAAGTTTGAGAAGCTTTGCTTAAAAGAAATTTTCTTGGCTTGTGAAGCTAACTACTGATATTACATTCAACTAAGAAAACAAAACATCATATATCAGATCATTACAAAAGCTTTTTCTATACCGTGTATTTGCTATCAAAACTCTCCCTAAAAATACTATTCATGGAAAACAGTTATTTCATTGTAGTTACTAATTGACCAAAGAAAATGGAATTTCTGACGTTAAAACAATGACAAGACATGCTTTTGTTATTCATCAGAGAGTAACAAATCAATATTGAGAAGGAGATTTTACAAAATTTGTAATGAAATGTGTTATGGCAAACAGTCAACATTGTAAATGTCATGAAACTTTTGATACTGCTCCCAACTGACAGTGGATCTCTTCTGTAATGGAAACAAAATTTCTTAAAGTTAATTTGATAGATTGAATGAAAAAATGAAGAAAAGATTCACACTAGTTGAAAGGGAAGAATCTGTAATCATGAGTTATTCCCCTTGATATTAGCATTTAAATTTCCCAATATGAAAGTAAGAGTTGAAAGTGTCTTAACTACCTTATCTGATCTGATTTGGACAAAGGATAGGATTAAACGTAAATCCTTTTGAAGATGAATGTTACATATTGATCCTCTGAGTATATTGCGGATATTATTAGTTCAAGATAGATCAATAACCTGATATGGTTTTAAATCGGTCCTCTCTGACTTGAAAGTAAATACACCAGACACCTTGAATATTATTAACCCATCTTGTTATATAGGCAGTAGTCTTCTCACTGTTTCCAAAGTCTCTGATTAAATTTATCAAAATAAGGTAGAAATAATTTGCTTATTGAATTATTCTTATGTTATTATTTCTCATTTAATCATTTTTTGAATCATAATGCATACGATGAAATCAAAAGTGGTTAGGTTATTGTTCAAAGTGTTGGGTTATTTATGCATGTTGACTGGCACTTTTCTAACTGATTTCAGCCCAGAGCAGAGAATGAATGTCTCTAGTATCAAAGAGGACAGAAAATTTTGGTTGTTTTTTTATGAGGGTATGGAGAAAGAGGATAAAACAGTTTGGTAGTTTAATAGGGTAGGGGTAGAGAAGATGGAAAAGAAAGTCAAGCAGTTCAATAAGAGCATAGAAAGGGAAAGGAGGGAAAAGGAAGTCAGATAGCATACTGGGTGGGTAGAAAAATTTTTGCATATGAAACTA
Source organism: Thysanoteuthis rhombus (assembly GCA_963457665.1). Taxonomy (NCBI): domain Eukaryota; kingdom Metazoa; phylum Mollusca; class Cephalopoda; order Oegopsida; family Thysanoteuthidae; genus Thysanoteuthis; species Thysanoteuthis major. Next base: position 12,515,781 of record OY735210.1, read on the forward strand.
AGATGAGAAAAGAGCAGAGGCATAAGATGATAGATAATTTTAGTTGTCAACACCCATGGAATTTCTATGGGCTCAGCAAGTAATACAATCAAGGGAAACATCAAATATTTTGTAATATGCTACCAGTTATAAATGAATAGACTGTTTTATCAATAAGTGCTTTTTATAGTAGTTTCAATGAATGAAATTAACTAATAAAACTGGAGTTTTTAATTCAAAGTAAGTAATAAGGTTAGGTTAAGGGAATGAATTCACTGAAATCAGTTTTAGTTGTTACCTTTTATTGATGAAATTATATTATCTAGTGATATATGCATTGGGATATTATCAATTTCTACTTTATGGATTTTTTTTTCCACATCTTTTTTTTGTACTTGTCTTTATCCCTTTTGACCCATGAAAACCTGATATTGCTGAAAAATCTTGGCTGAAAATTTTGCCAAGTTAATGTTCTGTTCTGGCAAATATAATATGTTCAACACTTTGGAATATAATGTCAACAAAGATTGCACTAAAGATCCATCACATAAAACACAAATTGATTTTATATTGCCATTTTATGAATAAAAAATTTATGTTGATCCGACAAAACCAGAAAGAGTATAATTGAGAAACATGAGGTGCTGCCAAATTGCTATTAAATTTTAAACTACCAGAATCATCTTTCCCTAATGATATCCATGATAGTTTCATACTTTTTCCTTTGAATTCAATTACTTGTTACTGAATAGGAATAAATTGAATGGATAGACAAATTCAGTAAAACTAATATTTCCTCTTCACTTCCTCTGTTTGCATAAACGTATGGAAACTATTTGCTTAGGCAGGGAGAGGGGTTGAAAACACTCCTGCTTCCCTCCCGGCTTATATACCTGTGTCTACTTCTCTTCCTTTCTTCTCTTTTTTAAAGAATTCTGCTCTTTTAAAATCAGGGTATGTAAATATTCATTTTCTCGGTGAAAATATTTGGGCTGAAGTCCTCCATGATTGTCTGCATCAAAAGTTGCTTTACTTTTTTCCTCATGTTTTTTTATGGGGTTGAGACAGCTCAGCAGTGCCCATCTCCTCTTTGAGATTTTGACTGACAACCATTTGCCATGGATTAGGATGTGGATAACCCTCAATCTGAACTCTTGGCCACAGGAGACACTTCTGTCCTGGCTGTTGGCTATTGCCACAGCTCTTCCATCCAATGGCATTGTGTAAGCACCACGTATAGATGAAATAAACAAACAAATAATAGTTCTTTTAAATTATGTTTGTTAAAAAAGCATCATTATCTTAGAACTTGGAAAATAACATCCATTTCCTTTGATTCAACTTAACGTTTTGATTGCATCTGTTAAAAAAATCATTGTTTTCTTGGACTTTGAAAAAAAAACATCTGTTTTCTTTGATTCTCAGACTCCAAATAACATAACTACTTATTCCAATAAAGCAGTACAAACTTTTATATCAAACATAACAAAGATGACTAGTATTTTTTGCTTCCTATTACTAAGCCGAGAATAAATTAGATAATTTATTCGAGCTTTCAGTTCAACATGAAACAAATCGATAAAAACTACAGAGAAGCAATGTTAGTTAAACTAAAAGAAGTACAGGACTAAAACCATTACTTTTTGATATACAATGTATACATGTACAAGGAAATAGAAATATGAATGTACACATAGATATATGTTAATGTGTATGTATGTCATTTGTGTGTAAAGAGAGGAAGAAAAAATGGAAGAAACATTCTACAAATGCATTTTTTGTTCAAACATATTTATGCACAACAAAGAAAATGTAAGAAGAGACATATGTGCACATATATAAACACAAAAATACAGTTATATTAAATTACCATATGTGCATGTATGGGCCCACACTCATATATGATAGTAAGTTACATTACCATATAACTCACATGCAAAATAAGATAAGAGGAATAAATGCAAGTAATAATAATAAAATGAATTGAACAATGTAGATAAACATATAAGTGCATAATGACTGGGAAACAGAGAGAAAAAAGACAAAGAAAATTAAAGAAGTGAAATAAACACTTGCATCATATATGTAACACTCTGCCTCTTGCATTTTCACAAATATGTACAAGGGCGGGGTCTGGGGCTGAGGCTAAGGCTAGGTATCTACCCCCTCTCCCTTGGGTCAGGCCTTCTCATTGAAGGCGTGAGAGGTTTGAAAGTTGAAAGCTTATCGTCAATAAAACTTAACGTTGCAGTACAATTGTTTTATGTAACCCCACCTTAACGTTCCTATACGGAAAGACTGTATAATTATTTACTGGTGCTCACTTTATCATGTCATTTGGGGATCAGCTCACATGTCTCTTATCATCAATGAAATGCACTATCAGATATCTGGATCATATGGTGGATGATATTTGCTTACACTTCCAATGGTAGTGAGTGCATCACCTTCACTATGGAGGGAATGCTTATCAAATAATAGGGTTTGTTGCAAACAGATATTTCAAATTTATGCTTTTGCACCCTCACCCATGGAAATATATGCTCCCTGCCACTTGAAAAGTGGCAGCAGATTCCCATACAAACTCACACATATGCATATATCATGTGGAGGAAAGATCAAGAAAAAAATAGAATATATACACTCAGAACAAAGCAAAAAAAAATAAAATGGCCAAAGTAGGTGACAACCACAGACACACATAGACTGTTGCTTTTGGAATACATCAATAGGTAGGTGCTCAACTATCTCTAAAAATGAACCTTACATAAAAATAAACACTGCGTCTGATCGGCATTAAAAACAACCTTGCAGTTTGTTATTGTGATAAGTGAAACAGGGTAGTAGACATTGGCGTCAAACCCAAATGCTAAGTGAATATTATCTGAGATAAGGTGATGATCATCCCAGGATTTATGGATTTGTTTCAACTGGAATCTCCTTCTCTTCTCTGAAGGCTGAGAGAGAGAGTGAGGAATTAAGAGTTTGACCAGCTCTGTTCTTCAACCTGCCAGTCACCTCCCCTCTCCCTAAGGTCTTTGCTCTGTTGAATTTGTGGTCATTCTTACAACTGACTGTTCTTCTTCATCATCATCATCAGTGATCTTCTACATGTCGGTGCACTTTTATGGACAGCCAGTCATTCTAATCATAAATGTCAGCAGTGATAAGTACTGGCCCATCTTGATTGAACAGGCGGAACAATAAAAGCTTGCGAGGTATCACACTGCCTGCTCTTTCAATGCTCATTGCGCACAATCATATCGGAGAGCAAACCAGTAATATCCAACCCCGGCTAGAAAGTTGCTTATCACCGGCATTTTCTCTCCAATTCGATTCCATAGCATTGTAAGGGTGAAAGGGCCTGCCCTAACCAAATATTCAAAAATAAGACCACAAAGAAGGAAGAATGATTAAATCATTTATGAGGAGGAGAGAAACTGGGTAATATTTACATGGGCAAGAAATATCAGAGGAGATGGAATACAAATAAAATAGTCTCACAATTCCTATTATGTCTGTTACTGAGGGGCAGTAAAGGGGCTTACCTACCTTCAGATCAGCAAGGTTGGAATAAGTTGTGATGCACCATTTGTATTCTTAAATTGTTCTGTCATTCATTTCTTGTCACCCACAGTCAGGCTAAACGTAGGCTTTGGTGGAAAAGATGAGGGAAAAGGATCTTTGTTTAGGGTTATTGAGCTTTGTGTAGAGATCGGTCTTCTCCTTAGGAGGATCACTAGACTATTACCAATCTGGTAACTGGCAGTGATGTAGCTTAACTTTGATGATTGTAGGAGAACTGGTTTGTCCGAAGAAACTGAGACATAACCTGCATATTGTTAAAATGTTGGATTATGTTTCTCTTTGGTTAATTTTGAGATCAACAATATTCTTAAACCATTAATCAAATAGTGACACATTATGAAAAATTAATTTATAACACCGACCTTCAAGAATCTATGATATTTTCTTAATATACAAAAAATACAAATGCATAGAAGCAGCTCCCTTTATTAAGAATCATTTATATAGTCAACCGACAAATGATTTAGACATACACTTCCCAATAATTTTTCCACAGATTAGCTGAATTTTTTCCCTATCAAGAGAAAGTATCCTTGGATATCAATGTATTGGTAATATCAAACTATTAAAACTGATACATTTAGCACCTGTTGAAATACTTGATTATCCACATACAAGATAGTTTTACATTTTAGCTAACCATCGTGAAGAACGGTCAACAATAAACGATGTATAAATTTGTAACGTTAATTTCTAAGGATTTGAAAATTTGGTTGTGATTATATTAAAAATCTGTGTATCATATGCTTCTATGATCAATGGTTCTTTGTTTCCTTTTGTTTCCTCATCATTATCAGTCTTTTATTGTCTGTCGTTGGTCATAGACCTTCCCCAGGATCAATCACATTTCTATATCATGGGTGTCACTGAGCCTGTGTTTTCTGAATTTGTCAAGCTTGTCTCTCCATCTTGTATTCTGTCGACCTCGGTTTTGGATGTGAACTTTGGGGATCCATGTTCTGAGTTATGATGACCATCGGTTGTCTGCCATTCTTACAACATGGCCTACCCACTGCCATTTAAGTTTTTCAATAGATTCTATGATGATTCCTGTTTTCTTCCTAATACACTGTGCTGTCTTGTGATCTCTCCATGTAAGGTTGAGCATGATTCTCTCATGTGCTCGTTGCATGCTTTTCAGTTTGTGGGTCTGTCACTTGGTTAGGTTCCATGTTTCAGCTCCATAAGGGACTATTGCATTAGTTGTATACTCTTCTTTTTAGGAATTTTGGAATCGTCTGTTTTTTTAAGGTTGAGCCTGCTCTGCCAAGGGCTTGCCATCCTAGAGTGATTCCTTGCTTCTAGAACAATGAATCTCCATGAGATACTCAAAAGAAGAAGAAATCAAGCAAAGAATCATGTGTCATGTGTACAAGCCTCACCAATAGAGCTAGAGGGCTAAGTATTTAAACAATTACAATTATCTAAACAATTACTCCTTATTATGTCAACAAAAAAAAAATTTGTTTTTTTCAAAAATCTCTCTCACCAAATAGGTTTTTTCGAGGGGTTTTCAATTTGCAATGCAAGTTTAAGCTAAATTAGTTCCAAGTTTGCACCCGCTTCTTCCTGAAAATTCATTTTAGTGATCAGTGCACAACAAAAGGTTATTGACTTATTCATTGATCATCGATATTTCCAATTTTTCAATTCATTACCCCCAACATTGCATGCTGCCAAAAAGATGTTGAAGTTAGCTCACAGAACCCCAGTAATATCTTTGTGGACCCCAGTTTGAGAACCACTGCTAGACATAATATATTTCCATTTGTGTGAAATTTGTTTTTCATTGAGTTCACAGTTGAAATTTGAATGTAAATATTAGAAATCTAAATATGATCAACTTGAAAGTATCTCAGTATTGGGAGTATGAAAAAAAGTATTTTGCTGAAACACAGAGGAATTAAAACTCTATTCCTGATAGAATGAAACATAAAAAAACATTAATATAAAAGCCATAGAAAAATTAAACAAGATTTTTAAAGAAAAGTCTCTAAAAAGTTTTATACATTATCTTATATCAATGTTACAGCAAAAAGCCGCTAATGCAAATGCCATAAATTTGAGTTTGTTTACATATAAGTATTTAGATATTCACAGAGAAAGTAGCATAACATTATCTTTTTAAATACAAGGTTTGAATTTTTATCCAAACATCTCACAGGATAAAGAGATGGTAAAATAAATATAAAGGGGGAAAAAAAGAAAAAAAATTTCAGGAAGAATCCAAATTTAAAAAAAAAATGCATTAGTTTCTAAATGGGTGTTAATGTGTTAAAACAGCTACACAAAACCTACAGTATAAAAAACGTGAAGAAAAAGATGTGCTTGAGCGAAATAAGCATGCAAAAACTTAAGAAATAGGAAGGAATAAGTCTTCACAAGTCAACTGAATGGAAAGTGAATGATCTTTAAATTCATCATTTGAATCTGTTCACAACCAGTTGCCTCCCAGCATATATATATGTGTGTGTGTGTGTGTGTGTGTGTGTGTGCGAGTAAACGAAAAAATTGCTTTAGTTCAAAACTTCCACTCTCACTTTATAAATCTTTTCACAATCAGTTGTTTCATAGAGAAAAAGGGAGCTGAACTATGTCATTTTTTAAAAAACATTTGCATACATATATATATATATATATATATAGATAGATAGATAGATAGATAGATAGATATGTATATGTATACAAAGATTGAAATTGACAAAATAGTAAAAATATGTTCTTTATTGTATTTCTTTTTATATGATACAAACTACTGAGCCAAAAATTGGTTTAACTGAATGCACACGTGGGCATTTCAGGTAATATTTCAGTACTTTTGCATGCAATTTTTTCATATTGGGTCTCACCCACCCAAAGCAGACATGAACACTTCTTTATCAAGAATCTGAATCTTGATTTTCTCAGATAATTACGGAAAACATGTGCATACACTGCGCATAATGTGATCTCAGAAAACTTTGGTTTCCTGGAAAATTGGCCATGCAAAGAAGTAAAGATGGTGGAAAAATTTCATACTGACAAAAACTGAGATGGATGCCAATTCCAAATATCACTCTAGTTTTGGTCTTGGATGCATAGTTTTTGAGTTTTAAGAATGCAAGCATGCAGACAGACATCTTTATCTAACACAAACATTTTGCCTCAAGGTACAGATGATGGGAATAGACAGCTACGGATGAATATTTACTTTCATTAGATCTTCTAGATTTTAGAAGTATATGAATAAACTGAACACCAGTGAAAAATTCTGATAATTGTTCATGGGAGAAGATTGAGTACAACTGTCAACTCCGTTGAACTCAAAAAGCAAGTGTCTTCCTGGAAAATACAAAAATGAGAGGGATGGCCTCAGTCATCTGTCATGATATGCTCTTAAATTCATACTAAAAAATTTGAATTTTGATATCAAGGGAAATAACTTCTAATAAAAGTTACTTCTCTTGAACCATTGGGTGATTTAGAAAAAAAATTTACCCATTCAATTCATAGAAGAGCTCCATGAATTTTCATGTACTTCACAGAAGACTTTCACTTCCAATCAGATGAGATATCAAGCTGTTTATGAATTTAAGAGTAATGAAATTTGCTTATAGGTGTTGATCTAATCTATGCAGAGTCATTCAAACAAACTTCTACAGATGAGTAGCTTGTGAAAGGGAGATGCAGGGTAGCCAAGTGAATGTACTTGGCAAGCCAAGTTCAAACTTCAGCTGGCACAGTTTGTGTTCATACTAATGTTTTGGGAAATGCATGAATCTATATCTCCTCCAAGCTATGGGTAAAATAATATAGAGTGAAGTGAGTGATGCCACATCAGATGCTTGTCACTTCTAAGTCTATTTCACATATTGAACTGGCTGAGTGAGCAGTAATGTGGAGCCCAATCAGTGAGTGTGCTACTAACTTTTCGATCTTCTGTGAAAACTTATTTTTTCACAATTTTTCAGTGTGTTTTATTAAATCATAATGTTGCTAGCTGCCATATACACTGGAAATGATTCTACTGAGAAGAGAACATTGTCACAAATCCTTAAAATTTTGTTATTACATTAATGCAAGTTAAATTTTCTCCAAATTGAAATATGCCAAGAATGGAAAAAAGGCATTAAATAATTAAGATCTGTTGTAGATAATTAAAGGATGAATGCATCATCCATATTTCAGGAAATGAAAAGCCTTGTGGTTACAAAGAAAATATAAATTCAACTGCTACATTGAAGCCATGTTTGTCCTGAGTGAAAATCAATTCTAAATATGTTAGGTGTGTGCAAAAGTTTCTAACAAAAAAAAACTGTTTCCAGTTTTTAGTTTTAAAAAAATATATATAAATAAAGAGAGTGAGCTGATATTACTTTGGTTAGATATTTCAAATTGAAAATCATGGATTATGTGAAAAAAAATTATGTAAAAATTGTTTGTTTTTTTTTAGATTTAGACACAAAATTATTTCACCATTTTTCCCATTTACTGTTTTTTGCATTCAAAATATATTAGATTTGTATAACTTTACTTTTCCCTTTTTGAAAATTTACAAACTTTCAAAATGCTGGCAAATGAAATATGATTTTAAAAAACAGTAAAACATGTTTGCACTTAAAACTGAATGATTGTATCTACATCAAAACGATCGCTTTTGTAGAGCTAGGAAAATGAAACAATTTTCAGAGTTTTACATGGAATATACACACAAAAAAAAACAATTACCATACTTTATGATAGGGGTCCTCAATTTCCTTTGTATAACAGAAAAGTTTGATATTGGCAATATTCTTGCAGATTGTATGTGCCTGGCTGCTTTAAACCATTCAGCTCTGAGTGGTTAGAGGGTATGAGTTTTATTCTCACCATTGGTTTCCTCTTTATTTTCTGATTGCGCTGTTTAATCATTACCATGGAATTACCATTTGATTCAGAGTTTTGGTAAAAAGCAACTGAAGATGAGGATGATGGTAATAAGCTAGTTGAAATTAATAATATTGTTGCAATATTTCATCCAAAAACAGATTTGAAGAAATAAAAAATATTGCTGTATTAAAGTAATGACATTTTGCATCACCAAGTTTAGATATGTATTGATACTTCATCATCATCAGCTTTTTAGGGTCCGTTGTTGGACGAAGACCATCTCCAAGATTTGCCAAACATCTCTCATGGGAGTAGAGTGGCCAATACTTTCTGAAGTTATCCATCTTATATTTTGTTGGCCATGATTTTGTATACGATCCATTTAGTTAGTTGTGATGTCCAGTGGTTATTTGCTATTCTTGCAATATAATCAGCCCATTGCCATTTGAGTTTCCAAATAGATTCTACCATATCTCAGAATCAGGTTCTCCCTCCAACATTATACTGTCTCTCTTATAATACTCTCCTATGCACCTTGCATGGGTTTCAGTTAGAGGGTCAATCTTTTTGTTATGTTTCATGTTTCAGCTCCATAAGCGACCAACGGGAGGATACATTGGTTGTATATCCTTCTTCTTAGGACTAATGGAATTTTCTTGTTCTTGAAGGTTTAGCTTGCACTACCAAAAGCTCGCCATATTCTTTGTTTGATTTCTTCTTCTTCTGAGGATTTCGTGGAGATTCATTGTCCTAGAGAGACATAGTGATCTACTTACTACAGTTCCATATTTTTTGTTTTGATTGTTCTGTCTTAGTCTTAAACATGTTTGTTGTACATGACATTTGTCTTTCTGAAGTTCAGCTGGAGAGAGATTTTATTACTTTCTTCATTCAGTTTGTCAGGTATTATTTGGACATCATGAAGGTTCTCAACAAAAAGGACAATGTCATCTGCAAATCTAAGGTTGTGTAGGTCCTTTATGTTTGCAGTCTAGGTTTTGGAAGATCATCTTGAAACAGGAAGTGAAGAGTTTGAGTAAGCTGGTATCATTTTGGCTTATCCTTTTTTCAAGAAAGGGGTCTCAGCCTCTATGTAGCCTAATGATACCAACAAATGCTATAGGAAGTGGCATTTTAGATTCTGTTCAATAATTCTTACAATAGGTGTGCACATTTAAGGGAGAACATCCCTCATACCATGAAAATTCCTCTTCTAAATTAAGCAGACCTGGTTTAATCCCATCACCAGTATGACGTCAAAAAAAAAAAAAAATGTCTTCACATTCAACAAAACTGAATTTACTTTGATCGCTGAAATGAACTTCAGACCAATTATCATCCTTCCAAACAATGTGTTCTTCTGCATGTTCAAATCTATCTTTCTCATTCTTTTTACTTATAATAGGTTCAGTAGCTGGAGAAAAAGCTTTCAATCCAAATTTGTTCAATCCTGGAGCAGCTGTACCGCGACTCAAACCTTGTTGAGATCAGCTATGATTTGGCTTGAAATTCTTGCTGCAATATTGAATGGATCATTTATGACATTTTTTCAATAACTCTGTCTTCCCTGAAGCTTACCTCATGTTGTTGTAAGACTCTTTGGTGAGACAAAAGATTTTGTTTCATCATAGAATTCCTAAACTCTTAAAACTACATGCTTGGATCTGAATAAATTGTTCTCTTATTTTAAGTGGTAGTGTACATGATGAGTCAAATGTAAATGGTTTATACACTCAATTTTGTTCCTAAAAGGGTTTATCAGACAAATTTGATATTAAGATCAATCAGATTCCCTGAGGGGAAGAGATCAAATTAAATTTTTTTTCAAGTTTTGTTTATTGACTGAAATTTTTTTGCCTATTTTACTTTTACAGTTGCTTTGTTGCATAAGTAAAATATATTTGGTGGTGTAGGAGGCTTGACAGAGAATGAGGAAATATGCAACTGACATATCATTTCATATCGTCAAATCATATCATTTCCTGGTTGCAATTTCTTTGCATCCTTGCACAGGTCCTTGGCCCAGTTGTTAGGAACCACTGCTTTGTAACAAAATAAATTCAGTGTTCAATTTATCTTAAATCAATCACACTGACGATTTAAATGACAAACTTATGACTTAATGCAAAGTAGACACCAATAGTCTTAATGAACTTCTCTATTTAGTTGATATTTATATAAGGATCTCAACAGAAGCATTTAAGAGTAGAACTAAAAAAAAGAGGGAGGAAGTCCTTTTCTGATGTGTAGTCTAACCAACATTCATATACGGCTACCAGATCTCTTCACAAATCTTACCATTAATCACCACACTCAATTTTGTTCCTAAACTCAACATCTGTGGTGTCTAAAGAATTATTGAGCCAAGTAATATCATATCATGTAACCCATTTGCTACAAAAGACAAAATTCCTAAATATCACAAATAACTGAATTTTCTGAAATGATCCAACAATTCACTTAAGTGATGTTTCAAGCAAGAAAGTTCAATATCATACATTCAGTACAACTTATATAGAATTAGCAACAAAATTGCCACAAAATGGAGGCTTCTATCAATTTGTCAGGGTCCATTTTATTTTAGAAATTGTTTTCATTTACTATTAGCATACAATAAGTTCATTCATTTATCAAAGAGGAAAAAACCATACTGTATTTGTTTAATCATATGATATCATTAACAGTAACTAATGCAAAGCATGATGGAAAATTCAAAAAAAGGGAAACATGAAACTGCTTAAAAAATATAGTTATATAAATGATAATTTCATTTGTTTACGATTTTGAATGCAGCATAAAATTCACGGAATACAATTCAACTAAAATTCCACCAAGTCACAACTAATTTTCTGAGTCTCTTCATTTTAACAATTAATAAATCACCAACATACTTTTTGAAGGATAGGATTTAGTCCATCATAAAAAAATATTAATAATAGTATTCATAACAGATCATTTATGCAGTGTTATTTTGAGAGAATGAGGTGCTCTAAAAATCTATATTTGAATAAATGATTCTAATAGTGTTCAGCTATAATTACCATCAAGGTGTTTATTCTCTGGATTATATATGTTGAAAAGTCAAATACATATTTGTTGAGCGTTATGTATTGAAAGGCTTATTGTTTGAAAGAAAAGTAAATATATATAGATATATGAATGAAAGATTATTATTGATCAGAGGAAGAGCTGGATGTCTATTTTCTGAGAATAATACAGGATTGCAAGATTTGGTAAGAATTGGAACACAGGCATTTGAATGGGGTTGATTTTGGAAAACGAAAGTGAGTTTGGAGGCACAGGTTCAATACCAACCTTTTGACGAGGGCAAAAGAGTGGTATTGAATCTTTGCATCTAGATTTACTCAATTTCAAAATTCAATGCTATCCTAATATCTGTGTCAGGTAAGTCCCACTGATCATACCCAGATTATCTAACATGCTGGCCAAATCTGACAAACCCGTGATAATTTACTTTTTCTGCAATTTTTACTCAACTTTTTTCATGTTTTCTTACAGATATTTTAGCAGTTATTCGCATCACTCTTCAGATGATCTCAAGATATTTTGATTACATCTACAATTAAACTGAATCCATCTGGAATTCATGGCAGTCAGAGGTATCAATTTCTAGGCAAAACAATTTTTATATATTTCTCTGGTAGCAAATATTTGTAAATATTAGACAACTGATTGGTTGACTGATCCAAATTAATGTGAATAAAGTTGGAAGCAGCTTATGCTGCTATTGCTTGGTTAAGGTAGTAATAGGAGAGTGGTTTGTTGGTCCAAATCCTCATTCACCCAGTCACTGCTTCACTGACTATCACTGATGAGATTTTGTCTAGGGGGAGTGAATTCATCATGCTGTCATGTTTGCTGATTCTATTTTCTCTGTTGATTTCCATTAGGTCAACCCCAATCCAAACTGAAGATTGGAATGCTGCAATCATAATGATATTATATAAGAAAAGGGGACCCGAAGGATCTAAACAACTACTGGACAAAACGCCAACTAAACTGCATCTACAAACTTGATTACAACCAAATCACCGAAACATTACTTAAAAACTAGCCTTGGGAACAGACTGGCTGCAGAAAAAGCTACTCTACCTTGGAACATCTCCATTTGGTAATTCAACTAAAAGAGAAAGCAGCAGAATATGAAATGCCATGCGCTAAGGCATTTGTTGACTGGATGTCCCCAAAGTCATTGATGCTATCATACAACAAGTCGTATATATCAGAGTATAACAACATATCTACTGACACAGCAGCTCCTTTATCAGGCTACATAAATCTCTGAACCCATTTAGCTTGAGAAATGGTTAAGACAAGAGAATACCAGCACAGCCAGCAAAACTATTTACAATGTGCCTTGAGATGAAATTCTGAAACCTAGAATGGGAAAATACAGGAATCAGGATAGACAAATATCCAAGTAATCTCAGATTTGCTGATGATGTCCTTTTTACTGAAAACCTTCATCGTCTCCAAAGAATGCTTGAGGAACTAAATAAAGAAAGCAGGCCTCCACATAAATTCAGAAAAACAAATGTCATGTACGACAAGAATCACAAAAACACAATGATCAGAATAGACAATCTGAAGGTGCAGATAATAGACCACTACATCTAGGACAATGAATTTCCATGAATTCTGAAAAGAAGAAATCAAGCAAAGAATCACTCTAGACCAGCAATCATTTGGCAGAACAAGTTCAATTTTCAAGAACAAGAAAATTCTATTAATCCTAAAAAAAAGATATACAACCAATGCATCCTCCTGATAGTCATCTATAGAGCTGAAACATGGAACCTAATCAAACTAAGAACCATGCAATGTGCACAGGAGAGAATCATACACAATATGACATGGAGAGATCACAAGACAGCACAGTATATTAGAAAAAACCAGAAGTTTAGTTTTTTAATGGTCTCTCAGATTTCTCTATCAGAGTGACCATTAAAAAACTAAATGGCAATGGGCTGGTTATGTTACAAGAATGACAGACTAACACTGGAAAACACAACTCATAATGTGGATCCCTAGCAATCATATACAAAACTATGGCCAGCAAAATATGAGATAGCATGATAAAGTATGCAAATTCAGAAACCACACCAATGATAAGGACACTGATGATGATGATTTGGTAAAAGAAAGTTCAGATTATTATTATTTCAGATTCTGCCTCAAGATGTAGTTCTAGCAAAATCAAATAATTATAATAAATGATATTAATTAGGACTGGGTTAGTTGCAATGTCAGAAGGACCAAAATAAATTTGTCCTTTTCATCTTGAAAACCACAAAGTGGGAAGGTAAGATGGTGCTAATGACTTTCATTAGAGCTTGTAAAATACCGCTCACAAGTTTGCAAAAATGATAGTAAAAATGACACGATTGAATATATTGATAGAAAAATATTTAATGAATAAATTGTTGGAATCCATAAATTACCATATTTCCAAGATGATAAGAAGCTACAAGTGGTAAGACATACCCTCTAATTAACAATATCTTTTTGAGGAAAAAAAAAATTTTCATAATCAAATAGCTTCCAATACTGGAGTTTCTGATGTTTGGCAACCTCTTTTATATAGCTTGACTTTTGAGTGCTAAGATGCAGGTGATTTTTGGGAGCAATTTCAGGGAAAAGAATGCATCTTATGAGCCGAAATATATGGTTACAAAAATGGAAGTATCAAATCTCATCCCTTAAGATGAAATACATTTTCAATGACTAAAGTAAAAAAAATAGGAAAGATGGTTATGGCAAAGCAACTGAAAAAACACCTTGAATATCACTTTGCTCCATCTTTTAGAAGAGAAATTTCTGGTCATCACATCTACAAACAAAACTGACATTCTAAGGGAAATTATGAATCACCCCATCCATATAGGCTAAGTAAGGGGCAATCAACTAAAAAGTTCATGGTCCACTCATCAAGGTTTGAATTTTTAAAAAACAACCAAGCACAGACTAGAAACCAATTTAGCAGAAATCTACATTGCATATAGAACCCCCAACTGAATCTTATTTTGGAAGAGATCATTCAAAACACAGAAAAAAATATTTCTTATTGGAAGGAGTGTGTGTGCAAAATTTCAAGTTATGACTATGAATGGTAAATACTGGGCAATGTCCAGGTACATATATTAAAGTAGCATACCTCTTTCCATTGAGCTGAATAACCCAACAGAAAGGTGATGGCCCAAATAATTTCTTTATAGATAGATACATATAAATCTTACAACAAATGAATAACTTAGACCCAGCAATAGTGTTTAAATCAGTCAATCATGGGTAGCGGTGTTTAATTATACAAACCAATACAATTTTCAGTTTTCAATATTCCAATAACATTTACGATAGCAATGTTGAGGTCATTGCTCTTGTGCGTTCATCTGAAACATTATTAAAGGCTTATTTTACTCATGGAGACCATTTCTTATATCAGTGTTTTGAGGTTTGGGAATTACTATTATGAGCTATGAGATTTATAAGTGATAACTGTCTGGATATGAACAGGTAAAAATGGCCAATAATATTTGAAATGCTTGAAAGAAGAAAAAATCAAGCAAAGAATCACTCTAGGATGACAAACTTTTGGTAGAGCAAGCTCACAACCTTTAAGAATAAAAAAAATCCCATTAGTCTTAAAAAGAAGGTTCTACAACCAAAGCATTCTCTTGATAGTTACTTATGGAGCTGAAACATGGAAACTAACCAAAAAAAATGACCCTCTAACTGAGATCCATGCAATGTGCACAGAAGAGAATCATGCTCAACATTACATGGTCAGATCAGAAAACAGCACAGCATATTAGAGGAAAATTTTGGATATCATAGAATCCATGAAAGAACCCAAATGGTGATGGGCTGGTCATGTTGCAAGGATGGAAGAAAACCAATAGACATAACGTGAATCCCCAGAGATTATATGCAAAATTGTGGCTAGCAAAAAAGAGATGATGTGAGAAAGTAGACAAGTTCAGACAGTATTGGCTCTGTAGTAAGAGGTTTTGCAAATCCTGAGAAGGGTTTATGTCCAACAAAGGATGATGATGATGATGCTATGGAACAATTGCTCAAAATGAAAGTATTCTCTTTAATGGACCGTGTTAAGAGAGATATTCTTGTCTTTAGTGATTGATTGGAAAAATAATTTGTCAGTAAATGAAGAATTAGAAGTAGAATTAAAGAAGTTTTCAAGAACATAGTGGATAAGAAATCAGAAAATAATTTTAATGAATTGATAATGAAAACTAAAATGACACATAGACAGCTTAATCTTATTGAAAATTATTAAAAATGATGAATTTTTTTGAGAAGTGACAGTTTTTTGGTAAAGAAAAAAGCAAAATAATTACCGTTTGTCAAAAATTATGAATCATCAGTTAATGCTGGGAAAAAAACATGTTGTATCTCAGAAGAAAAGTGGGATTCATGACACATGCTATCAAAAAAATTAAAATTAATTTCAGTGACTACTGTAGAAGAAATGCCATTTTGTCAATTTGATATTGTAATAGCTCAGGCTTGGCTTTTACAATAAATAATCCACGAATACAACGGTCTGTAGAAAATCATTTCTACCTTCATGCAAACTCAACTGTAAAAGTGTGGTTAATCAGTTCAGTACCCTCTTCAGGATAAGGCATGATTCCCCCTCTGGCTCACAAAATGATCCTACCTCATAGTCACTCCAACAAGATCATACAGAGACTTCCTGTAAACTAGGTTGTCCTGATGCATTGTGGGGCCTGATGCTGCAGCAGGTAAGTGATTAAGCCTTGTGATAGGTTTAGTGGCATGGGATGTGACATCAGATACTGAAAGTGATGGTAGGTAGTTGTGCTTATGAGGTGCATACATTCACAATATGATGGGATCTCCTGATTGACCAATTCAGCAGGGATTCTCAGTTGACTAAACTGTCAGTGTAGTTGATTAATACACCTCCAGATGATCCCACCAGACACAGATAATGAATACAAAACCACCCAGTGACCTCCAGCACCATCCCAGGAACTCTGGAAGTCTACCATTTTGCAGAGATGGCTGCAAATTAGCAATTATCATTGACCCAATGCCTCTTCTTGAATCCCTTACCATAAACTCAATGGCTGTCGGTAGGATTCGACACTAGGCTTGATCTCTATGGTCCTATTGTTATTATACCAGAGCAGAATCAGTAACAGCAACACAGACAGTATGAGTAAACCTCTGATGCCAAGTTCTGAATCCTCAGCAATCGAAAATGAAGTAATGAAAATGAACCTGGACTGTGCTCAAGGCTTATCAGAGCCAATTTGAACCTAGACACATTGAGATCTGATCAGGAGCTACATAGTTGAATATGTAAAACAAGGCCGGCCTAATGGACAAAGTCTATCCGCTGGATTCATGCCCTTTGTATCATGCAACTCTGAATTAGCTGTCCATAATGGCTTCCTACTTGGGGATGCCTGAACAATCATCCCTCCAAATTTTCAGTGCAAAGTACTTAATAGACTTCATCCAGATGTCAGCAAGATAAGGCATTTGCCAGATGCTACGTTTGGTGACCAAAGATGGATAGTGACATAGAAATCCACTCAAGAGGCTACAATGAATGTCAAATAAATGCTAACATGCCTGCCATTGCTCTGATTAATCCCTGGGAGAGGCAGTCAAGCCCATGGACCCATTAAAATATTGACTATGCAGGACCAGTTTTTGGCAGCAAAATGTTTTTGATCATAGTAGACATTCATTCCAAATAAATAGAGTTCTTCAACTGTTCCAGAAACTATTGTAAAACTTCCAGACATCTTTGTGTCAGACAATGGATTGGTTTTTACAAGTATCAAATGTTTATGTTGTTAGGTGGGATAAGACATGTAACCAGTGCCCCTTATCAACCGTCATCCAATGGCTGTGCTGATAAGGTCGTCCAAAGATTCAAAAAGCTACCAGTCAAAAGTCGAGACACAGTTGAAACATCAGTGAATCAGTTCCTATCTTATCTGATTACACCCTATTCTGTCACTGGTGAGTCTTCTCTGGAGTTGTTGATGAATTGGAGATTACACAACTTTGGGGACATAATTAAGCCTGGAGGCATTTAATCAATTTATGCCCACATGTTTGTCAACTGAGAATCCCTGCTGAGCGGGTTGATAGGGAGATTCTATCACATTGTGAACGTACTTCAGTGCCTCTGCCACCTCATGAGCACAACCTGGTACCCTCAATTCCAACATGTGATGCCCAATCCTATAAAACCAAACTTATCACAATGCTTACAAATCTACCTTCTGCAGCATTTGGCCCTTCTACTGTATCAGCACAACCAGTCTCAATGGAAATCGCTTTATGGCTATGTCAGAGCAGAAAGTCATTATCCTACTTGAGTGTTGGTAGGATTGTTTTTGGAGCCAAAAGAAGAATAGTGTTGTGTTCTGAAGAGTTGATTGAACTGATCACCTAGACTCCTGCAGTTGAATGTCAGTGTATAAAGGTATGAACGGTTTACAGATCAAAGGAGGTGAGCATATGCCTACTGACTATTTTTGTAAGGACCAGTTTATTCATAGATTACTGCTTGAATTCATTTTGGAAGCCAAGCCTGAGCTATCATACTTTTTTTGTGGATAAATCTCTGCAAGACAGGAGATTAAATCCCTTCAGTTGCAGATCTTCATTGCCAAAAATGTATACAGCTCAAGCTAGGCTTTCAAAATGAATTTAGATAATAATCCTCAAATACACTGCTCTATACAAAAACAGTCATTAGGCACATGCTCGACTGTTTCAATTTGAGAACCACTTATACCTTTGTATACACTCTCAATAGTAGAAATCTAGGTACTGGTTGAATCCTCTTTCCAGGATACTGCAGATATCAATTTCTGCAGTCTTCTATGAATCATGGATAACTAGCAAGCATTCAGAGAGTGCAAACCTCTGCCAACGCCATTGTTAGGAGGAATCATTTTTCATAGATCCACCCGAAATTTAGTGGTATTGTGAACAGACATGAAATTTTTTGCAATACTATATAGTTTGGACATATATGATGTAGGGAGGTAAATGTGTATGAATTTGTCACAAAATTTAATCAGTTCTTCAAAATATCATTGAAATCTTCTTTTCTTTTTTTTTTTCAAAATGATTTGAAATCTTTTGAACGTTACTTTTTTCACATCTGGATTACTTTCCAACTTTTCATCCTCTGAAGAGTATCAGACAAAAAATGCTTTTCAGGAATTATTGTACTTGGTGTGAAAAATATACATATATGTTGCAACTATATAAGTATATATGTCGTTCTTTCTGTTTAATATGTATCCACTAATCGCAGGAATTTTAAGAGTCAATTACAAGTTTGCCAATGAATGAAGGTGTTGTTTTAATTGAAAAATCAAAGTAATTATATGTAAAACACCATGTAATTATATGTCAATTGAGTTCAAATTAAAGAAATTTAATATTTTAGTAATATTAAGAGAGTGTTTTAATGAGATTCTGTTTTTATTTGCTGTTTTCTGGAGGAATTGGTGATAATATACATAGGCAAAAATATTGGGTCCACCTATCTTATACTATGAACCACACTATATTGAGCAACTTCTGTATTCACAATGTCTTGACAAATGGGCTCTTGGCATTTTCTTTTCAGATTTCAAGATAGCTATAGCATTAATTCCTTCATTTTTTTCTATATTTTCTGATTCTTTCGCTTAATTGTTTTCTAGCATGATGGAAAATTTAAATTCCCAATTTTCTGTACTCAAGTGCAAATAATGAAAAATCTGTATACTAAATAGTCAAAATAATATATTTACCTACTATGAATGGAATAGGGATTTTCTTATAATTAGGATATCACTACTGCTACTGATAATGTTTTTGGTTTCTTTGTCACAATTTGAATAGATTAAGCTTTTAAAAAGTCAATTAATGAACTTGAAAAATCATAGTAGTAAACATAGCAAATTGAAGTTTAAGGTCAATGGAAGATGTTGTTGAATTGTATGGAAGGAGATATTAATGCATCAATTAATTTTTTTTTTCTTGTTCTACCTGATGTGGTGAATTTGAAATTACTTTTTCATTGCAAGAAGAAATTATTTAATTTTTTCAAATGTTTGTCAAATTATTTTTCAAAATAAAAAGCATTCTAAATTAGTCACTTTCTCATGAGAGGCTGATTGGTATTGAACCTCTGCCTCCAGACTTCAAACTCACTTGGTTCCAAAATTCAACGCTATTCCAATACTTATGTTGGGTAAGGTTCTGAAATAAAGCTCAAAGTCCCTTCTCTTGAAAACTGGTGATCTTGGGCAGTTTTGTGTATGATTTTCATTATGAAACTTAAATTCCACTCTTTTACACAATTTTAGTGAAGACATTTTCTGTCTAAACAGCTGTACCATCTTATTAGCATCAATATTCATTGGCCTTTGAGTCACCAGTTTATCAGAAGGAAAAGTTATTCTCATAGAATATCATAATTTCTTATTGTTAAGACCTTGGGCATATCTTTTATAACCTTAACTTATTTAACTCATATGATAGACTAGGATGCAAAAAAAACAAAAAAAAAACAAAAGACAGCAGTGCATTGGATGTTTTCGCCCTTCCCACTCGAAGAAATGGACTCAGCCAGAAGACGTCTATATGACATCAAAGACTAAGAATCAACATAGCTGAGTCACCCATAAGACAAAAACAGGATTTAACCCCGTTTTACTGTAGAATGATTGTTTGGGGTCAGGAAGATGAGGCACTCTATCTCCAAGGTAGTAACTGCACTAGGTTCTCTTGGGCAATAGTAGTAATGGGATACTAGAAATATGTGAATTCTTGACAGACATCGGCTACATGTGAAAACTGCAAGCGCCCACACCTGATGCAAGAATGGGTCAGCAACTGTTTAGAATGGTAACCTCCCAATAAAGGGTAACATAGCATCCATATTCCAATTCAATGTTGGTCATTGCATTGTACAGTACTCACTGCATTCCATAGGATTAGGTAATCATCAACCAGCAAGGGTATATTGGATACTGTGCCAGAGAACATCAACATTGAACATATAGAATACTGGTGCCGTTACATCTGGTCCGAAGAGTCATGCTTTCAACTCTTTCAGGCAGATGGATCCAGCCTGTCAGCAGGGTGTTGCAAGATTATTGTTGCTCCCTAATGATGTGAGATGTGTTCTGTTTGAGTTTGCAAAGACCACCAGTGAAAAAACAAAATTTGTCTCAGAAACACCTGGCTGACTTCCAGTGACTCCATTGGGTCCAGTACTCAACAAATCTAAGCCTATATCAGTCAAACATTTGAATTGATGATAACAGCTTTTATATAAGAAGATACATGAATTTAATCAGGCAAAAAAAGAAAATCAAGATTGGTACATGAGATCACAGCTTTACTTCATTTATGTTACCTTATCGAAAAAGTTTTTCATGTTTAGTCTTTGAAGCTGTAAAGCTCATGAGACTATATATATTCATATATATATATATAAATAGTAGAATGAGCATTTGCTGCACAAACTAGCTCATGTTTACGTTACTCTAAAACAAATTAACTTCAATAGTAAAAAGTTGTATGTATCGAGCACTCTATGAAATAAATCCATTACATATCAGAAGTGGCTTTATATTATTAATATGTTATTATATTATGTTATATTGCTAGCCTGATCCGTACAATATGTACTATATACATATACATACATATATATGTATAATCAGATAAATAGATATATGATATATGTTCCCAATTTTTATTAATATTCAGTACTGTATTTTTATTCAGAACAACAAGTCTTTCCTAAAAGAATATATAAATATATACATTTATGTTTCACCAAATGTAACGAAAATTTGTTTTTTGCCTTTCAGAGAGTTCTAGTATTAAGTTCTTATATTGTTCGCGAATTCATTGTTGGAAATAAAAAGATGAAAGAAAAGAAAATTGGTTCTTTACTTTCATTGGGTTCCCTAGTCCAACTAGCATTAAAAATTTTGCAAAAAAAAAAAGACTTTTATATTTAGTCTTAAATGGACAATGGCCCTGGTTTTTGATAACTTTTATCAACATTTACATATTCTTCCTTTCAACTATTAAATTTATGCAGATTTCAAACTTTAACCAGTCAATATATTCAATTTTCCTCTTAGTTATTCAATATATTTTTTATTATTCTTCCTGTGTTGGCAAGCATTCACTTGTATGTAGATTTTCTTTCCCTCATTAAACATTTGATTTATGCATATATTTTCCAATTTCATTCAATATATTCATAATTCTTCATTTAATTGCAAATTCCCAAACAATTCATTCTTCCTGTTTAATTATATATTTGATGTATGCAAATTTTTTACCTTGTAAAATATTCAGTGCTTAGTGAATCAAACTAACTCTGTATATCCACAAGTTTGTAGGAAGATTGCCAATACTGGCTCCCACTCATGTTCAAGATATTTTCGCATAGTGAAAGCAATTTGTATACAGTTATTTATTTTAATGCGTAGTGTTGAAAAATTCTTTAAAAATTCCCAATCATCTTTTATCAATAAGCTTTGTTGGAAACCATGCAAAATCAAGTGTAAAGTTAAATATAAAAGACTCAATAGCTTTTCTTTTGTACTGAACACAACAAGAATAAAATGTTGTACATTTATATAAGTATATACATAGAAGAACACAAGACTGTGTATATATTGTTCTGCAATTGTTTAATAAATTCGGATTCTTTTTCCATAATCTTCATCACTTGTACACTAGTAAATTACTGGAAAATTAGAAGTATAGGCATGTAATACTGGCGTCCCTTGTTATAATGCGGTGTTGGAGTCCAAGAAAGCCAACTTCATTATAATCAAGCCATGATAACTGCAATATGGTTATGGCTGATATTCAAGAGTGGGCTATAAAGAGATTGCAAACTAAATATTTATCTCTAATTCATTTCATTTTCACACAGTTTGCCAGTGTAAGTCAAATATATTTCTCAGTTTGGGCTGGGTGGGAGTGGTGTCACCTCTGTCATCCGAGTGGGCTCACGATATTGTAAAAATGAGGCTCAGCTTGGAATATTGGGCTCACAGGCATAAAAGGGAATTCTTGTTTTTATTTTCAGTTTTGTAGTTGAGTAGGTTACAGTATGGGTATAAATATTGGGGTCCGCCAAACGCATTACTTATATTGTTAATTGCATTTTAACAAACCCCAATATTTTGAGGGATGTCTATATTATCATTCAGAAATAAAAACGGTAAATGTGAGTTGA
Source organism: Thysanoteuthis rhombus (assembly GCA_963457665.1). Taxonomy (NCBI): domain Eukaryota; kingdom Metazoa; phylum Mollusca; class Cephalopoda; order Oegopsida; family Thysanoteuthidae; genus Thysanoteuthis; species Thysanoteuthis major. The sequence continues at coordinate 12,538,495 of OY735210.1, forward strand.
AAATAGGTATTCAAGTTCCCGGACACTTATTGAAAGATAGAATGTTGTACTTTGCTGACAAATAGATCTCTAATTGTATTTCAAACAACCAGAAGATTTGTTTAGTCTAACATTATCATCTTCAGACTTTTTAACAAATTTTCATCTGCTCACTATCTTTATAAGACTGAATATACAGAATTTTGAAATGTACCATGTGCCCGGGCACATAGAGAGTTATAATCTTGAAATACGAAGAAGATCTTTGTAAACAGATCACTGAGAACTCGCCAGAGAGAAGAGATAAGTAATCCTAAAAGCTGATGATTCTGATGCAGTATAGTAAACAATCTCAAGTGCTGGTCATTGGTAGCCTCTCAACTTTCTGTTAACCTTGAAGAAAAAATGTTCTACCTTCAAAATAAAACACAGAACCCTGCTATTATATAATATGTATACAAAATAATATATAAAAAAACAAGAACAAGTGGTTTTGATTTACTCCATAATGATCTTAGTCAGACTGTAGATATTGGTCACAAATTCGAAAAAACTGAAAAGGTCAGATTATGAAAGTGTAGATAGATCAACATTGTTCACTTATTGTCAAAGGAAGCTACCCTAGAGGGAAGTTGTGATGAAAAAGCAACTAAAAATTAAGATCAAAGTAATAGTAGTCATAAAAATGAATTAAATGTACTTATGATATTTTATCTAATAAAAATAAATGATAAAAAATATATATATCATATGTTGGAAAACAAAAATGATGATGAGAGATCAAAATAAACAGTGAGTTTAAAGGCTTAATTTTTGGATCTGTTTGTTAGTTGGCTTTGGTAGCTGAACCTTGCCTCTATTTGGTGTGAGGGATGTGAGTTGGAGTCTTAACTGAAACTTATTCTTTATTTCCAATCGACTCTGTTTACTCACTGCCAAAAGAAGCTGGCCAGAGAAGAGCGGTGATAAAAAGCAACTAGAAATTAAGATAAAGGTTCATAGTAGTCATGAAACTATAGTACTAATGAAAATTAATAATGATGATTTACATTACTTTATCTAATGAAATAGATAATAAAGCTCTGTGAAACTAATTCGTTTAATATGTATCCAATATCATCTGGATGAAAACAGATTCAATAGTCAGTGCTCCAAATAAATTCTTGGTGATTAAAATCATTTTCATGAATGAATTTTAGCAATTTGAAAAATAGGGTGTGCAGTTGCTTTCTTGCAAGGAAAAATATTTGGAAGGAATTAGGGATTATGAATTATATTTTGTGTTTTGAAACTCAGTAATTTTTAGATAAAAAAGGGCAAAAGGCTTATCAACATAACATGGGCATGAATCCAGGGGTCAAAACTCTCCCCCAAGGGGCAATTTTTTAAAATATTTCAGCATCTTCATTACATAATTTTTTGTATTCAAACCCTCACCCTGCTCAAAATCCTGGATCTGCCTATCGGTTGCCATATGTTTTAAATTTTTTTCCAAGACGTAATCTTCATTCAGATCTCAAAATCTTCATCTAGGAGGAATTTCTAAAATTTTTCAAAAGCTCACAAAATTAATTATCATGGCTGCTCCAAGGTTACATTGCACCATAGTGTGTGTCGGCAGGATGTCCTCAAAAACATCCACTTTTTTTAATTTTCAGATATGGCAACACCTAATCAATACTGAACTAAAAAGCATTCGGAGAGCACATATGCCATTGTTAAGGGGACTAATTTTGCAAAAATCCACCCCAAAATTTAATCACTTATTTCATATCTCATCGCCCACCATTCTAGGAAATTTGATTGAAATTCATTGAAAACTCTTGGAGATGTCATGTGTACATGAAATTTAAATGATATGTGATATAAACATATGGCTACAATGTTGTAGAGATTATTGTGCATGGATCTACATCAAAATTTAATAATTTTTGAAACTGATTCCACAAAATTTCATCAAAATTAATTCGGAACTCCTAGAGATATCATGTGAACAGTCAGGAGTATATAAATAAATGTAAGAAAAAAAAACAAAAAGAGAATTTCATAGAGCCACTCCAAAATTCAACCCTCCCCTACCCCACAATCCACCATTCCAGAGGATATCATTGAAATTCAATGAGAACTTCTTGAGATATTGTATGAACAGTCATGAGCATATACATGAATGTATGAGAAAAAATTAAAAGATATATGTCAATCAGGAAAAAAAATCTTGGATCTGCCTTTAAATTTAATCACTTACACTAAATGTAGCGGAGGTATGGACAATGTATGATGGAATAATTTTCCATAGGAATGCAACATGAGAATGACTATTTATAAAGCTTTTGCATCCCCTCTCCCATTGAAGCCCGCAGGGGGGGGAGAGTCAAAAAGCTCCCTTTTCAGCTACACCTCGGCACAAAATCATATACAAGAAAAATGCAGAAATTCCCACAAATAAGAAACTGGATATGTGAAAAATGTAAAAGACTTACCGCCGACCAGTTCCTGCCTTGACAGCATCTCGATTGAAGTTTGTGTTTGACATGGAAAAGTCTTCAGCATTGGAACAGAGCAACTTGGGAAATACTGATTGTTTATCTAAACGCTCAGTATCATCGAAGGTATTTCCATACATGAATCCATTCATCAAAGTTGAATGTGCATGGATATCAATGTAAAAATCCACATCATATTTCTGAAAGATAAAAACACAAATACGTCTTTACATAAGATTGAAGAATTATACCAGCAGTAAGTTTAATGAAGTAATACTATAAAAAAGGGTCGTATCGAGATTCAGAAAATACAAAAATACACACAGAAATATCACAGATTCCACTTTCAAAAAAATAAAAGAAAGTATTTTTTCTAACCAACTTTCATATAATGTGGTCAATTTACTATTGACTTACAAAGGTTCATAATAACTAACAATCCACTACTTTGCAATACACATCAAAACCTTGCATGTTCTCAGCAGTTCGGCAGCTTTAGGCTGTATTGTATTTGTGATCATGTTTTAATTGTGTGTAACTTTGCACTGTACCTTCTTAGTGAAGCTGACAAAGTATAAACCTGGTGGATTTAATGGAGAACAAGACCAGTACTTTTGTTTAATATGCTGGTTCGAACAATCCAAACAGCATGAAAATGAAGTTACTTGTATGTTGTTGTTGTTGTATTATTAATAATAATAGTAATGAATCATGATGATGATGATGATGATGATGATATTATTATTTTTTTTTTTAATGGTTTTTAACTCCAACATGAGTCAGTTGCAGTTCTAGGAATGGCGAGAATTTCATGTCAAGACTAGATTTGAATACGTTAACAGCTTTTATGAGGAATTAAATGACCCAGACAGAATAGCTAAAGAGAGTTAGACAGCATTCCCAACAAAGAAAGAAAGCTTTTTTTTTCTTAATAAAAGGTGGGGATGATGAGAGAGAGAAAGAAGAAGAAATTGATTACATGAAAAGGAGAAGGAAGAAAGGAAGGAAGGGAGAAAATATATAATTTCCTTGGGTCACTTAATTCCTCATGAACTCTGTTAAAAAGAAAGTGAAAAAAAAATTCTGAACAGATTATACACAGGTGGTTGATTTATATTTCTTTGATGTGGTGAAAAAAAGTGATCAATGGTGTGGTTACAGAGAGATAAGCTGCTTTCTTTCTTTTTGTTAAGAATCGTTTTTTTTTCTTGTTTCTTTTCTATGTAACACCATATCATAATATTCTTTTTTTCTCAACATAAATAGATACAAGAAAGAAAAAGAAAGAGGGAAAGGAAAAAAGAAAAAGGAAAGCAATCCATATAATGTTTATAATCAATCAATACACCTTATATATATATATATATATATAACTTTTTTGAATCAATTCTTGAGATGAATAAAGTACAAGAGAGAAACTATACTATACAATGGTTATAATTAATGTACACACCATGTAAATATATTCATAACTTTACAAGAAAATTAATTTACGAGATAAATAAATACAAGAAAACATGAGAAAGAAAGCAGACTATACAGTGTTAATGACTAATGTGTACACTTCATATATATGTTTATAACTTTTTCATTTCGCAATGAATCATATTGCAATTTGTACATTTCATTTTTGATGCAATCATTATTTTTTTTATTCTAGGTGTCTTAAGGGGGATCAACTTAAAAATTTAATTGGAAAGAAATAGTTTTATAACAGAAAAAGGTGTGGAAAATTTTGCCTTATGCAGTCAAAAACTATATGTACAATTTTTAATTCTTCAAATTGACATATAAAAGGAAAAATATATACTTCATACTTAGACAAACACTTGACTGATATGAGAAACACACCATATATAACTGTCTTAGCTCACAAATCTAACAAAGACAGGATTAGGAAAAAAAATTTTTCTCAACCAGGGGAGGGTTCCTATTGGTTGCAATAGTTTAATGCAGTTTGGAACACGTAGGAATGATGCTCCCTCACCTTGCTTTGGAGTGGGGGAGGGAATGGTGTTCTCTCACTATTCACATAGAGCTAAAATTCTCATTTACTTAAGAATAATTAGCCAGTATATATCTAAATACTCATCTCACATGGTTTCAAAACATTCTGAAATTGGTTTAAAAATTTTTCTCTCTGTAAAGGTTTGCTTAGCGAGAGCAAATAGCCATGCATCCTTTAACCTCTTTTTTTTTTTTTTCTCTACGCTATTCATGGGGGAAGGATGAAATTTAGCATCAAAATTTGTAAATTCCCGTTACGTAAAAGAAATACAAATGCTTTTAATTGTACATGACAAGCAGAAGGCACCAAATGCAGGAAATAATTAATTCTAGGAAGTGAAAAGAGGAGGAAAGATTATGGTAAAAGGCTCTTCATTTTAGATTTATACGACTATCATGTAGGGATGTATTGTATGCATCATCATTCTCTGCTTATATTTTCATAAAGGATGTTTTGGGGTTAGATACACATGAACAGTTCTTAGCAAGACCCATATTCCAGACCAATCAAAGAATCATTCTGCTTATAGCACCTGGTATTCCCCAAAGGTCACCCAATTAGATCCTTACCTGGCTCGCCATAGCTTAACTTTGGAGATCTTATTAGAACCTGTGTGTTTAATGTGATTGGCCATAATCCCTTTGCCTTGATGTGAGTTCTTTAAAGCATAGTCCTTGTGATGGGAGGTTTGCAGAGAGACATTGAGCACCATTTTTGAAATCTTTGGTATGACTTAGTTATCAATTAAACCTATGGCTTGAGTTGCAGGTCAGCTCAGGGCCCCCTTACCTTATATATATATATATATATATATATATATATATATATATATATAGAGAGAGAGAGAGAGAGAGAGAGAGAGTCTTGAAAGTTTTACTGCTTTAAACACTAAACATTGAAATACTTTTTGAAAGATTTTTTTTATCACTTCAGTCACTTATTTCCCCTGAATATCTGTCAATACAATTTATGAAATTTTCTTCAGTGTTTTTTTCCATGTTTAACATATGCTTTGGTATCATGGTACAATGTGTTAATTGTCTCTTGTTGGGATCATCAGTTGTTTACCATATATATATATATATATATATATATAAGTGTAAGTTCAGCAAAAAGTCTCACATTGGGTCTGGGGGGGCCTGACTCTTCTGTCTTAAATGCATCACAGTTGATACAGCATCAATTGAACCCAGAACCTATTTAACCAGTGGCAAGCACTCTATCACTGAGCCACAGCGATCAGTATATGGCTATCAAAGAAGTTGCAAAAATATGTATAAGGTATCTATGCATGTAGGTGCATAAAAAAAGAATGACACTCAGTGCATCATTCATACAAGATAACATATTGAAGACCAGGTTATCAAGAAAAGCGGATAATGTTTTCTTTTTATTAAGAGCTTCTTTCTCTTCATGCTCACTACTCTGTCTCAGTTTCCAACAACACTCAGATATACATAGGTGTGTGTATGTACAATCAATGCATAATACTAGTTATGATGTATGGGTGTGAAACTTAATAATTTACAAAACCTGTCGAAAACGAACTCTGAATAGCAAAGAGCGCCGTGGGAAGAGCAATCTTAGGAATAATTTTTAGCCATTGTAAAAGATCAACATGGATCGCAGAGAGAACCACGGCATACATGGAATTAGGTAACAAAAAAGTAGGAAAAGACCAGACAAAATGTTAACCTATTCGTGCTCAAGGGAAGTAAATGCAGTAGGAAAAGACCAGACACTAAATGAAGAAATGAGACAGAAAACTTTGCTAGTATTTGTCATGGAAGCAGATGGGAAAGGCTTTGTTCAAGTAGTGGATTTATAATGGATAATGATGATATATATATATATATATATATATATATATATATATATATATATATATATATATATATATGGTGAGGAAAAGAATATATATATATATATGTATATAACAATGATAAAAAATACATTTTTTTTTTTATATACAACAAATTTTCATTTTCCAAAATGATAATCTCTTTCCTTGTTAATGCACTTGATTCAGTGGCGAAAAATCATCTCATTGATCAAACAGTGATAATTTCTTATCAAAATTCAGCTAACAACTATAGAGTGGATAGATAAATAGAAAGGGAGAGAGAGGCATAGATACTTAATAATTTTCATTGCCTTCAATCATTTAAAACTTATTTAGAATTTAAACTTTTTTAATAAAAGAAGAATATTTTTAACATGCATTTTGCAGTATTAGCAAAATCAATAGTAATTCATTAAGTGTTTTGAAACAATAATAAAATAACATACACCTATAAGTAGCATTCAATTAGAGTCATAAAACAGCATGACTGATTATTATGTAAATAATTTTCATACAATGTCAAATGTGTTCATTCAAGTGTAGATCAAATTAATAAAAACCATTCCGTTGAGGGCTCCGACTGTTTTGGTAAAGATACTATTCTATTGCTATCATCACAATCTGTGTATACATATGGCTTATAATTAGTCCAAGGTACCAGCTACACAGGCACTTACTCAGAACACCAATGGTCATAGGTGTCTGTCATGTGTCTTAAAAAACCAAAGTTCCCAAATGAAATCGAAAAAAATAGGAAAATCAATGGTTTAAATAGAATCAGAACAGTCAAAATAAGAAAATTCCCTTATGTAAAGTCAGATTTTTCAGGAATATCTGATAGTTGAAAACTTTCTGTTGAAGTTAAACTTGGAGAAACAATTGGCAAAGAAAAGTCTCATAACCATAGCCCATCTAATTTAATTAGCCCATTGTAATTCAGATTATTCATTCATAAGTATAGTATTGCACTGATATATATCTCTATAGATTGAATTTTCTCACAGTAAAACATAAATAAACAGGCAAGACAATACTATACTTTAAAGGACACAGATTTTAGCTCTATCCCGAGTACCAGGAGCCCTAGGCCAAGTCAGGATAATTAAGAAATCTTCATCTGCTACTATAGCAGCCATTCTATTACAATGATAACAGAATCTAATCATCAATCACAGCCACTCTCAGTCTTTTAAAGGGGCATGGCCTTCTCAGTGTTAGAGTGCCCCCTGTAAACAGAGATACCACACAAACAGATACGTAGAAATTCATTTATTACCATTCCAGTCTATGGGCCCCTTAATATGTGCCAGAAGGGGCCATATGGCCGTCATTGAGAATGGCTGATCTAGTAGTCACTCATATATTCTCTGGGGATCCACGTTGTGAGTTTTAATGTCCATCAGTGGTCTGACATTCTTGTAACATGACCAGCCCATTGCCATTTAAGTTTTTCCAATGGATTCTATGATATCCCTGACTCTTGATTTACTCTGATATACTCCACTATATTTGTAGATACGTATATGTTTATTTAGTTGTGAATGTTAATACTCACGAGAACAAAACATTCACTTATGACATGGACACAAAATAAGGGCCTAGCTCAACATAATAGTTACACCGTAAATCGGACTCCCTCTTAAAACAATGTAACAGTTGAAAATCTCCTTTATTTGTTTTATTCTCTAAGTTACAGCATTTTTACTAAAATTCACTTTTTTTGCTCTGTTATGATAACAGGCATACAAATCCACAAACAGAAGAACTATTATAATTATTATATAGATACAAATTCCCTCTTTGCTTGAGGAATAACCACACCTTGCTAATCTCAATGGGATATCGACGAGAAACCCAGTTAGAGATAGCCTGTAAGGTATTTTGACAGCAAGAGGATGACTTATTCATAAGTTTATGAACCAATACCGATTGTATATTCCTCCAAGAAAATATGCTAATTCTTCCAGTGTGAATAGGCCACAGTAATGACAACAAACTAGAACAGAGATTCTGAACATGGGCAGCAAGATCCTCAAGGGAGTAAATCAGATATCTTGGAGGCTAAATCTGAATTTTCCAGAGTGAAAAGTGACCCATGGCTCAAAACTGAATCATTAAGAAAAGAAAAGAAAAAAAATAACTTGATTTCACAAAACAAGGGGACTTACGCCTGAATTTAAGTAAATCAGAGCCTGATTATCAAGTCCATTTATAGAAATATCAGGCACAAAGGTCTCAACAGGGTTTCAAACTTGAAAATTTGAACTTGTAATATTTTTAGATGATATTGTGAATTCAAAATGGTATCATCATAGCAAGTTATATTCAATAAAAAAAATTTAGAACTTGACCAAAACATTTTCTTGTGGCTGAAATTAATTCTTTTTGATCTAAATTTTTTCTCTTTGATTTTAAAACCTGAACTTGTGGTAAATTTTTACATTGAACATTTCATTAGGATCCTTTTCAGAAACCAAATTTGTTTTATCACAGTCGCAGGGAAGAACATCAAATCTTTTGAGCTGTCAAGGTGGGGCACTGAACAAAAAAAGATGAAGAACCATTGAACTAAATAAAAGGAATGACAGAGAAAAGAAAGCACAGAAGATTGAAGACCTTGCTTCCATAACATTTAAGTTAGTTACTAATTTGTTTAGATGCTATCCAAGAACATCTATGAAAAAAAGTAACAATAAGCCATCGTCAACTGTTTCAAGTTGAAAACATCTAACTATTGCTTATATATATATATATATATATATATATATATATATAAGGAAGCATATATTGTCATGGCTAACTATACATTTGCATATATAAGTGTAGAGAAATTGTTCTCTCACATGTGTATAGACTTTCTGATGTTGAAAAATAAAATATAAACTTTTTCGTATAACTTTTTTCCATCATCAAAGCAAAACTTAGTAAATCTCATTTCAGATGTGAACCAAAACGTTTTTTTTACAAGACAGATTCTGCACGGAGAGATCAAACTTTCTCAATATTGAAGAACAAATACAATGAAAACCTTACTTTTAGTACTGGATAATCGAATGGTGAGAAAGATCAAACTCAATTCTGTCTCTACTAATGGTTATTTGTACACAAGAGAAAGTAGGGGTTTTCTGTAGATAAAACTAGATATCTTTTTGTAGATGAACAAAACAAATTACTAATTACTCATATACTCATGCGTAAAGTATTTTCCAACTGGTATAAAATATTCTATTGAGTCATTAACTCAGCAACACTGGCTACATTAAAGACAACTTGAAAGATTTTTGTTGCTATATACACTTAATATGATATAAATAGCATAAAACATACTATGTATATGTTATACAGACATATGTTTCTATGTTATGAGAAAAGGGAGAAATAAAGATGTAATATTTGTGCATTTATTCGTTAAACTCAACTTGAGGACACCCTAACACACAGCCACCTTGCCAGAATTACATAAAAACTGAATAAATCTATATTGAGTTTTGGTTGGCATTCTTCAATACAGATCATAATACGTATATTGAGAAGAGATGGAGATTTTGAGAGACTAGCTGTCACTTAATTCCAAGAGAAGTCAACATGCAAAGAAGAGAATCATGCCCAATCTTACATGGAGAGATCACAAGACAGCATAGTATATTATAGGAAATACAGGAGTCAGAGATATCAGAGAAATCATAAAATAACTCAAATGGCAATCGTTCCATGTTACAAGAATGACAGACAACCTCCGAACATCAGATCTCACCTTACAATGTAGATCTCCAGAGATCATATGCAAAATAAGAAGAATAAGGCAGCACGACGAGCTAGGCAAATTCACCCATACTGGCCGTGATACCCATGAAATAGAGATCTGGTGAATCTTGGGAAGGTCTGTGTCCCACAACAAATGCTATAATGATAATATTTGTTAACACACACATTTTTACCTGTTCTTTTTACAGGTACACATCATTTCTATGAATAATTCTTATTGATATGAATAATTTTACAACTGTCAACTCAATAAAAACACATCTTCTGATCCGTCTACGATTGTATAACTTTAAAATCTTGACCTCTTGTTTCATATTTCAGATATACTGTTCTGCTTGGTCAAATAATTTATAACAAAAGAATTAAAATCTACTTGAAATGTTAATCCCAAGAGACATTTCATTCCGGTTATCTTCAGAAAATCTGAATATGATTTTTTCTCACTCACATATCCATATATATGAATATTATACATCCATACAAAGAAAGATATAATGACATGCAAATCAATGCATTCAAATAAACCAGGGTTGCAAAAAGCGGAGATAATCCAAGATCTATCTGGGAGACTTACCCAGCACAGACATTGAAGCTGCATTGAATTTGGAAATCAGGCAAGTCTTGAGGCGGAGGTTCTTACTGATATTGAAACTCTGCCTCCAAACTCGCTTAATTTTCAAATTTGACACTATTCTAATGCCTGTGTTGGGTAACTCTTACAACTGAAGTGTGAATTATCTAAACTTCTATCCAAGTGTGGACACCAGGAAGCAAACAAAAGGCATATTAGTAAGTGGTACATCAGTTTGAGAGCTTGGATTAAATGATGCTGATGAAAAAAATGAATAAAAATAAGAAAATGAAATAAAGATTTGTCTAGATATTCCAAAGCAAAACATCAAACTGAAAGATGCTTAGAGGTGGTTTTGGCTTTCAATAACAAAAAAAAAACATAAAAATGTAATACAAAATATTTCATAAAAGTTTATCAAAATCAAAAGAATTTTTACAAAAAAGCAAATTGGTGATATTTTAAGAAAAAAATACACCAAATATTTGATTGTAAAATATCGAAAAAAATATTGTAAATTGTATAAAATAGATGAAGAGAACAGGTTGATTTAGGAGCTGAAAGAGAAAGTAAAAAGAGAATGAAAGAAAACTGTAAAAACAGGTATTGATAGAGTAAAAACAAACAGAAGTTTTTGTAACTAGCAAACAACTTATTTGCAAATGTTAAGGGCTTTGAATGAGGTGAAATATCCATTCAGAGTTCATTATGGAATAAGGTGAAAAAAAGATAAAACAAAATGAAGGGAAATAGTGAAACAATTTATTATGCTTTTTTTGTTTTTTTTACAATTTTCTTAAAATCTGTTTTTCCTCCCTTATCTTTGTGCTTTTTTTTCATGCTTGCAAACTTTTCATTGTTTCCAAGTTTGTTGTTTGGAGAGAAACCATTTTTTTTTCTTCATTTTCTGTTGCTTGATTCATCAAACAGAGAAGAAAATATAATTTTATTTTGCTTTGGTTATTTTCTTGTTGTTAACTCAAAACTGAAAACATTGTAGTAGACCTTGTGCTCAACATGATGCCATAGAAGCTTTGTTCTTTCATTTAATTCTGTATTAATTTGTGAAAATGTCCTTTAATAGTCAACCATTGTTTCTCTTCCTTTTGTTATATCCATGGTTCGTGCTAATGGCTCGTTTCAATGAATATTGATGAATTAGTATCTTCTCTCCTTTGAGGATAGCTCTTTGGTTAACGATTGTACTGGAAATAACAGGATCAATAGTTAGATTCTTAAAAATAGGTATTTATGCTTTGTTTACTATAATTTCCAAAAAATTTAAATTCAAAAACAAAATGAGTTCTACTGTTTGGGAAAATCTCTTAATTTCAGGCAATTTACGATAGCTTTATGACAAAAATTAGTTTGAGAGTTTACAGGCTTCTTCAAGGGAGTGTTTTTGTTATGCTGTTAAATACTATAGGATAAAGTAGCACTCCTAATTTGCTGGTATTAATGAAACCCTGAATTTGTTAATAATGCTATTATTAATTCCTGAATACTAGAAATCCTTTGATTCCTGATTTCCAGCGCAATTAAATATTAACATCATCATCAGTCTTTCATTGTCTGTTGTTGAACATAGACTATTCCCTGGATTCTTCATTATGAGCGTCATGAAGCCAATACTTTCTGAATTTGTGTATGTTGTCTCATCATCTTATATTCTACCAGCCATGGTTTCACATGTGATCTCTGGAAATCTACAATGTGAGTTGTGATGTCCAGCTGTTGTCTGTCATTTTTGCAACATGACCAGCCCATTGCCATATGAGTTTTCTAATGGATTCTATAATGTCTTGGACTGTTTTTTCACTAATATATTGTTCTGTCTTGTGATCTCACCATGGGATGTTGAACATGATTCATTAACGTACATGTTGCATAGTTTTCAGTTTGTGGGTTATTTTGTCAATAATGCTTGACAATTCTGTTTTTCCCTGATTTTTTATGAATAACATGCAGACTGAATGCCGAAACTTGTTAAACCAAAACTGAGGATGAAAAGATTTTAGTTTTTAACTCTTAATTTCCTAAATTACTTGATACTACTTCTGATTGACTGTAGAACTCTTTGTGAATAGAATAAAAATGTAATGGTTAGAAAACAAAAAATTAAAAAATTACGAAAAGGTGCAAGGGAGGTATCTTTAATCAGTAGTTATTCCCCTTTATAATAACATTCAATTTCTCTCATATCAATTTGAGAATTAGTGATCAAAATCTTTTCTTTACTGACAGAAATATTAAGTTTATTAGTGCAAAAAATGACTCAAGCTAAGTAGGAGTGTGATGAAGTAGAGGTAAAGTCAGTGGTAGTAACAATATTTGACACTTGTAATCCTGATTCATTTCACCTCTAGAGCAATTGAATCACGGTTTAGGTTGTGTTTAACAGCAATCACCTGACATGTGAACCTTAACAGTCCGATGACACACACATGTGCTACTGTTTCAGTGATGAAATGAATCAGGATTTTAAGTGTCAAGTATCGTCTGTTAGTCAGTAAGATCAGGTAGGGGGAAGCGGATATCAAAGCAGCAAAAATCGCTGGATAGGCAGCTTTATTCAAAAAATAAAAAATGAAAATAAATAGCCAAAAATCAAAGATCTCTTTGACAAACGAATTATAGATGGATTAAAATTGCATACAATGAGCTATGACTGCAATATATTTATTAATTCAATGTTCAATTCGATTAATTAAATATTTGATATTCATTATGGTATTAACTCAAATAGAATGCAACCATGCATATAATGCGATGCTGACTTTTTATAGGTAAAAATCAGTGATCTGTTTTATCCTCTTATTGCAGTAAATTCAAAAAAGCAGAAACTAAACCAAAAAACAAAACCCCAAGACAAACATAGTTCCTGCTTTTCCTCAGTGATACTCTACTTGAATTCACCTGAATATCCAAATTCTATATCTTTGCAGGCTTGTTATACAGAAAAAAATGTCACCATCCATTTTTTATTGTTTCTATGCTAGTTTAACATTATCTCCTAAATTGTCAATTTACTTAGCCCAACACTTATCCATTAATCATATAGATAAAACATTACTTAGCAAAACTTTCTGATCAAAATTCAGCTGATAATTTTGTCAGTCTTTGTGATTATTAATTCACCCTTGTATTTAATTTGATCATATATTGTTCTTTTAAATCATGAGTGTCTTTCTGTTGAGCTTGGTTTTCACTTGAACAGTGTGTGAAAAGAATATTTGAGACTTCATTTCAAATGATTTCAACATATATGCATAAATCTTTGAAACTGACACAATTTGGACAATAGATTTCTGATTTTTCTACATAGTTTCTCAAAGTTCAATCTTGTTTCAAAGTTTGTTTTTTTAATTTTTGTATTTTTTAATCTTTGGTCTAAATTTTCTCAATTTTGAAGCTGTATAAATAAATTTATAAAAATGTGTTGGATACTACCCAAAGAGTACACAAGAGAAATCATAGGGGTATGCAGGGTTTGTAAAAAAGCTGGAATTTAGAAGTAATCACAACTAACTATATGAAACTCCAATGAGGTGTGAAGAAGGTTTTTCCGCAACGTGTATAACTCCACCTAAGTGTACAAGAGGAGGTGCAGCATGATCAAGCAGATAACAGCTTGAAAAATTTTGTGTTGACTGTCCACTAATGTCCATGGGAGAGACATGAATCCATATCTCCACCTATCAATGGGTAGAATAGCACATGGTATGGTGAAGTGAATAACATGAAATTGGGTGTTTGTTACCTCTAAGTCTATTTCATGTCTCAGCAAAAGGCTTGAGTAAGTAATAATGTCTGAAGGTGTAGCCAGCATAGGGGCACAACTTACTTTTTCAATGTACAAGGTATGCCTAGGACTTTTATATTAATTTCTCATACACTTTGAAGTTGGAGATGTGACATCACGCAAGTTATAGTACGTATAAAATTTTATTTGTGTCTATTGATGTAGCAATATAAGTTTGTGAGCCGCAGGCAACTGTCTATTTTCTTGGGATAACATGTCAATCAAATCTCTTGCAATGTTTTTTATCAGAGAATAGGATGACAGTTTTGCGTTATAATGACATGCTTTGACATTGATGGTTTACAAAACCATCAATGTGGATATATGTGCATAGATGTAAATACATTCAAATTTGAGTATACACTGATATTCAGATCATATGGCTATCCATGATTTTACAAATATACAAATAAACTGACTGTTGTTGCTATGGTGTTTCAGAGACCTTCCCATAATTTAGATGCAAAGCTTAAACTTGGAACATGCAGCGAATGAATGGATACTTTAAACATAAGCAATGTGATATTGCTCTTTTTGCACATTGATTTACAGCAGTGGTCCACAATCACCGGGCTGCGCACCAGAATCAGGCAGAAAAGCATGCGTTACTGGGCCCCAAGAAAACAATATGATTTTGAAATATAAAAGAATATGAGTCCGCTGCACGTTTCCTTATTATCAAATTCATTAGATAAACCCTTTCAGTAATTAAAAGGCCCATGGAGCAAATAAAGCTGTTTTTGCACCATGAGTCATTTCTCAAAAGAAAAAAATCAAACGAAGAACAATCTTAGACAGACAAGCTTTTAGCAGAGCAAGCTCAACCTTTAAGAACAAAAAGATCCAATCAGTTTTGAAAAGAAGGGTTCGCAATCAATGCATCCTCCTTAAAGTCACATGAGGAGAAACATGGAACCAAACCAAAAGTCTGGAGAGACAACAAGACAACACAGTATATCATAGAAGAAAAAAATAGGAGTGAGAGATAAAAAAAAAAATAGAACCTGTTTGAAAACTCAAATGGCAATGGGCTGGCCATGTTACAAAAATGACTGAAAACCAGACATCATGACTCACAACATAGATCCCCAGAGATCATATGTGAGATTCTGGTTGGCAAAAATTAGGATGGCGAGATGATTTGGATAATTCAGGAGATATTGTTGTTGTGACACCCACAAATTAAGGTGTCAAGCAGGACCAAAAACAGATGTTGAAAGTCTGATGATGGTGACTTGCCAGACCAGTTCATCTATGTTCTACAGCAAGAAAAATTAATGTATAGAAATAAAAGGTTTATTACAGCTAGCAAATATATTCTTCAAAAATTTGACTTCATATCAAAGAATTTTCTTATTCTGACTGTTTTTATTCGATTTGATTTATCTATTTTCTAATTTCTCCAATTATATTTGAAAATTCTTGCCAATTCAGACAAATTGCAGGTGATCCCTAGCACTTGGCACCCTGGGCGACTGCTGTTACCTTTGGCTGGTCCTGAAAATGAGTCAATATACTCCAATTGAAATTGTGGGCTTTTCTAAATGTCAAGTCTGAACTTAAAGATAAATCATATCTCTGTATATATTTTATGAATTGCTGCAAACCACAATATTCAAACAAAAGGTAGATACTTTTATCAAGAAAAAAGAATTTAATATTTACACTCTCTATTTTATACTTTGCACAGGTACTTTTAACTTTGATTTCAGGAATGAACCTTACCTAATAAATCTATCAGCTTTGCACTGCTAGACTTTGTAATTCTATCCAAATCTACCATGTAAAAGTGTCTTCCAAATCCAGCCCATTTTAGATTATTCCACTGTTTTCTAACCAGATTAAGGTCTGATACCTGATTAAACCTTTAGAAGTATTTGATCTTCTTCTTATAAAACCATTTCCAAAGAGTTTAGTTATTCTATTGGATGGTGATGATCTTGTTCAAACTAAGCTCTCTGACACAAGCCTACAGGTTTTGTATTGGTATATCTTGCTATTTAGACAGATTTATCACCCATCTGTCAAAGAGCTTAATTCTCAGGAACAACTCAATGTATGATACTGCCACCATAGTTTGCATTAGGAACTCTTTGGGTTAGTCTGTTTGGGTAGTGTAATGATAAGCACATCTACCCGACATGCAGAAGGTCCCAGGTTTGATTCCTTGAATGAGTGAATATCATGCAAAACTTCAAGAGGACAAATTTCCCCAGTACATTTAGCAGCTTATTGAATACTAAGCTGTATGATCAGGGTGGATGTATCCCTTGCGTCCTGCCAAAGAGGTAGTCTTGAAAACTTGTAAGAATAAAATCCTTGTCCGGACCTGTCTTGAAACTTGCAAGGATCACTAAGCTGATGCATGCAATGGAAATCATGCTTTTGTCACTGGCCGTACACTCCACTGGGAGTTGTCTCTCAAGAGATGGATGTTTCACTTCTTTGGGTAATGAGGTATCATTCCTCAGTGCCAAAAATATCTCTTTAAGAATCTGCTTCTTTTAAATACCCTTTATGTCTCATAATATCCTGTGCATTAATACATTTTGTTTCATTTAAATTTTTGATTCTTTTTCTTTAAAGTATTATCCATTTCTTTTGCACTTGAACTTGCTGAGTTGTGAGATTACATCAAAAATGGGAAAATGAAATAGAATATTTGAGTTTCATACAAATACTAAGCAAATATAATAGCAGCTGTAGACTTTTCCCATATACTGAATGTTCATAAACATAATTTACATGAAAGCATTTATCAGGTACATTTTGTATACAAGGTGCGGCACAAAAGTTTTCGGAATTTTAATGAATTGATTAATCTTTCTTTAATTTTTTTGTAATGGCCAGATATCTTGTATTTCTCAAATTTTTCATTATCATCAGTCTTTTAGCTTGCGTTGTTGAACATGGACCTTCCTCAGGATTTGCCAGACATCTCAATCATAGCCATTGCATTGACATAACTTTTTGAATTTGTCTGATTTGTCATCACCATCTTATATTATGTTGGCCACAGTTTCAAATGTGATCTCTGGGGATCCATGTTTTGAGCAGTGATGTCTAGCAATTGTCTACCATTCTTGCAACATGAACAGCCCATTTCCATTTGAGTTTTTTAATGGATTCTATATGATGCTGTCTTGCGATCTCTCCGTGTGATGTTGAGCATAATTGTGTCCTATGCATATTGCATGGTTCTTTGTTTGAGGATCAATCTCTTGGTTACGTTTCATGTTTCAACTCAATAGGTGACTATCGAGAGGGTGCATTGGTTGTATTCTTTTTAGGATGTTGAATTTTTTAGTTTTTGAAGATTGAGCTTGTTCTACCAAAATCTTGTCATCATTGAATGAACTTTGTTTCTTTTAAGGATTCCATAGAGATTATCTATCCTTGGCAGATATTGTTATCTACTTTTTCCAGTGGTGCATTTTGATTTTCAAAATAAAGTGCCTCCTTCTGTATCAATTTTTCTTCTCATTTGGGAAGCTAGTTCTTGCTTCAACTTTCAAAGTCATAAACCACTTGATACCGCTCCTGATTCACAAAAGGACTCTTCTTTGAATAGAAGGAAAAATAATGGAACTCTTTTGCGAAGAAGAATTTTAAAAAATAAGGAAAAGTTCCTTTAGAGGTGGAAGGGAGAGTAACTTGGATCAGTAAACATTCCTCTTGATAATAACATTCAAATTTTCTTGTATGATCTTAAAAGTCAAGATCCTCTAACTTTTTGTATTGCACCTCATATTTTCATATATGTCATTTTAAATTATACCAACTGTAATCATGATAAGGAAATCGTACATTTATATACACACACACAATGTAATTACAAAAAATGCACATGCACACACCTATACACAAGGACACATGTATCTGTAAATACCCAAATTTCCAAATTTATGTTTTAAAATAAACATGTCTGAATAAATTTGATTTTTATTAACAAATAGGTATATGTTTATCTGTTGTCCTAATATTCCCTTGATGTATAATGAAATGTGTATATGAAGACATGTATGCATAAGTGTATCCCAGTAATTATAAGAAAGATATAAGGAAATGCGTAAATTGCTAAGAGAATAACACAGTGCCAAGAATTGTAAATATGACATTTACTGTTTATTTATCAAAATACTTATATATTCTCTGGAAGTGAAGTAGACGGACTAGTATCTATGATATGTGAAGGAGGAGCACAAGGAGAATACAAGGAGAAACAAATAAAAAGTTGGAAAGATTGATTGAATTTGACTGGTGAAGAGAGGCACACAGCAAAAATAGAAAAAAAAGAAAAAACTACAAAAGGAAATTGAGAAAAAATTAATGTATATACAAATATATATATACATACATATTTTTATTTAGAAATGGATACATGATCTGACAGAAATAATTATAAATGCATTATATCATTTTTAACTTATTTGAAATGACCTCCTGTTGATGCACTGTTAGAGTATCATTTGGCCTAGACAATGTAAAAAGAATAAACAACTGAAGGGAATGAGGAAGCTGCAAGAATTAAATTGGTGACCTATTAGTAGCCACTTAGACATAGCATTGCTCTTTCTATTGAGCTAAACAGCCCAGAGATAAAACACTAACTTGGGCCTTGGCCTATCTACCAGGCTGTTTAGTTTGATGGAAAGAATGACACTGCATTAAAGCAACGACCTATTATTCGCAGGTTCAATTCCTGCAGCAGCCCCATTTTCTATTTTTTTGAAATTTATTATTCTATTTGCTTTGCGTAGGCCAAAAGATACATTCACCATGTATTATCAGGAGGTAATTCCAAATGGAGTTTCAAAATAATATAAAGCATTTATGATTACAAATATATGTATATATATATATATATATATATATATATATATATACACATATATATGCAC
This sequence comes from Thysanoteuthis rhombus, assembly GCA_963457665.1. Lineage (NCBI taxonomy): Eukaryota > Metazoa > Mollusca > Cephalopoda > Oegopsida > Thysanoteuthidae > Thysanoteuthis > Thysanoteuthis major. Next base: position 12,557,847 of record OY735210.1, read on the forward strand.
ACAGTGCTTGTTATCAGTATTTGAACAGCTATCAAAATCGAAGATGCAAAACTGGAGAAAGTAGACCACTACATCTACCGAGGACAACAAATCTCCATGAGACCCACAAAATAAAAAGAAATCAGGCCAAGAATCACTCTTGAATGGCAAGCCTTCAGCAGAGCAAGCCCAATCTTCAAAAACAAGAACATCCTATTAATCCTAAAAAGTTGAGTATACAACCAATGCATCCTCTCGATAGTCGCCTATGGAGCTGAAACATGGAGCTTAACCAAGAGACAGACTCGCAGACTGAAAAGTATGCAATGTGTGCATAAAAAAATCATACTCAACCTAGCATGGAGAGATCATGACCCCTCAGTATATCACGGAAAAAACAGGACTCTGAGACATCATAGAAACCACAAGATAACTCAAATTGCAATAGGCAGGCAATGTTGCAAGAATGGCAGACAACTGATGGACATCATAACTCACAACATGGATCCTAAGAGATCACATGTGAAACCAAGGCCAACTGAATACAAGATGGAGAGACAAAATAAACAAATCTAGAAAGTATTGACTTCATGATGCTCACAATAGAGAGTTGTGGTCTATTCTGGGGGAGGTCTCTGTCCAACGATGGATAATAAAAGACTGATGATGATGATAACAAGGCTTGCATTCACTCATGTTTTGTGGTTCTAAATGCTAAATTTCAGAAAAATTCTTCTTTTTTTTCATAGAGTTCATAGAATTAAATTGTTAACTGAGGCAAGATTTCATTTCTCTATCCTTTTAAAATCTTGTTCAGACTATACACCTGCTCAAAATCTTTGATGGGCCCTGCAGTCTCAGGCAATAGAAACAGATTTTGTGCTTGTTCTAATACTTCTGAGCAGTACTTTTTTATAAACAATTTCAACAATGTTCCTGACTCAATTAGAAACTGATCTCTGTAACATATATGTATTGGTACTCCTTTGTAAATAATCACTTATAGAAAGAAATACGAAAACATATATATATGTTATTTGTCTTTCTATCGCTTTGCTTATTTGATGAATTCAGAGTTGATTATTCATGGGAATCCAATTTCATTTAAAGTAGGGAAAAAGAAAGATAAGAATTTGTAAATTTTATTTGAATGTCTTTACACTTGTATAAAGTGCATACGGAACATAGTTCTTCAGTTTGGCTGAAAAAATATATACTTTTGTCTGAGAAAAAACGAAAAGCAAATCATGTTATTTCACAGGTTTCAGACAAATAACCAAAGATCACTTTCTTCCAGAATGCCTGATAGTTAACTTTTAGGAACAATACAAATGAAAAGTAAGTTTAGAAGTTTCTAAACCAACACCAAATATTTGAATTTAAATTCAAAAGCTTTATATATATATATATATAAATTTACAATCTATTTTCCAAGGTCCAGTAACTCAACACAAGGTTTTCAATCTCATGTTAACATTGGTGTGTCTTGGGTGACATAGCCTGATGGAGTCCACATATCCCCAGGATTCCTAAATCCTACTCTTCATGCTGATATTAGCAGAGAGGCACTGAGAACCATTTCCAAAATCTTTGGGGTGACTTGGCTATGGATTGAGCCAACAACCTACTAAACAGGAGTTGAGCACTCTACCACTGAATCACAAAGATATAAACAATATTCTGTAATATAATCCAGGTTTTCTTTTCAAGTAGTAAGTTTTTAAGTAGCAGGCTTAAGATTTAGAAAAACATTATTAGGAGAAATTACAAAAAAAAATTCATAGCTGTATTATCAAAAATAAATACCATTTGAAATTTTATTGAAAGAGAAGTCTTCTACCTTCCTCTTGATTCATAGCAGATTATTCCTTATGTGTGAGTGTTTTCAAGAGGAAAAGCAATGAGAAAAAAACTAGGAGAATGTGTGAGAAGATAATGAAAAAACAGGCTTCTAGGGGCATGAAGAAAATTCTAAGAATAATAAGAGAAAGAAAAACATATTATGCGAAAAGGAGAAAAAATATCAGAAGTATACGATTAAGAAAAATACAAAGACAGATTAAGAGCGCAGGAAGAAAAGCAGAAATGAAGTTATGTTTTTTATTGTTTCTTATCTTCTAAGACTGAAAAAGACAAGAGGAAACAATGGAGGAGGAGGAGGAGGAATGAAGAAAAGGAAGAATGAATGAGTGATTGATATATCCAAAGATATACAACTTGTGAAAGAGAGAAAGGAAGAGAAGCTTAAGGAGTAAGAAGAGAAAGGTTGACATCAGAGGCATGGCAAGAGATTCGGTGGAGATTTGATGGTAGATTTAGTGACATTCGTCAGTAGTAATGCAGTAGGTGATCTATTCAGAGAACTTTTGTGCCCTCCCCCAGTTGAGAACCCCAGGGCACATTTTCAAAAAGCCCCCCTCCTGCATTCCCTCTGCAACTAACCCACTGGTTGACATCAGAAAACATTTCTGGAAAGAAAGATGAAAATGAAAATATTATTATAATGAGGATAGAGTAACATAAACAAGAAAACATGTATAAGAAGATAGCCAGAAAACAAGGAGTAGAATTGGATTCATGGGCATTTTTAGGATTAATGTCTGTCATCTTGAAAATTACACCTTTCCAGTGGTCAGACTGTGGTAGACTTCTTGTATGTTACTTAGCATACCTAATACTACAAAACCTTTTGTAGCAATTTGGGGTGGGCTGGGGGACAAACCATAAGTGCACGCAAGTAAATTGTTATTTTGAAGATTTGGGAGCTATTTCGGACACCATTTTGAAAATGACGCCTGTCCAGGGTTAAACTAAGGTAGAAATATCATGTCATTGAGCACACGATACTAAAGGAAACCCTTTCATGAAACTTCTGTTGTATATATATGGAGGAGCGATGGACATTTTAAATATTTGGCGGCCATTTTGGACACCATTATGAAAATTACACCTTTCCAGGGATCAGACTTTTTTAGCATACCTAGTACTACAAAAAGTTACTGGAGAGCTTCAGTAGCAATTCTTTTAGGGTCAAACAATGACAATACTCACCTAAAAGACAAGGAAGATAATAAGAGCAAAAGAGTTAAATATAGGAAGGACGTAGCAAACATTAGGAGAGAAGGAAAAAGAGAGGGAGAGAGAAAGGGGGAAATCTGAGAGAAGCAAAATGAGAAATGATGAAGAGAGACAGCAAAATAGCTAGAAAGAGAAATAAATTTTTAAAAAGCGTGAGAGAGGAAGCAGAGGAAGTGAATATCGGAAGTCAGCTTAGTAGAGATATAACAGAATGGAATGAAGTTTGCGTAAATTGTAATCCAAACTGTTGGTGAATTCTGATCTGTCTGCTAGAGTTGAATATGAATAAAAGTTAGAATTTCATCGATTTGCCTCTCCAGTGTTTGCATATAATCTTGTGTCTTGATATTAGAGAACTGATACACTCATAAAAAGGGGCATTACTGATTCTGGGGAAGAAGAAGGAAGAATAGAATTTTGATATAAACAAAAGAATTATCAGCTTTAATTGAAAAAATATGATGAAGAAGAATATGAAAGATATCTTGTTCAAGTCAGAAAAAGAGGATTGCAAGAAGAAAAGGGAGGAAACAAGGTGAACATATGAAGTAAAATGGAGGTGAATGGATAATAAGTGATAAGAAGAGAATTCAGGGAAGAGGCAAATGAATAAGATTCTTGAAAATCCTTCCATGGAAAAATCAGAAGAAAAAATAGGAAAAGTAGAGCAGGGATAATTGGGTGGAGGCAGTGGTATTGACGTTAAAAAAAAACATAAGGGAACACAGGACTGCCAGGAGAGAGGGAGTTGAATTTCAGAAACATTATTAAATATGATGAGTATTTGGACATATATTGGCTAATTCTTCTTCATCGATGAATCGTTCAATTAGAGTATAGATACTTTTTTGAAAAAGTAAAAGGAACATACGCTACACCACTGGGTGAAGGAGTTATAGAGATAACAAAATGATTACAAAAAGAGAAGAAAAATGAAAATTAAGGGGAACCTCTGGTACCAGGACCAGGTGCGGACAGGAAAATGTAAGAAAAATGATCAAGAAAGGAGATATAAGAGTTGTGAAGCAACCGAGGAAAAGAAATTTCTTAAATCATGATACTGTTTTATATGTGTAACAAGAAAAAGAACAAGCTTGGCAGTGCTAAGGTCAAACTCACTTGCTCCATTAAGATCTAAAATTAATTTCTCTATACAATATTATTCCAAAACTATGTCTCATTTCAACTTCTTAATTAATTGTTCCTGTCCATGAGATTTGCTAACTTTAGTGTAGCTAATCGACCTGAGTTGGAGTTTAGAAGTCAAAGTGAATTCATCGTCTTGAACTTTCTATTTTCTTAACTCAAAACCTGATTTTTGAAAAAAAAAAATACTAATAGCAGTGTGACTTAAAAAACAAAACAAATATTCCTCTTTCTTTGCCCACTCTCTATACTGTATCTTTCTATCTTTACCGATGCTTTCTCTCTCTCTCTCTCTTATTATCCCCCCTCTTATTAAGATAACAGCTTCCTTTCTTTGTTACGAATATCTATCTTTAACTACACTATTTTTGAATCACTTAAATCCATACAAACACTGTTGACCTATTGGAATCTTGTCTCAACATGAAATGCTCTCCTTCTTAGAACTGTTGTCCTAGGTTGTAGTTGATAGACTGAATGGTATATATCAGTTTGTTATGTATAGATAAATGGTAAAAGTAATCTTCCATACATGTATGTGAATATATTCAAGACAATGCACATAGAATATTCAGAAAAAGGAAGAGAGAAAAGAATGTGAAATATAAAAAAAATGACTTGTTGAACAGTAATAATAATGAAGAGGTGGAGAAAGTTTTTGCTTGAATGGGTAAGAGGTAAACAAAAGATTTAAAGAGAAAGAAAGGAACCTACCAAAGTCAATAGAAAGATTATAAAAGAAAGGAAACAAGTAAATAATACAGAAGAACTGGGATCAGCAGAGAACAACAGAGGACTAACATTCAAGTCTTATTAACTTTGATGATAGAAAATTTATAAATTATAGTGACAGGTTTCCTTCTTTATTATGCGAAACACAAGCTGCAACTTTATCTCTATTGGTTATAGACAGAGTAAGATTCTGCTTGAAACATTATGTTGATAGCTTTCTGTTTGTTTTGAGCTCAAATATAGGCTTAAACATTCCAAGGTTACTACAGATTTAGCTGATCAACGTAGGTCAATTCAATGCTCACCTCCAGTTTGGTAGACTGCTGTTCAACCGTACAAAAGACTTTAAAAATGGTACCAACTGCCTCTCCTCTCAGTACTCAGCATAAGGACTAAGACTGAGGAACCTCTCTCTAAGGCTAAGGGCTTATAGCCAAATCACGCTGGATCTACCAGTTCCGGGGAGATAAACAATGTTGAGCTTGGTCAGTAGCTCGATGAATGACCATTGGGAAATACCAGGTGCATTTAACAGGCCAGGCAAGCTAGAAGGGGGTCTAACTAAGAATTACCCATGTGTACCTAACCCTGTAATACACTTGATAAAGGTATAAGTGGAGGACAATGATAGATTAATGCATACTGTAGATTTATAGATTGTCACACTTTGGTTTCTCTATAGTAACTAACTAAGGATAGAAGTTGTATATTTCTTTTTGTTGGCAATAGCAGTAGATTAGAATCATCTCAGTATTGATAAATCAGAGTATCAACAAGTACTGTATCATAGCTTAGTGGTTACAAGATCAGTTTGTTGGTCAGGCGGTTGAATCTCTGGCGTTTGCTCATTAAGTATAATATTTTAGGAAGAAAAAAAGTTGATTTGAAAACTAGGACAATGGTATCACAATTATTTGATTATTCAGTATCAGATTATGAGCAATACTCCTCCTTGAATTTGTGGACATTTCCTTTAAGTGTATACTTTGCTTTGTTTCTGAGTTTTTAGGTATTAAGCCTCATTAAATGTTTGAACTATGAAACTTGTTGCTGGGTGTTCAGCAACGAGTTCCATGATTCAATCCTTGATCCAAAGCTATGTTCCTTCTAATTTTTTCATAGCCTGCATGGGACTTAAAAGCCAGTAAACTAATGTGTACAGATAATATTTTTACTTTTTAGACGTTCACTAATCTCTCTTATTACTTTTAATTTTTATGACAACTTTTTTACCTTCATCTTAATTTATTTGTTGCTTTTTGATCGCAACTTTGCTCAGGCCGATTTCTCTGTGGCAGTGAGTGAATATCATTGATCGGGAAATGAAGAATAAGCCTTGCGATGAAAAGCAGCAAATGAATTAAGATGAAGGTAAAAAAATAATCATAAAAATCTTTTAAAATAATGATTTATAAAACTACATCAAATAAAACAAAAATAATCTTTTGTTTAAAGTTTATGGAATAAAGGTCAGTTACTTCTAACAAAAAGTTTATGATAAAAAATAATGATTTATTCAGTGTATTTTCTTTATTATTTATTCATTATCACTCAATCATATATCATCCGCAACATTAAAATTTTATAACATGTTTCTTTTCTTTTTCTTGGCCATGCAACTTGCAGGAAACACCAGATCAAAGGTCTGAGAAGAAGGAAATTTCTTATAACCAAACAAATTATTTAGCTTGAGATATTGTACTTGTGGAAAAATACTGAAATATGGTTATCATGAAAGTTTTTGGATGCCCAGGTTAGGACCTATATCATATGTTTTTCAGGATTTTATTCTTATATGTGATATTCTAACCAGTAAATTTCTTATATTTTCAAGTAACCACATGCTCCTATCATCTACAGTAAAACTCCTTTTCTTTTTTTTTTTTACCCCTCCTTTACCACATAAATAGATTTGGGCCCCTCAGTTAATATCTAGGAGTATTCATGCTTGTTTTTCTAAAATTCAGACGTTTTTTGTGATCACTACCCAATAAAAGACAAGAAAAGTAGCTTATTATTTGATCACCTCTTTTTCCACAAGAGAAGAAGTGCTTAATACATTTAGAGACTGGCATGGCTACAGAGGATGCCTACCTTGCTGGTTACGGCACCAGGTATTCCCAGATAATCATCCATTTAGAAAATGACCAGGTTTGATGTTGCTTACCTTCAGTGATTGTATAAGAACTAGTGTATGCAATTCGGCTATAATCCAAACCCAGTGATGGAAATGGGTTTTGGTAACAAGGTATAAGGTAATGTCTCCCTTGGTAGACACTATCAGGGATACCTGGCATTGCTTGAGGGAAAAATAACTTATATCAAAGAACATATTTTTCCTGCTTGGTTATATTTTATTTCTTTTAACCTAACACAACCAATGGACAAACAATTATTTACACTACGTACACATAAAAAAAGTAACTATGTCAGGAGAAATATCTAGAATAAATGCTGTTGTTTAGTTTGATAGGGCTTCTGGATACATACCAAGTGTTCTCCCCCATGGATACCAGGATCCAACTCTAGAACAACCAATATAAGGCTGTCCATGGGGAAAAATATTGAGAACTCAGTTAAAAGCAAATGATCTTGAAAAATTACCCAAGAGCTTGGTTACAATTTCCAGACTTTACTTCAGTTGACCTTCAGTGACCTTCAGCACCAACCTCACATTGCCTTAACTTAGGCAGAGAAAAGATGTGCCTTTATGCAAAATTTTTGCATTCTAGGTGCAATATTGCGGCTAACAACTTAGAAAATACACTAGAAAGGACATATAGTGACCTTGAATGATTCCAATATCAAAATCACATTTCTTAACACTTTGGCCCAAACAAAAAATGTCACTCTATGCCAAATTTCAGTTTCGTTTGAAAAATGTGGCTAACAACTTGGAAAATTGGCTAGAATTGACCCAAATGACTTCAGATGACCTCAAATGAATTCTGACATCAATATTGTATTGCTTTTGACCTTGCCAAAAAAGATTTACTCCTTTGCCAAAATTCAGTCATATAGATGTGAAATTATTCCCCCCCCCCCCAAATTGAGTAGAAATGACCCAAATTGATCTTGCTTAGTCTGTTAATTCAACGTGAGATTTGCCCATATGATCAATTTTAGCATCTTTGGTACAAAATTGTGGCTTACAACTTTGAAAATTGGCAACAGATGCCCAGAACTAACGTCTGGTGACCTCAGATTATGTCAGAGGTCAACACCACATTGGATATCCAAAGATGGACCTCTATGCCGAGTTCTATTTTCAAAGTTGCCATAGTGACCTTTAATGATCTCAGACATCAATGTCATATAGACTGCGATCTTCACCATGCTAAATTCCAGAATCCCTGGTGCAAAATTGAGGCCTGCAACTCTGAAAAATGGTTAGAAATGACCAAAAAATGAACCAAATAGAATAACACTTGACAGTCAAGTGCCGGAGTCACCATTGGTACAAATTCATCATATATATATATATATATATATATATATATATATATATATGTATATACATATATATATATATGTATATGTATATGTATATATTGTATGATATCAGTAGAAATGGTAAACTGTGATTCATAAAGCTTTCGGCAGTCTCCCTTTAATGGTTGCTGGGGTTGTTTATCTTCAAATAGCCTCCTCCTCTTTATATAAGTTATGCTTCTTGGCATACATGGGAAGGAAAATTCTGATTTCAGTAGTCTTCAAAAAAAATATATACTTTAGTATAATTATGATATTTGATATAGATATCAATCAATAACAATCTAAACTGATCCCCAATTTCATTAATTGCTATTTGGGGATTGATTTATCGATTACCTTCAGAAAGTTTGATCTTTACATTGTCCATCCTTCCTAAAGAGTAGAGTACAATAATTTGTATCCTTATAAAAGTTAAAGTAATCGCTATTTAATGGTTTTATTTATCTGTTGCAATGACTCCTGGATAGTGTAACTTCCAATAGATCCTAAAACACAATTTAAAGCATCTACTGATGGTTGTTCTTCATTTGATATTTGAATACTTCAATACAACTATATAATTGTAAAATCTTTGCAAAAATTACTTTGAATTGCAGTTTTCACTGATGGGACTTTCAGAAGACCCTTAGAATTTTTTGATAATTTTTATTTATACTGCTTTCAGAGTGTCTTACAAGTTTTTAATTTTTCCATCTCAATACATGACAACCATCTCTTCCCCTTTCAGTGGGCAGAGGCCCATAAAAATTAATCCTACAAATCATTACTTGAGTAAATCTTTTGTCGGGAGGTAATAAATGTTTCACATTATCTTATCACTCATCTGGTAACTCAAAATCTCAGATTCAACTTGTGAGGTGTTCTGCATATATACAAAAGGGAAGTTTCCATCATATTTTGCCAATATTCAGACATTACGTTGCCATACTTTGCTAAGAAAGCTTTGAAATTATTTCTGAAATATTTTCAAATTGCTTCGTGCATGTATCTAAGTAAGGTGATGCTGGGTCTTTGAGGCACAATATATTGCCAGAACACTGGAAAATCTCAACAACAAACTAGGGAGTTATTAAAAAATAATGTTAAAAAAATACAATCTAAAAAGTTATTAAAAAACAATGTTGAAAAATCTAAAAAATAATATAAAAAAATTTGCGAGGGAGCACAATCAGACCTAATGCTGCCTCTGATGTGAGGTAATACAAATTTGGGCCTCTTAAAAACAGAAAACATTTTTTCCGAGTAATTTCTTTGTTTTCAAGGAGACCTTCTTTTCCATAGAGAATTTATCAGTTTTAAAAAGAGTTGATTTTTCAGGGTTTCAGGTGGGTGTTCCATATACAATGTAAAAATAATAACTTAGACCCTTATTTTTCGCCATTCAAGCTGAAGTACAGCTCTCATGAATTATTTTCCCATCATTAGGAATTTATTTATTTTATGAATTCTTTTAAAGATTTTTTTTATGCAGCATCCCCTTTTTCTTTTTAAATGTGGGCTTTATTTTCAAAACATAGTTTTACATTTTTTTAAAAATTAATCTTGCTTTTTCAAGCAGTTTTAAAAATTAGAATTTTGCTGGAATTTTATGCTTTCATAAAGGTTTTAGGGGCAAGCCCTAAAACTGTAATGGAAGCACAAAAGATTGCTTGTGAAAAAAAATCTTTACAACCCTCACGAGTGAAGTAACCAAATACTTTGAAGTTTTACTTTTATAATGAATGGTTGAAAATATGGGTCTAGTTGAGCATTATAGTCATATTGTTAATAGAACCCACTCTATTAATCTTGAAAATTTAACTTTTTTTCAAAATTTATAAATTGATTTTTTTTCTTTTTTAAAGAGGCCAAATATTTTTGTTGAGTAATGCCAAAAGTTGAATACTATAATTCAGCAAATGTCTGGTCCTTCTATCTGAGATCACAAAACTCAAAGGCAGCCAAAGCTGTGACCACCTAAGTTTCTAAGCAGATTTTAAAGAGTTAGTTTTTGAAAATCACCCTCCAGAACAGTTGGTTGGGGATCCAGTTTAGAAGTTTTTTCTAAATTAGTCCCTCTTTCTGTATCCAGCAACATTAAAGCTTACTTAAAAATTTACTATCTTACGATAATTTACCAAATGTCATTGAAAATGCTGGTAGCTGGTCAGTTAGCAGCTCAGAAAATGGACTTTTCGACAAGTTTGAACCCAGCTGAGACTCAGACTGGCACTAATACCCTTGGGAAAGGTATGTATATGTCTTCTTCCCCCATCTAACTGATTTTTAAATATATCTCTTTTATTCTATAACAGTGATTCACTCTACATGTAAATCTGAATCCATGCTAAATTCATCCCTTGACTTGTGTCGAGAAGTATTCATGTTCGCCTAAAAATTTATCATCTTACAATAATTCAGCAAATGTCTGTGACTGCAAAACTCAAAAACAGACAATGACCAACCAATGGAAACTTTTTCCACTTCCAGTGGTAAAATGAAAGGAACTCCCCCCACCCAGGTCAGGGTTCAAAAGTGAAAGGAATTTCCCAATTTAAGGGGTTTAAAGTGCAGGAAAATCTCCCCTCCACTCCAAGGGATCAGAAGTTAAGTGACACTTTTTCTTCCCTTTGTGAGCTTAAAAGGAAAGGGAAACTTTTTTCTTACAATTCTGTAAGCTTTGGTTGTTTTGATTTTATTTCTTGACTATTTAACATGATGTAGATAGGTACTTCAGCTAATTACTATGATTCACCAAATGTCTGTTTGTCTATGTGAGCAGAACAACCGATGACAAGGTCACTAAATTTTCTATGGTTACTAATAGGATCCTGGAGCAGTAGTGTTTGAATGCCTGCCCATGAGTTTTCAGTGGGAGATTTATTTTTCAATTAAAAATTTCTGCTAAATCGGTCGTTTAGTTTATGCCAAACAGATTTCAAGATAAAGATTTACTATCTTAATATAATCCACCAAATCTGTTTCCATTCATGATGGCAAAACACAAGAACAATCAGGGGCATGGCATCCAAATTTTCCATAGTTACTGATTGGACTCCAGGGTAGGATTTCGTCAAGATGCACATTGAATATTCCCCTTTTAAATAAGATCAATAAATTAGTCTATCATTCTGTGTACAGTATACAGTAACATTCATGTTTATTTTAAAAATCCACTATCTAGCTAATGAAGTAGTAAAATGAGTAATAATGTTTGTACTTTTATAAGTCAAGAACTATGCCTCACAATGGTATATCTCGAATCAGCAGGTCCTAATTTACCCACAGCGAAAATTATACGTCAAATCTTGTGAAAATAAAATCGTCTATCAGTACAGGGTCTGTGTGTTTGTGCTCAACTATAGAAGTCTATCAATAGATGTTTTTGTTTTTTTCTATCTAGGATTTTCCCCCTAACCATAATAGTTAAACATGTGGAGCCTAATCAATATCACCATCATCCGAGGAAGGTTTTATACCATTCATTTGAACCTGCACATATCACTGTGTCAAACTTTTTTTTTTCCCTATCTGATCTAATTTTTGACGAGAACAGTAACTTTGTTCAGAATTGGAAATGGTTTCAGACTTTAACAGAGTGTAAAAATGCAAATTGATACCAGCAACAATGCTAAAATTGACCCAAATTCATTAATTGGAAAAACAGGAAATGCAATATACACTGAATTGTTTAGTTATTTGTTTTATTTGATATATCCAAAATGTATTTTACATTGAAGGTATGTAGAACAAAAAGGTATTTTATGTAAATAACATTTTATAAGTGAATTTAATCTATATAGAACATTCTTTTTTGATTTTGGTGGAATTGTAGAAATATGTAATGTAACAAAAATTCAAAACTATCTGCATTTTTTGTTTATTAATTATTTCTAGAATAGTCAAATGCCTGGAGGTACAGACATTGGTTTATAAAATGTATGATTGGCTGCATTACTTCTTTTCCCTTCCCACCGCTTCTTTTTAAAATACATATACTAGCATGACCTCTCCTAAAGTCAGAGACGGGACAGTGTTGCCAAGTGGTCTTACTGTAAAATGAAAAATAAGACTTTGAAACAGTCAGAACTAATTTTGTGATTCATGAAAATTTCTTTATTTTTTCTTTTCTAGCAAAAAACAAAACTTCAAAACAGCATTTCGAATGAGCTAGAAATCATTTGTATCATTAAGAAAAATCTTATGTAATCAAAACATATCCATACAGAAAAACATTACCGTATATCGATACACTAGTGGATCATTGCAACTCTAACGTCAGCTTATATCCTTATCTGTATATAACAAATGATCAGGTCTATATCAACATCTTTGTGATTTGTATTATATATATTTATATTGTTTTGTGAAAATCAAGAACAATTTGAGAAAACACACACAAGACATAAACACTAATATTATTAGTGAAAATACGATTGATGATGAGAAGTCTGCTGTATACATAGTGAAAAATGAAGTGAGAAAGATTTTGAAAGATGAAATAAAATCATCAGAAGATTAAACAAAGAAATAGAAACTAGGAAGCGAAATATAATTATTTTTGATTTGCCCAAATCTAATTATAACATGAGATTGGAAATTGTAAGAAAGGGCAAGCTTGAATTCATGCAAATTCGTTGTGATAAGCTTGGTATAGAATAACTGCTAGATGAAGTCTTGCAAGTCACAGGAATTGACAAGAAGGATGAGGGCAAAGGAAGACCACTCAAATTCAGAATTTCTTCTGGAGAAAAAAAAAAAGATGATATTTTTGAACTTGCATGTGTTTGAGAAAAAGTCAAGTTTAAAATTTGAACATAACATTAGTAAGCATTGGAGGCTGGAAAAGAAAGAAGTATTTAAAGATGCAAAAGAACTGACTGAAAATGATCAGTCAAAAAACAAGTATCTAGCAAAAGGACCTCCTTGAAAGACGTACCTGGAGAAAACAAGTCTGAAGAAAATAAAGGAATAATTAACTGAATCAAAGTACTAAGACTGAATTGTTTGTGTTTCAATGCAGACTCTCTGATCAACGAAAAATTTGAGCTGGAAATAGTTACCAGTAATCAAAATCCTGATTTGATATTTATCTCAGAAACATCATCAAAAAATTATAGATTCGAAGTACAAGAATCAGAGCTTATCAGTGACGGTTACCAACTTTTCATCAATGAGAAACCAAAAAGAGGCTTCTGTATCTATGTAAATGAAAAACTGAAATGCTACAAACTGAATAATTTTACTCAAATTACAAGATCAACTTGATGTAGGTAGAAATAAGACTAGATGGAAATGATAAATTATTACTAAGATGTTCATAAAACACTGAAGAAAAAAAACATTCTATTAAATAATGAGCTCACAAGGAAAATGTTCTCAAGTTTTAATTGCTGTGAATTTCAATTATCCTGAAATTGATTAGGAATCATGCTGCACAAAATAAACTATAGATTATAGGGCATCTAGATTCATAGAATGTATTAAAGACTGTTAGTTACATAAGCATGTCTAAGTATCAACACATTACAGAGGAGAATGAAATGCAACTTTCTTGATCTGATCTTTACAAATGAAAAGAATATGATATCTGAACTCCACTGTCGGATAAGAGCCATCTCTGTGGATTAAATGTTATTCCACTCATGGCAAGTCATTTGCTCAGAAACCTAATTTTAAGAAGGGGTAATATGAAATTATTTGAACAAAATTGAAAATACAGAACTGAAGAAAGTAGACCACTACATCTACATAGGACAATGAATCTCCATGAAATCCTCAAAAAAAAAAAAGAAATCAAGTGAAGAATCACTTTAGAAAAGCAAGCCTTTGGCAGAGCACATTAAACCTTCAAAAACAAGAAAATCCCATTAGTCCTCAAAAAAAGGTTATACAACTGTTTACCCCTGATAGTCACCTATGGAGCGGAAACATGGAATCTAACCAAGAAACTGACCCTCAAGCTGAAAACCATGCAACGTGAACATTAAAGAATTATGCTCAACTTCACATGGAGAGATCATAAGACAATACAATATATCAGGGAGAATATAGGAATACAAGACATCATAGAAACCATTGGAAGACTTGAATGAGCTGGTCATGTTGCAAGAATTGCAGTCAATAGATGGATATCAAAACTAACAACATGGATCCCCACAGATCACATGCATAACCAAGATCAGCAGAATACAAGATGGAAAGACAAACTAGAAAAATTCAGAAAGTATTGGCCCTTCATCACTCATGATAGATAGGTGTAGCAAATCCTGGGGAAGGTCTATATCCAATGATGATGATGATGATGATGATGATGATGATGAAATCAAGTAGACTGGGAAGACGATCTCAAGAACATTCCCGTAGAGGACTCATTTGAGTTTTTGTAAGTCAAATTGAATGAAGTAATATCAAAGTATGTACCTTTTTCTAATCATGACAAAAGCAAGAAGCGCAGACCATCGTGGATGAATGCAAATGTATCAGCAAAAGTAAGTAAAAAGAATGAGGCCTTCAAGCAACATCTTGCAACAAGAGAACAAAAGGATTATACTTAATATATAAAAGTAAGACAAAATGGGAGAATTGAAAGGCAAAGAATATGTTTGAACTGAAAGTAGTTAAATATTTCAACGAGAACCCCAAATCATTTTACAAATATATGAATTCAAAACTGAAAACGAAGCTAGGCATAAGAAAACTATAAAAAGAAGGAACTCTGATTGACAATGACCATGAAGAAAGCAGAAGAATTCTTTAGGTTCTCCACAAGTATAATCACACGTGATAATGTTGTAACCATGCCAACAGTCAGAGACAGAGGCTATGGAAATATACTTGATTATATAAAAATGAATGATGAAGATGTTTTTATCAAATTGCTATGTTTAGATATTAGTCTCCAGGACCTGATTTACCAGCATTTGCTCAAAGAGACAGCAAATGAATTAAGGGAACCAGCGGCTACGATTTGTAAAAATCACTTGACAAAGGCAAGACCTGCTGAGTTTACTTTATCTTAGAGTCCATGATTGAAGTATCCAGATATGCTAACGGGTTATTTGACACATAGTTCATTCACTGATAGATAAAAACATGTAAGGAAAAGATATTTTAATGTCAGAGTTACAAATGCATCAAACAAACCTCCAATCAACATTGTATTAGCAGACTTACTGAAACTTTTCAAGAACAATTTGAATGAACATTTTAATAGAATAAGACATTGATATCAAATACCTGTAACGGGCACAATAGCCCAAACAATGATAATATGATTCGTCAAAGGGTCAAAAATGAATAGGAACTTTTTTCCATTTTATGGGGTCCAAAGAGTAGGGAAACCTTTACTGCTTTTAAGCGAATTAAAAGTGCAAAAAAACTTTTTCCCCAGTTTTAGGGGTTGAAAACAAAAGGAGCCTTTTCCCCCTTCAAGGGTTCAAAAGCAAAGGGGTACTTCACCATCCATTCAAATATTCATAAGTTATGAGAGATTTTTTCCTCTTTTTATAAGGGGTTCCCGGATGTGTTGTGCTGTTTTGTGGTCTCTCCATGTGAGGCCCAGCATTATTCTTTCATGTGCACGTTGCATGGTTCTCAGCTTACGGGTCTGTTTCTTGGTTAAGTTCCATGTTTCAGCTCCATAAGTGACTATTGGGAGGATGCATTGGTTATACACCCTTCTCTTTAGGATTAATGGGATCTTATTATTTTTGAAGGTTGAGCTAGCTCTGCCAAAGGCTTGCCATCCTAGTGTGATTCTTCGCTTGATTTCTTCTTCTTTTGAGGGTCTCATGGAGATTCGTTGCCCTAGGTAGATGTAGTGGTCTACTTTCTCGAGTTCTGTGTCCTCGTTTTCGATCTTAGTGTTCTTATCTCCAATGTGGTTGTTGCACATGATCTTCGTCTTGCTGAAGTTCATGTGCAGGCCGACTTTCTTGCTCTCCTCATTTAGTTCATCTATCATTAGTTGGAGGTCGTGTAGGTTCTCTGCAAAAAGGGCTATGTCGTCTGCGAATCTGAGGTTGCTCAGATACTCGCCGTCTATTTTAATTCCTTTACTCTCCCAGTCTAGCCTTCTGAAGATCATCTCGAGGCAGGCTGTGAAGAGTTTAGGTGAGCTGGTATCACCTTGTCTTACTCCTTTCTGGAGCTGGAAGGGGTCCGAGTCTTTATGTAGCCTGATAAATGAGCTGCCGTGATTGTATATATGTTTCAACACTTCAACATATACTGGATCTACACCTTGCCGACTGATGGCCTCCATGACCTTAGGGATTTCTACTGAGTCGAACGCCTTTTTGAAGTCGATAAATGCTACGGCAAGTGGTAGTCTATATTCTGCTTAGAGACATCATAGAAGCCATAAAAAATCTCAAATGGCGGTGGGCTGGCCATGTTGCAAGAATGGCTGACAATCGATGGACATCACGACTCACAACATGGATTCCCCGAGACCATATGCGTAACCGAGGCCGGCAAAATATTAGATGGAGAGATGAACTAGACAGGTTCAGGAAGTACTGGCTCCGTGACGCCCATGATAGAGAAGTGTGGCAAATCCTGGGGAAGGTCTATGTCCAACGACGGACGCTAAAAGACTGATGATGATGAATGATGATGATAAGGGGTTGAAAGTGATGGTAAATATCTTTTTACATTTGAGGGGACAAAAGGGAAGGCAAGGTATTTCACTTTGGAAACGTCAAAAGTGAAATCAAATAGTAACATATCTTAAAGCTTGGTTTCTTCGGATTTTTCTCTTTGAATAATCAAGGTATCATAGATGGGTTCTTCAGCTAGTATTAAAAAATTCAGGAACATTAGATTCTGTTGAACTTTACTTTTCTCAAATCATAAAACAATTTTATTTCATAACAACATTTCACAAGTATTTGGGGAGAAGGATTTTTTTAAAGATTTATCCATGAAATGAGTTTTTGCAAAGAAGTTTTTTAAGCAATTTTTTCTATTTGCACAATCTTAAAGACAAAATTGTTTTTAGTTATCAGATATCAGTTTAGATATTTTTTTTAATGAGATATTTTTAGATGCTTTTGGAAAAATCTCAACATTTTTGTTTTCTCAGCAAAATCTTGATATTTTTTAGATATTTTATCCAAAATTTTGATATTTTGCCAAATCCCTCCCTCTTTAGATATTGGTTCAGATGTTTTCTTAATGAAGCTCAGATATTTTTAGATAGTTTTGGCTAAATCTTGATATTTTTTGATAATTCTTAACGTTCAGGCTCTGATGTCAAAATATTTTTGGATAATCTTTTAGATAACTTTTTAGAACAGCTAGATATCATGAATTTTTTCTAACTACAATTTGGGATGTAAATTTCGGAAGACAGTCAGCTCAGCTGGCTGGATCCACCCCTGGTTTTCAGACACTAAACAGAGCAATTATCTCATTTCTACCTTTCTGAATTTGTTTCATTGTTCTCTTTGGTAAGGTCACATCATCTTTCTAATATAGAGAATAAACATAAATAATGTATGTATAATAATATGTGTCAAGAAGTTCATTGCCTTATAATGATAGACTGCTTATCCATAATTTTGTTTGGGATAACATAAAATGGTATACTTAGATAAATGCAAACGCATAATGATGATATCAAAATCCCCTTCATTCCACTCACGTCTATCTATATGTACAGGGGATTATCAAAAGAAATAGACAGTTCCAAAAATTTGATTAAAGTAAAACTGTTTGATATATTGACATTCACAATGCATAGTTCTGTACAGAAACACTTGAAGTTTATTTCTGTGAGGTTCTACAAGATTTGTCTGATAACACTGACAAAATTAAAAAAGTTTTTTTTGACTTCATTGAAAAAAATTGGTACAAATTTCCCAAGATAATAAAACATGCAAAATCTTGTGTCCGGTAGCACTGACACAAGATTTAAAAAAAAAAAAAAAAAAAAAAAAAGATACTGAAAATCTTTTTTTTAAATTTCGCGACATGAAAGAAAAAAATTTTTATAAGATGTCTGATAGATTACTCGTGTGAATTTGCAAGATTCTAGGACAAATGGTGTGCCAAGTAGCATGGATACAAGAATTTTAAAAAAGTTTTTCAAAAATTGAACCATGCAAATAGAAAATACATTCATTGAGCAATGTTGGAGGGGGCCCCTCAAGAAACCAAACCTCCAGGGCCACCAAATCTCTAACTTTGCCCCTGGATGCACAAAACATATTCTAATCTAGCCTACCTCTGGAAAAGATGCTGATTCCTAAATGGATCTCCTAAATGAATTTTAAAGAACAATACTTATCCAAAATACCTCAGAGAATATGGTAAACATCATTTCATTCCTGGTATTGAACAGGCGAATAGTGTGTGTGTGTGTTGTGTGTTTTGTAAGTGCATCTAAGTGCAAAGGCATATCAATAAAGCTTATGCATATCAGTATATAATTGTGGGAATGTATGGACATTTTTTATGTTAAGATTGAGCTATTTACCAATCAATATGAATTCAAGTAAAGTGGGTACTGTGATAACTTTGGGATAAGGTATTTTAGATAACAATAACCGACTGATGGCAAATCAAACAATTTTTATTCATTGTGATAAATAGCATTACATTATGGAAAACTAATATGAAAATCAGTTTTGAATTTTAATTCATTTTAAATGAAATAAAGTAAATAAAAAGGAAAAAATAATTATACAAGATACTGTCCATAATTTGAGGAAGGTCATTAACATTCAAAGACTTTTTCTGATGATTGAATTCCACTATGTTTTTTGTGTTGTTAACATGATGTTTGGCTGATCTATTCTACAGGCTTCTTCACTGAATTATCCAAATGGGATTTTGATGAACAGAACTTTTTTCTCAAATGGTTGCAACCCTTATATTGGAAGATCAGAGTTTTTTCCCCAATGGAGACACTTATAATGATGGATTCGGATATTTACCCAATTTGGCTTGGATTTCTATACCATGTAATTGTTGAGTAGTGGAAGCAACATTGGGTTGAACACACTTGTTTGACATACACTCAGTCAACATACTGATGTATGCCGTTTCTTTTTCTCAGTTTCCAACAGTGTTCAGTCTACAAAGTGTACTTTTTCACTCAGGCAGTTCAGCTTAAAAAAAAACCTCTTTGAATAATCATACATGCTTTTTTTAATCACTGCTACCCACAACAGTAGTTTATTGGGTTGAGGTTATTCATGTTTTCTGATATATATATGCCTATGTATCTGGACTTTGCCCAACCCTGACCATTCATCATTTAAACATGTAATTTTGCATACACACCCACTCAATGAGTTGAGAAAAGTCAATTTTTGTTTTCTAAAAATTACCCTCAAAAAATTTTTTTATTGGGGGGGGGGTCAATTTTCAATGAAAATTTCTGCTAAATTGGTCCTTTAGTTTGTGCCCATGCTCATTTTTTGAAAACCTTAATGCCCAGCAATTCCTTCGTTGCTGACAACTAAGATCACCATCAATTCAGCTTAATTTACCAGAAGCAGATGGTTAGTGGTGATTTATAATTTCCGGCGGAATGCTAGTCTTTTTCTTTTAATCATTTAATTTTCCATTATAAGAGTATGTACCTATCAAGTAACTTCCATGTACAATCAGTCAATGAAAACTCTGAAATTCTCCCTCGGAGACAAAATATTGTTTGATTATGGTCAAAATTTTGCATATACACTATCTAGAAAAGCAGGGATATTTGGTGCTGAAACTTTTTTAGCTATGAAATATTGGTTCATTTAAGGACAGTGCAAAGATAATACTTTTGCTCTATTTTTCAAGACTGAATTTCATTGTTCACTTGCAAAGATAGAAAAGAAAAACAAAAGAATTTCTGTATACCATGTCATATATCCAGTAAAGTTGGCAGGTCAGATGTAATGAGGCCATTGGTGGGAGTTGGCCCATGGATTATAGATGGCCGACATATGATTTAGGATATTCTCTCTCAATGTATACATATGTGTGGGCTAAGAAATTATATCTACCAAATTTTAGCAAAAACATTGGATAGCAAATAAAATCAGCCAAAAGGAGAGTTTAACAAAAGATTAGATTAAAAAAAGCCCTCAGAATCATTGTACATAGACAGCCTTAACTAAATCTTATTGAACGTTTTGAACAAATACAAATTTTGTACCAGTAAAATCAGTATTCTGTTCAACATATATCAGCACACACGTGAAGTGTCTCATTAGGGGCTGATCTGGGATTTTGAGCAAGGGAAGGTCCAATTTTCTTTTTCCTTTTTTTTCTCACTCCATCTGTCTAATTATAAGATGGATATGACAAATTTTTTGATTTTTATCTATGAGAAAAATTTTAATTATGCCTCAACCAGGCACAGTGGGGAGGGATTTCGGACCCCTGGGACCTCCCTCCCCTCTGGATCTGCACCTGCACATGTAGACACATACAGATATACTGATGACTAAATAACCAATAATAATGCATACAAGAAGACATATACTTAAAGATCATCACATATACACATATGCTTCAGCATATATATATATATATATATATTTACACACATACATATATATACACATACACACATGGTCTTGAATAGGCACTAATCAGGTTCCTTCTCGGTCACTAATTAACTTCATCAACTGTTGACAAACAAACCTGACCTTTTTAGGTACAGGAAAAATCATTTGAAAAAATTAGACAGAATAACCACACCCTACACTCATGCACAATTGTAGTTTTGTCACAAACAGAGAGGTTAAAAGAAAATCAGAGCAATGACGCAGGTATAGTCAACATTGAATTAAAATCACTAAAATCATCCAAAACTTCTCCATTCTTCAGAAAGTTATTTGCAAACAATCATTACAGAGACATAAACGCACTCATAGATTTCTACACATACAATAGATATTATCATGTATCTATGCAAAATACATAATTAACACTCAATACGAGCACAATAAAAACATACATATCTTTTCACTCATCCACATTTTGAAATACCTATAATAAACATGCCTCTGCACATGCAATTTCTATCTCACATCAAATACATACCATATGTATATAAAAATTCACTTCCTAAGTAAATACACTAAGTCAACAGTCTATCTATATTCATTCAAATACAAAAGTTCTATAAAAAACATTCCAAAGTATATACATACAATACAAGCATACAGATTATTATGGTTATATATATATATATATATATATATATATATATATATATATATGAATGATAAAAATTGTGCTTACTAACAAGAGATGTACATATATTAAAAAAAAACTCAGATACATAACAAAAAGATTTTATGGCTTACTCAGTAATCAAAGCAGTAGAATTAATGTATTTATATGAAAACAATTTTTGAGTGAAAAGAGTTCCATGAGTGTTTAATTGTGGAGTTTGAAATGGAATAATACTGACGGGAGACCACTAAGATAGACTATTTTTCTATGCCAATATTTTGTCAATGAAGTCAGTCAAATGAATCAAACATGATCTATACTAGATGTTTCCAATCTGAATTTTATGAGAAGTAGTAATGAAGTTAGAGATATCTGAATAAAAGATTTTACGGCCAGAAGGACTTAGCTCCTTGAATGGCTCCCTCAAACATTTAGTGAGAATTGATGGAAAAGGAAAATTTGCAATCAATAGACGTGCATTATCACTTAATTGACGAAAGACAATCCTAAAAACTTGATTATTTTTTTAAGAATTCATATATGTACAAATATAACTTTGTTTTCGTATAATGCCAAAGATTTTGAAATACTATTTCTTCAGAATGTTTTCTTAGTTAAAGGGATCTGAATTTTACATTTAATCTTTGTTTTGATAGAATTAAATAATATTTTAATTACAGTGTAATCTGAAAATTTCTGCATTTGAATTGAATCAACTCTGCGGTTGAGATTCTACTTTTGATCCTTATTTTCAGAGTTTGAAACTGCTGATAATGTTTTGCAGAATTTTTAAAAACAGCTCATTCAAATTATTGATTCAGGTGAGAAAGTGACTGAGTCTATCTTACTTGGAATTTGTTTTTCTTCTTTATCATTCTTTCAAAAGAATTATCAATATTTTGAAAGTGTGAAAGAAATCCTTTACAAAATATGAGATCAGGTAAAAAAAATCACCAATTA
Organism: Thysanoteuthis rhombus; assembly: GCA_963457665.1. Lineage (NCBI taxonomy): Eukaryota > Metazoa > Mollusca > Cephalopoda > Oegopsida > Thysanoteuthidae > Thysanoteuthis > Thysanoteuthis major. The sequence goes on from OY735210.1 coordinate 12,580,401, forward strand.
TTTTTCAAATGAAATTAATTTCCTTCATTTGAAGAAAAAAGTTCCAACAGGAAAATGCCAAATTACCTTGGAACAATTTCTTTTTAGTCTTTGTTTTCTTTTGGTCTAACCAAATGGCAGGCTGGGTGTGAAACTGATTACGTTCAGCATTGATAATTGAATTTCAAAAATGGTATTTTATTAGTATTGTTTTAGCTGTAGTTATTGCATGATGACTAAATTCTTTACAAATGGCTTGACTCCATGAAATTCAACAATATTGGTTTTAACAATAAATTCTGTGAAATACTTAATGAAAATTTCAAACTACTACCAACCTTTTATTGGTACAGTTTTTGTTTTATGCTTTTTTAAAAAAAAAAAAAATACTCTTTTATCATTTTTTTTTACTTTTGTTGCATGCATGAGGCTCTTCAGGGAGATGAAGAGAGAGAAAAGTGTGTGTTTGGATATTTTGAGGGAAAGAAGAGGTTTAGATAGATTAGAAACAAATGGGAGAGAGAGCAACGGAAAGTGGGAGAGATTTGTGTAAGAGAGAAGGAAACAAAGGAATACGTGGCAGATCCTGATGAAATAACCAAGAAAAATGAGAAAAAGATAGACAAAGGGAATGAGGAACAAGAATAGAGGTGTAGTTGAGCAGGGAGGTGACAATTGGGAAACATCCCCCAGCCCCTAATTGAGCTCTATAAATAATAGTTCTCCTCTTGCATGTTTAAAGGCAAATCTCCCTAAATGTTGGAGGGGGCCCCTCAAGGAGCTAAGTCCCCCAGCCCCATAAATCTCTAGCTATACTTCAGAGGAAGAAGAAGTGTATAAAAAGTGTATGCACAAAAAATAAAAAGTTATTTGAGGGAGTCATGGCACAGAAAGGTAAGATGTTTCATATTCTAAATATAAAATTTATCAAAAGGTGACAGAACAAGAGTTCAAGTATTAAGTATTTTCGATATTTGACCAGGAAGTTGTCATAAAAAAAAGACTGAAATAAAGATGGAAGAAATACTAGTTGAAAACCTAAAAATTATCGACAATGCTCTATATAAGAAATAGAAAAAAAATTAGATTAAAATGGATTTGTTTGGATGTATGGGAGACAGAGTAAAGGGTGTTGAGGAATGTGATCATAGAAAAATGAGCACTGCTGTAGATTCCTCGCATATTATTATAAGTGTGTTTGATTTTCACTGGGTTACCTATAATCGATTACCCAGCACAATTTATCTTCAGTGGCTTACCTATAATGTTTACCCTATCCCACTCACTGGGACCTGCGAAAGCTTTATGAATAGGAGTTCACCTACTGCATTTCTACTGACCAATCTTACTAAATGTTGGTTGGGGACCCTTAAGGAGCCAAGCCTCTCAGCCCCACAAATCTGTGTCTCTGAATAAATAAAGAGAGATAGTGAATAAAAAAGGTCAAAACACATAATCTATGCATGACTGTGATGTACTAAATGTACGTCTGCTGGGCAAGAAAATTATTGTAAATAGAGAAGAATTCATTCTCTTAATAGTAGTGATGTAGTGCAAAGAGAGAGAGAGGGGGAAAGAAGGGCTGCCTGATCCTATGAGAGAATAGTCTTGTGAGAATGTAATGTTAGAACATGTCATTAAATAGTGCTATTAGAAGGACTGCCATTGAGTTTACTGTTTAGAATTTTACATTATGATAATGATTAAAAATGATAATTAGGAATAACATTTACAGATAATAACACAAAATTAAGATGATGATAAGAGAATGAATATTGAAGGATGTCACTGAGGATCATTAGTGATATCAATTAAATAATTTTTCATTATGCGTCTTTTAACATCCACCATTGGATCAATGACTCCCTCAGGATTTGCCAGACATCTTGATTGTGGGCATCATGGAGCCAATATCTTCTGAACTTGTCTAAATTGTCACACCATCTTATTTTCTCCTTGCCACAGTTCCACATATAATCTAGAAGAATCCAAGTAGTGAGTCATGACATTCGGTGACTTATCTAACACTCTTGCAACATGTCCATTACAATTTGTGTCTACTAATCCTTTTTATATCTCTGACTCCTGTTTGTTCTCTGATAAGATGCGCTGTTTTGAGATCCATCCGTGTCATAACAAATAATTGATGATAACAAATGACAAAAAGATAAAACTTGATAAAGATATAACAACATAAATGTCAAACAAAAAACAACCATTATTTTTTTTTTTAATTTTGTCTAAATAGCATATATTCCAAGGTGGGGGGTTACAGCAGAACAATATATTCAGAACATATCTCAGTGATAATTTTGTTATGCACTAGACATTCCATAAGCCATTTGTAGCAGAAGCAAGTACGATACAAATGTATCATCCAAACGTTTGATGGTGCACTTGACTGTTGAAGGAGGTATATAACTTGACCCCAGGATCACACAATGCAGTGAGCAAATGATTACACAGTCTTTATATATGGGAACATTAAATCATGGTTACATAAAACAATTGTACTGTAGAATTATTGTTTATTGACTATAAGGATCCAACTTACAAATTCCTAACTTTTGGTAAAAAGGCCTGTTCCAGGAAGGGTGCAAAAATACTCTGTTTGCCTCCTGTGATCATCGCTCACACTTATTTCTTTAGTTTTGTCTATCATCTTCTCATATTTTCAAATTATTTCTTCTTAACTTATAACTTTTGTACAATTCCAAATCCCAACAACTTTATCAATGATTGCACAACATTCAAAGTCATATGCTTATTGCACTTTAAGATTTCATTTAACATCAATTTTCAAATCTCAGTCATATCTATCTTCTTTGGATGAAGATTTTTGCATCTTGGATTTCTTCTTCATCTAAATGGTTTTCTTAATCATTTTTGGTGCATAACCCACCTTGATAGCACAACTTGGTGCCCCCCTTAATATGATAAAACAAATTAAGTATTGAAGAGATATAATAAAATGATGCTAAATTTAGAAATCAATCAAAATTTAAAGTTTCAAAGTGAGGAGAATATCTGAAAATAAACAAATTTTTCAGGAGAAGAGAATGCTCCTAAATGGATACGAGGGAACTTACTAAAATTTTCCAAGTTTCTTCATTGTCTGAAATTTTAATAATTATTACACTGCTCTTATACCCCAGAAAGATAATAAGTTGAGCATTAGTTGCTATTGAATCTATAGCAAAATTACAAATTAACACTATTGTGTGATCAGTAATTGTATCATTAGGAATTAATTAATGAAGCCTTAATATGACTCAGTTTTGAGCCATCAAATGCTTCTCACTCTTCACAACCGAATTTCTAATTGCCCCACAATACATTTAAATTGCCCCTTGTGTGGCATGCCCCCCCCACATTTGAAATCACTGCTCTAGATATTAATATTCTCTAAAATCAGGTTAAGGATTAAATTCCATCAAGAGGAGAAAAAAAATTAAAATGTCCTCTAAATTTTGAATTCACTTGTAATTCCCATTAAATCCTCATGTCTGAAGTGTAATATGTTCTTTCCTTGGTTCCTTTGTCAAGTGGCTGAAACAAACAGCATTAATGAATAGGCTTAATCAAGAGTTTATTGATTCTTCATTACAACCAATCAGAGTTTCATTCTGTGCAGAAAAACTAATTATCTCTTTCTTTTTTATTCCTGTCGGAAAATTCCCAAGAATCTTTGATCTGCAAGACTTTTGAAAATTACACGAACCTTTAAACTGTTCTTCAATTTAGATCCAGTAAGGAATTGCTAATTAGAAATGAAGCCAGATCAATTTGAACCCAATGGATCTATGAAAAACAAAATCAGATCACTGTTCAATTTGACCTCAGTTTCTATCGATTATGTTGGTTGAGCTGATTCCATTCCAGTGTTATTGCTGTTCTAAGATCATTGCATTTATGTCAGTATTATTTTACTCTGATTATATACCAACCAGGTGTTGCTTTTTTCAGAAAAGATCTGGTAGATTAAAGTAAATTTGATTACGTTTCTTAAGCTCAAATGTTGATATAATCAAATTAGGTTGGTCAAACTGAATTCTTATCTCATAACAATTTAAACTTAAAAGACCTCATTGATAGATACTGTCAAGATAGATTACTTCAGTTTTTAGGTGGTTCTGCATCACCATTTATCTATCTATGTATCATGTGTACAGACTGCAAGAGGGCTGAAAATTTTAACATTTACTCATTATTTGTTTTGAAAAAACATTTTTTTAAATCCCACATCCAAAAGAGGTTTGGAGATCAATTTACAATGTGAGTTAATGCTAAATTGATCCCTTAGTTTGTGTCAAACAGCATTCACACTTGTTTTGTTTTTTTAAATTTTTGACTTTTGAGAGATCAAACAAAAGGCAGGCAAAGTAACTCATTCATGATCATCCCTTTTCTAAATTTTTAATTCATCACCTCCAACACGACATGATGCCAGAAGATGTTGGTCATGTGATGGTCTCTACTGAGTGAATAAGCAGACCTGTTTCAATATATTCTTGCATTGATCAACCTGATAGATACATCTGGTTGACTTGACATTGTATCAATTTCATGAAGATCAAATGGATTCCAGCTGACTTCATTTACAATGTATGCTATTATTTTTAAGTACAGGTCAGTTAACTCATTGGACAAATGTGTATGTTGATCTGTCTACATGAATGCATAAACAGTTTACATTCAGCTTGTGTGAGCAGGACTACTACATCAGGCTATGGACTTCTCTCTCTCTCTCTCTCTATATATATATATATATATATATATAAAGCTTTACAGCTTTAAGCACAAAACATTAAAAAACTTTTTTTGTATTACTTCAGTCACTTATTTCCCAATATCTCTCAATGCATTTTATGTAATTTTCTTCCATGTTTTATTTATGTTTTACATATACAAAGCTTTATTTACAGTAGTTCACCTACTCCATTTCTTCTGAAAAATCTCATTGAATGTTGGAGGGGTTTCCTCAAGGAATCAACTCTCTCTGCAACCCCTTATCTCTAGCTATACCTCTTGCTTTTTTATTTTACTCTCGCTTTCTCTTGTCTCTAATTTTGAGTCTCTTTCTGGTTATCATCGTTATGTAGGTGTCTATGTCTTTGTGCGTATTTGTATGTGTTCATTTGAGAATGCATTCATTGAATGAATTATGCAAAGAAAAGTTATGATCCCCCATAACTGATAATGGCTATTGAACTTCTAGAAACTGCCAGCCATCAGAAGCATTTTACTCATAAACAACGCACACAGAGGGGCAATGCAATACATTCAGCCTGTGAATAATAGATGGCTTCCTACTGAAAATGCATTATAAGTGAAGATTGTTACTTGCTGAGATACTATGAGGATAGTGTTTGATCAACTGAAAACTACTGGGCCTATATTGAATAGCTCAGTAGACATAAGATGGGGATAAAATCTGATTGCCTTGAATTTATTGGCTCTGTACTGAACGGTTACTCATGTAACTGTTATAACATAGGAAGAGAGTTAAGATCCAGTTGAATCTATTGGATCTTCATGGAACAAATCGATACCAAACTGACATAACACAGGATTCAATTCAGATCAATAACCCTGACATAAGAATGGAGTTAATTCAATTTGGATCAATTGGATCAAAATTGAACATTTCAATGCAGATCTGATTACATATAAAAATAGAGAGACCATCTTGTTTCTGGACAAAACATCGCAATAGGAAATTAAAACCTAACTCGTATAACAATGGATTAAGTGGATCCACAGGAGGCGCTGGGTGGCTGTGTGGATAGCAGCAAGGAGAATGGGATTTGGTGAGCTGAGTTCAATTTCTGGCTGGGACAGTTTGTGTTCAATTCGCACTAATGCCCCTGGGAGAGGAATAAATCCATCTCAACCCCAAGCTATGGATAAAATAGAACAGGAAGTGAGCTATGCCACTTTAGGTTCTTGTTGCCACTAAGTCTATTTCCAGGTATCAAGACTAAGTTTTTTCATCATTGTCTCAGAACTGTACTGGGATGGGGGGGGGGTGCAAATAGACCCCCCCCCCATGTTGTTTCTTTACCTTATTGCTATCATCTAAAGTTGTTAATAGCATAATAAAAACACGATTGAAATGTTCAGGAAAGACTTATTTTGCTCCCTTTAAACAAATTGGTTTTAAACAAAACTAAGAAATTATCTGTAAACTGTTGAACTGCTAAAATTAATTGATTATTTGACCATCAAATTAATTTCCAACATAGCAATATATGACAGTAAACTGAATATCTCTTGGTTGTGGACGAAACAAGACATTTGAGAACGTCAACCTGGGCTTTGAAGAATGGTGATTGATAGTATCCACCATTTTCTGACATTTTATAGAACATGTAAAACACATATTTCATAAGAATAATCCTGTAACGGAGAAAGTAATCAACAGATTAATAGATAATGAAAAGAATTGTTGGTTGTGGCCCTAGTAAACTGTAAAAACTGGAGAATCAAGAACAAATAAATCGGTGCACCCAGATTCTGTGTCTTGTTCTCAGTCTCCGTGCCCCTACATCACTTAGTCATTGATTTCTAAGGGTCGTATCTGAGACAGACAAATATACAGAAAGAGAGGGATATAAACCGTGCGAAAGTATACATTATTGTTGCATTAGGGTTAGAGAATACTTTCTTTTTCACCGTTTATATTCCTCCCCCTTGGTTCTGTTGGTAATTTTCTGTGCCAGTCGAAAAAAGAATTCCATCCTGGAGGTGTCCTGGGGAGATTTCTGATCATCCTGAACACATTTTCAACTGACCTTACGATGACGAGATGCTACTAATCTCAAGCCCTGCTATTTCACAAATTGCAAACAAGCCAAGTAAGTTGTAGTATGATACATGGAGCCTAAGTAAGGATGACTGAAGACTTGACCAGTGTAAGGACATTACTTACTTACTTTATGATAAACCGATCAGCGATCTAAGATAAGTCTTTCGAGAAAAGTCTGGTGTAACCGAAGAATTTCTATGGTAGTTTTCTTAAGTGTATAGAACTGGGATAGATTTACACTTTTTGTCTCAAGTGGGATATTTTTTGTTTGAAATTCTAGTGAAAAATGTCAATTTTTTTTCTCCCGAGGCTCTTATATATAACAGGTCAATTAGTGATGTCATATCAATGATATATATCTCCTCATCCTGAAGGACAAAGAAATTTCTCATGATTAAAAAAAAAAAAGTATTTAAACAAGGATCAAAAGAAAGACAACAATCAAGTGATTGAGACAAAATAGATTTTTCTGATGCAGTAACAGTAAAATATAAAATAATAGTAATCACAAAGTTATGAAAAGGGTGGTTAAATTAAACTGTCAGCCTCCTACACATGATGATCTACTTGGCTGAAAATGCCAGCCAATTTTGACATCAGCCAAAAACAAACTAACAAATCAAGTCATAAATATCAGGAAACTGACTGAAACTTTCAAAGATCAATATGTTTAGGGACTTCTAGATAAAGTTCAGTGTCCATAGCATTAGACAGGGAACTTTGAAGCAGGGTTGCCAAATTAGCCATTTTTTAGCTAGATCTGGCTGATTTTTTCCAAAATCAGCACATAAGAATCTACAATAGCTGAAAATCTGACCATTAAAAAAATGTAAATACAAAGTTCAATAAAAATAAATATACATTAATGTACATAAATATTTTGTTCTGGAGTTTTGATGCATACTAGAGTTATTTTATTCAATGTGAGCTTGAAATGAATATATATGATATTTTAAACTACAAAATTAGCATGAAATTGAAAAATTTAGCCAATTTTAGTAATTTTTAAAGACAGTTTTTAGCTATAAATAACTGCAACAAATCAGAGTACTTTGCAGATGATGTAAGTTCATTGCTGCTTCTATTTTTTAATATCCCTCCTTGATGGCTCAAGGGTGAGAGAAAGGTGCATTGCAATATCTCTGATTCATGTTCTTGGTACAAAATCAACAAGGATACTCAGCACCATTTCATTAAGATGTGAACAAATTGGTGCAACTACAAATCTATAAGTACATGAAAATCCTCAGAATAAGGTTGAACTTTATGTAAAACAATACTCATTGCCTGATAAGACGTTTCTAAAGAGATTCTGTTTTGAATAATTAACACTGATGTCGTGTCATTGGAACTTTTCAATGTATCCTCTAGATAAAATCACACACACATAGATACATCAAAACACATTGAGGTGGATACAATTATATGCAAATGTATAAATATAGCTAAGTTTGCAGAATTATGTATAAATATTTTTAGCATATACCAGTTTATACACAAGTATGAATCAGAGTGTACCCTAGCTTGTAAACTAAGCTTTTCTTATAATTTATAAGATTGAGCTTTTCTTATATGGTCTAGATATTTATTGAAAAAGTCATTTTTGCACATAACCAAGGCTGGCAGGGTATAAGATGTAGAGATGAACTAGATAATACTCAGAAAGTATTGGCTCCGAAACACCCATGATAGGGAGGTCTGGTGAATCCTGGGGAAGATCCATGTCCAACAAAGGAAGAAAGGAGATAGAAGAATGGTGATGATGATGATGATGATGATGATGATGACAGCAGAAAACAAATTTTAACACTTGTTACATCTATGCTCTCATAGAATGAAAAATTATGATTCTCAAGTGCTTGATTAACTATTTAGCAAAAGTAGCATATGCTACAGGGCCCCGCAATTTCAAATTTCTAAATATTTGCAAGCTATCATTCCCTTTTAAGTAATTCTGCATTTGTTCTATCACTATACTTCTACACTACCCTCGACTTTCATGAATAACTGCATGTTAAAGGTTTTAGCCCATTGTCATCTTTAATTTGGGTTATTATTCAAATGTGGTATGCGTATAATAAATACATATGCAACATGAATACAAAATCATATCAGCTATACAAAAATCAAAACAAAGACAAGGTAATACTATAACTGAAATTTGATTACTTTGCAAGTGAGAAAAATGTATGCACTTTAATGTCTATGTGTATATTTTTGATTCAGGGTCCCTTTATGAGATATGCTACAGGCCCGGCACTAGCTTAATCCAGTCCCATGAATATATCTCAGTTGAACTGTGATGGTGGAATACAAAATACTAAAAAAGGAATAAGATACAAGATACCAAGCATAGTATCAAGGGATGAACAATTCAATTATGAGTGAAATTCAGTGAATATCTATGACCAAGGTATAACTTGTGCTTTTAAATTATAGTTAACTTTGATCAAAGGCATTTAAAGAGAGTTATCAATGTGCTAAGGTGTTTTGTTTGAATTACTGAAATAAGGTGTTTTTCCTTTCATTATACATTGGTTCTCAGAGATAGATTAAGCTAGTGCATGGCCTGTAGCAGATATTATAAACCAGACCTAAATTTGAAAAAAAAAACAACCATAAATATCAAAACAAATTTTTCACTTGCATGGTAGAGTAATTAATTTTTGTTCATTTGTTATACAGCCAGATAATACAACAAATATGACTGACATTTCAGTAATACAGTACTGGTACCATGTTATAAGCAAACATCATGTCCTTGTTCGCATTTGAACTTGAAAATTTATCTACTGGCATGGATGGTCACCATTGCTATTAAGTGCTCGAAATCCTCCAAAAATAATGGATTGTACCTCTAATAACATGGAAAAAATGCAAATGCGTAAGTAAATCTTTCACTTTTAGCATTATTCTCAATGATATAAAAAACTATTTCATTTGTGCCATGAGAGCAAGTGTAAACTCATTGACTCAGAATTGATAGCTTGAAGCTTGGGGCCCCTAAAAATGTGGAGCATGTAACAATTGCTTCTTAGTTGAGCTGTTGATTCTTTCAGGAACATTTCCCTTGTTTTGGTTATCATTATCACTATGATTCTGGTTACTGCCTTCATTGTTAGTTTGGTATGGTCACAATGGGAGACAGATATAGAGACAACTAGATAAGTTCTGCTTGGAGCAATGATGAATGTTCAACCACTTGACATTCCTCTGCAGATGAAGAAAGAAATGGAGGAATCCAGAGGTCACCATTCTGATAAAAATAACAAAAAAGAAGAAAATGGTCCAAAAGAATCAATGTGGCTGTTTTTTTTCCTTTAGCAGGTCCATGATACTGAGATTAAAAGATGGATATCAATGAAAAAATTCATTCATCTTTCAGTGTAGCCTCATCCTATATATCTATGGAGCACTATAAAGGTCAAATTCAGAAAGGTATTTCATTTTTATGATATTAGTTGAGTGGTGCTGTGGGAACATATGGGAATGTGGCTCCCTTCCCTTTTTCTAGGAGGGAATATGGCATTCCCTCACAATCTATATACTACTAGAATTCTCTATTTGAGTCTGTTCAGGAACAGACAGTCCTACATTTCTTAATTCTCATTTTAGCACTACGCCACAGCAGTTAAGGTGATGAAAACTCAGGTAATCATCAATATCTCAATTAAAATCTCTATAATACGGCCATTATTTGCTTTGTTATTTCTCAGCAATGTGTTCATCATTACATTTATCCTAAGTTTGATGATCGACATCATACAAAATCATTATTATTACTTTTGTTCATGTCGTCATTTGATTTTATCTAAACACATATACTTGCTCTTTTTACTCTTTTCAAAGATCGTGAAACTATTAAACTTGAAAATTATTAGATCAAGAAGAGAAGAGAGTGATTTAAAAACATTTTTTCCAGAAATCTTACAGCAGAAGGAAGTTTAACATTACTGTTTCACAACAAAGTTGGTAATCTTTAAAAGAATGAAAGTCTCCTTAAAGGCTAGCAGGTAAGTAATCTAGGCATTTTTTATTCAACACTCATTTTGCTATCTGAGGTTCATTCAATCATTTCTTTTCACTCACTGCCAGGGCAGTTAAGGGGTTCTGGGAGAGAGGTGGAACTTGGGCTTGAGTTAATGATTGCAGTGTAGAAATCAGTCTCAGGATCACTGCAGGAAACTCTCTACATGATTCAAAACTGTTTACTGCATTTGGTATTCCTGGACAGTCACCCATATAGGCAGTCATCAGGGTTAACATTGTTTAACTTCTATGATCATACAAGATCTGGAGTGTCAAATATGATTTGTTCACAATTGTTAAATGATGTAGATAACAGAATTTGTTTTGGCTGTATGTCACTGTCTTCATCACTTCAGTAAAAACTCCCAAGACATACTTTTTACTCACACAGTACTGTGATATTTTCCATAGATATATCACTTTTTACTTTTTGCCAAGATAAATATTAGCAAAACAAAATGAATACTGTTTTTGTTTTTTAATGAAGAAAACAAAGGAACTCTAGCCTCCTATCTCTATAATATTTATACAAGCAATATTAAAAACATAGCTAAACCTTTTCTTTGTCTGTTTTGGAGTCTTTCCAATGATTTGATATTTTATTTGACAGTTTGTAAATCAAATCATAGCAACATTGGAGAGATTTCAAAATTAAGTATGGATATAATTTCTATCAAAATTAACTCCGACTCCCAGGGCCATCTGAAGAATATTTGAAGTCTCCAGGCAAAGCAACGTCCTGGATTTGGCTTGTGAGCCATATTGCCCACCTTGCTTGAATACATGGATTCAAAAAAAAAAAAAAAACTGATCTGAACATGAATATAAAAATAGATTTAGAGGAGGTTCTCTATGAGTGCTATATAATGATACGAACATCAATTCACATTTATCAAATTGAATTTTGGGACCCCTAAAAAAGTGGGGCCTCCAGGCACCTGTCCAGATAACCCCGCAAACTTCAACTTCATATTCTTTCCACTCATTGACCAACACCTTTGTCTTTATTTAAAAGCTTAGTCATCCTAATCTGAACTAGCAATATATTGTTCTATTATTATTATTATTTTCATTTTGTATATTCACTCCAATAGCCTGGTGGTCACTGATGGAGACTGAGTGACAGCAAGTTTTCTCAGGTATCCAGTTCCCTTCTCCTATCATCCTCATCTATTAAAGTAGTGCTGTTGTTGTTGTATCATCATCATCATTATTATTCATTTCCCATAAACCCCATAAATTTTCATATTCATGAGTAACACAAACTGGTAACAATTTTCTATTCCTATTGAATGAAAGGCCAGTATACAAAATAAATAAGTAAATACACAAATAAAAAGAAATGTGAACCTCATTATACCAGGTTCAAACAAAATTAATCACTGTTTTGAACCCGAAACTTTGAAATGTAATAACTCAGTTCAAATACAACTTAATTATTCAAAATAAACACCATTAAAATTATTCTACCACAATCAAGACTTAGGTCATGGGAGTTGACAATATGCTGGAGGTTATGTTTGATATGGTCCAGATTGGTCTACAATGCAATAAAAGCCTGGAAAAAGTAGAAATCTGTGGGTCTGATGAATAGGGAGGGGGAGCAAGATCTCGATGTCCAACTGCATCAGTTTATGCTGGATAATTTGAGATGTATGAGATAATGTTATACCACTGGATGCACCACTACAGACCAAAATGTTTGCAACTTTTGATACATACGTTTTAAATCACAATGAAAAGAATCTGTCAAGATGATTAGAACAAGAGACAATTGTAGATTACTCAATCATAGCACCATGAAATGGTCAGGAGGATCTTTAGGAGTGAATTAAATGTCTTGACCACAAAGTGTAGTAACATTTTCTTTAAAGTAAATAAGCTCCACGAAATCATCTCAAAAAGAGTTTTAAAAAAACAAAATTATTCTATTTTATTTTTTGCTTATTGTTGGAAACTTTGAATGTTGCTGTATCAAAATTTTTAAGAGTAGCAAAATTATATTTCCAGTTTTCTCCATAAATGGTAATGACTTCCTAGTTTGGACAAAATTTTCCATCCAGTTTATGCCTCTCTGATTATAGATTAGGAAAATGTGGTATAAACTAATTTTAAGTTAATTACTTTATAATTATCATTGAAAGCCATGAGTGTGGTGCAACAGAAAATTCAATTACCAGAAACTGCTTGATATTTTCCAGCTTCTGTACAAAGTAAACATGGCAACAAATAGTCAATAAACTAGTCAATGTTATGAACCAAATTTATTTTCAGTTGAGTCATAAACAGGGTGCACCCTAAGGTCTCTGGCACCCCGGGCAACTTTGAACTTCAACATCCTTTAAATTTATATTTTTTTTTTATATTCCTTTAAAAGATATGACTTCCATTTTTCTCTACTAACTCTTTCAATTTGTTTGATTTATTTAAGTTATCATTTTTACCATTAAGTCCTACTATCTTGGACACATGACTAGCCCCCTCCCCTAGCACTTGGAACCCTGGGCAACTGTCCATGTTGCCAGTGCCAAAGGTTGGCCTGTAACAGTAACAGTCATCCATTCTTGTACCATCAAGGGTCTTGTGGTTGACTTGATATGAGCATTTATTATAGACGTCCATACGTAATTCAGTACACTAACTAATTGAGGGTTCTCCAAAGTATGCGTCTTACTGGGTTACAAGTTTACAATAGATAAATGTATAAATAAAGAGTAAGTGATACCCAATGCATCCTCTTGATAGTCACCTCTGCAGCTGGAACAAGGAACCTAACCAAAAGATTGGCTCGCAAAGTTAGAACCATGTAATGTGCACAAGACAAAATCATGCAAGTGATCACAAGACAGCACAGCAAATTGGAGAGAAAGCAGAATTCATTAAAAAAACTCAAATGGCAATGGGCAGGCGTTGTTACAAGAAGATCAGACGATCACTGGACATTACAACTTACAATTTGGATTCCCAAAAGATCACATAAAAATCTGTAGCCATCAGAAAATAAGATGGCATGACGATTTAAACAGGTACAGGAGATATTGGAGCTGTGACATCTGCAATAGAGTGATCTTATGAATCTTGGAGAAGGTCTAATTCCAATGACGGACATTAAAAGGCTGATGATGATGAGAGAATTATTAATGACAATGAAATAATCAAGTTTCGGAATATGAATATATCTAATATTTGTATTACTAACTTCATCATAAATAATTTGAAGCGTGTGATAACAAATGCTATAAGCGCCATTTAAAAGTAAATATGTTTGATTAAATTATAAATCACATTTTTATCCTATCACAACCTTTTTATGTGCCTATAGTTTGTTTTAGCAAGATAAAAAGTTCAGATCAAGAATTCGATTGTTAATTCAATCAAACATATTTATTTTTAAATGGTGCTTATCATGTTTTGGAACCACACTCTTCATTTATTTGCCAAACTTTTGAATCATAATAGTAAGAGCAGCCTTGGCATGGTTGATAAGCACCAACAGACACTTAATGAGAGTGATAGGGGGGAGGTTGTAAGGTATGATTTATTTGCATACTGTATGATGAGTACACTCCACACACTTCGAAACAAGCATGATTTTAGTAGCATTTGAACTTCAAGAGTGTGAATTGGCCCTTTGCTTGCATTGTGTATGGTCTAACCCTTGTAAGTCACAAGATTATTGCATAAGATTAAACTAGTGTATGCTCGAAAAAGTTTGAAGAGCCTTGAATTAATCAGCTACTTGAGAAACTATCTTCAGCTGCAAAAAATAAATCTGTTAGCAGGAACTGAGCTATAAAACTTGAAGCCATGAGAACAATGATCTGACTATTGAGGAACTATAGAATGCAAATCATAGTTACAGCATGAGTTAACTATTTCAGGTAAAAACAAGAGAAGAAAAATACGACAAAGAGATTCCAAAGATGGAACGGTAACCCACACAGGAAACGGAACTACAAATAGACATAGTCGAGCACCTGCAGACATATCACTCGGAATACCCAGAGCTAGCAGATAGACAACAATATAGGTATTGATTCAGTGTCTGATTTGGTTGTTTTATAAGAATAAGAAAACAACAAGTGCACCAGAACTTTCACAGCATGTGTCAGCATCATAGGCACGCCCCAGGAAAACTAAAGGAAATTTTACAATAAGGTGGAATTTAGTCATTTTCAAAGAACTTGATTCTAAATAAGAAAACTGTATGAGTGCTCTAAAGAATTGGCTAGAATTGCTGCTGGGTTTGCTAATAAAAGTTATTAGAACTCCAAGCCAGATATAGATATATTTACCACTTTGTCTGACTACGTCTGTTTGGCGGTCGACTTCTTTCCCTAGATAGATAGACATATAGATAGATTTCCTGTCCCAGATGAAATAAAGTTACCATATTTTCAACTGAAAACATACTCTCATATAAATAATAAGAGCCAAGTTTGTCACTCTTAAGGTATCAGTAGCAGCTGTTAGCCCCTCTTTTACTATTTTCTCATTGACTTAACTTTCTTTTCTTCCTTCCCACGCTCTTGTTAACTTTCTCTTCTCCCCTCTGTCTTACTACTCTATCTGTCAAACATAGTATCTGTAGCAGTCATCAGCCAAGCTGGTTGTTGTACTTATATCATAACTGTCAGTGAAGCATCATAAACCTACATGAAGACTCGGAGCCTTCTCAGCTTGATATAAGCTCATCGAGAATTTTTACAGCCTGTCCAGAGATGATCTTCTGAAACCTCAGCTGGTATAATTAAGGAATCAGAATAGATGGCAAATACCAAAGTAATCTCAGATTTGCTGATGACATTGCCCTTTTTGCTGAGAACCTTCATGACTGCCAAATAATGCCAGACGAACTGAATGAATAAAGCAAGAAAGTTGGCATCCACACAAACTTCAGTGAAAAAAAATGTCATATACAACAAACACGTTGAAGACAAACCAAACACTCAAAATCAAAAATGCAGAGTTGGTGAGAATAGACCACAACATATAGCAAGGAAAAGGAATCTTCATGGAATTCTCAAAAGAATCAAACAAAGAGTCACTCTGGTAGAGCAAGCTCAACTTTCAAGAACAAGGAAATCCTATCAGTCCTAAAAAGAGGAGTATACAAGCAATGTATCCTCCCGATAGTCACTTATGGTACTGAAACATGGAACCTGATCAAGAGACTGACCCTCTGAGAACCACGCAACATGTACATGAGAGAATCATGCTCATCCTCAGATGGTGAGATCACAAGAAAGCACAATATATTAGGGAGAAAACAGGAGACTGAGATATCATAGAATCCATGAGAAAACTTATATGGCAATGGCTGGTTATGTTGCAAGAATGGCAGACAACAGATGGACATTACAACTCACAATATGGATACTCTGAGATAGCTAGCAAAACTGTGGTCAACAAATAATAAGATGGCTAGATGAACTAGACAAGTTCAAGAAGCATTGACTCTGTGATAGGTCTTGCAAATCTTGATCTATGTCCAATGATGAACACAAAAAGTTGATGATGATGATTCAGAACACTTTACATGTTTCTGTAAATCATCTGTTGTTTCTGATAGTAATGCAATAATATCATAAACATCCTAAAATGGTTCAAATATTTTCTGTTTATGAATACTCCCATGTTTTCCAAGCATAATATCTGGAAGGTGCATTAAAGGCCCAATCTAAATTGTTCAGGTGGAATTGTATCCCCTTGTCTTACTCCTTTTCCAATCTTTATCTTGTTTGTATTTTCATGATCTCTGATTGTTTCAGTGCTATTTTTATATACATTCTCAATGACCTCTATATAATTCAATACAGTACATACCTCGCTCTCACATTGGGTTGAAAACTATGTTCTATTGTGTCAAAGGCTTTTTTGTAGTGTACATAAACCAAATAAAGAGATTGGTTGTATCAAGTAGCATTTTTGATTACCTGCTTTAATATGTGTAATTGTTCTATAGTTGAATAGCCACTCCAAAAGCCTGCCTGTTGGTGCAGTTGGTTTTCATCGAGAGTATTTGATAATCTATTAGTCAGTATTATCAAGAATCGATTATATATACATAGAGAGAGAGAAAGAGAGTATATAAATAAAGAATAATATAGATGTATATTTATATATCTACAGACAGAAGTGATTTAGTTGGTGACAGCACATCAATTATTTGATAACAAAAATGACATCTTAGAAGGGTATATAGATTCTAAATTATGCAAGAGAAGCCGTTTTCAAGAGTCTCTCTGAACTCTGTGTCATGAAGACATTTCATTGAAAAAGAATCATCTTCACACACTATAAATATTAGCTGTAGCAATTTAAGCTTATAAACTCATCAAAAGCACGATAGTCTTGTATTTGGGTCTGAACTTTTACTAAGACTTACTACTACTACTATCACAACCATTATTAGGTAGTCAACAAAAAATAGTGTGGATTGAGGAATGATAAAGTCAGTAAGAACAAGAATTCCATTCAGTGACTTCAAGAGCTACATGGTATAGCAAGCTTCTGTTGGATTAGATTAAATTTTCAATATTGTCCAAATCCACTGTTTGGTTCTGAATTCCCAAAATCTAACTTAAAGGCTGACAAATACACGGGGTAAAAATGTTTTGATAGAAAAAAAAAAAGGTTCTATTCAGATAATGTATGAAAAGATAAAAATACTTAATCTCAGGGTATTGAACAGTTTAAAGTGTCACTACTTAACTCTTAAATTCAAAATTTAAGCAGGAAATAATTAGTGATCCCCCTCCCCATTTACAACCTTAAACATTTCCATTAGTACACCATCCGGCATCATTTAAAAACATTTTTTTTGTTTTTTCAAAAAAGTGCTTTTAAGGGTTTTGATGGTTATTTAAGACCAAAAATGCCTCTATCTTGTACTGGTACTTTATAGATAATTAGTTCTGGTACATGCTCATAGGCTAGGTGCATGGGAACTTTGGTTCAGGGGAGCAGAGGGATTGATTTGCCCAAAATTTTACTAATTGCCCCCTGGCCCTTCTGCCTCTGGATCCACTGTTGATTAAGAGCAATATCAAGAAGTTTCTGATAGTAAGAGTTGAATATATGTGATAAAAATCCAAAATTAAAACTCAAAGAATTATTTGCTTGAACCTTTTCACTCTCTATATACTAAAGGATTTGATTTATATTGTTATAAAATTAAACTTTCTCCTAAGAAACTATATCACTTACAACTTGCATGGAAGTATTACACTGGCTACTTTTATTAGTGTCAAACCAATCCCTTGTTATGTAATTTTTTCTATGGACTTTCGTCCTCATCTTGGTTCATTTTTTTTTTTACAATATTCTGGCAATGGTATCCTACAGCCCTCTCTAAGTGATCCAACGATAATGCTTTTTGCCCCGTCCCTGCAACCCCCCTTCAAAGCATCAACTTCAGACAGATTTTTTACACCAATTACAGCTAACAACTGTGGAAACAAAAAATCAACTAAACCTGATATTAGACAATGGAATATTAATGTTTCCATGCAACCGACAAGATGGGCGTTTTTCTGTCCCCATGATGAAAAAATACACCCATCTATCGCCTGAAATCAGCAGTGTTCAAAAAATGAACCAAGATTAGGGCAAAAATTAGCAAAAAACTTTACGAAATAATATTTTTTCATCTAGGAAATTCAAACAGAAATAATCCCTTGTTGTTGAGAACAGATTAGTATGATGTAAAGTGAAGGATAAATTTAGCTATTGTTTTGGCAATTAAATTTATTTCTAAGTATTTGCAATAAATTTCTTGCCATTAACAGAGAAGAAGAAAGATTCAAATGTTCTAAAAATCTAGATACCATTTAAATTTCAGTTTCCTTAATTGAGTTCCTTTTCCTGATTAAAGCATTTCCATTTGTGACCCATTTCATTTGTTTCATCACATCAGTTAAAAGCTTCAAGCAATTAATTAACACCTAACCTTAGAGTTAGTTGCTTCTGCAGATTTAACACGTTGGCATCTACTTAAAAAGAAGATAAGAAGGCTCCCTTTTGCATTGTACTTTTAATTCATTTTCAAAGTGAGCCAAGGTTCTAGGATGTTGCTAATTCAATTTTAACAAAAAATATAGAAAAATGACTACTTTTAGGCAGATTCAACTATATCTGAAATATCTAAACAGAAAAAAAGAATATTGTTACTGTAAGCATCTACAGCCAATGCATCATACCGATGGTTACTTAAGGAGCTGAAACACTGAACCCAACCCAAAGATTGACTCTCAAACTACAAAGAATGCAACACGCATTGTTCAGGATTGTGCTTAACATCACATTGAGAGATCACTGGACAACTCATCAAATGAGAGAACAAACAAGGCTCACAGATATTGTCAAGAACATTAGAAAAGTCAAAAGGTGTTGCGTAGGCCATGCTGGAAGCATATTTGACAACCACTGGACATCACAACTCATATTGTGGATCTTCAGAGATCATGTGTG
Source organism: Thysanoteuthis rhombus (assembly GCA_963457665.1). Taxonomy (NCBI): domain Eukaryota; kingdom Metazoa; phylum Mollusca; class Cephalopoda; order Oegopsida; family Thysanoteuthidae; genus Thysanoteuthis; species Thysanoteuthis major. The sequence goes on from OY735210.1 coordinate 12,599,689, forward strand.
AAATCATGGCCAGCAGGAAATGATATGATACTTTAGATAAGTTCAAAAGATTTTGGCACTGCAACACCCATAATAATAGAGAGGCCTGGAAAAAACTGGGGGAGCTCAATGTCAACCATGGATGTTAGGAAGCTGATGATGAAGATATGAAACATAGGTTCATCTGGCTTAGGTCAAATCTTATACTTACAATACATTGGATAATTAGAATTGAAAGATTGCTACCAGTGCATCAATCTTAAATATTTGCTTTATTGTGTAAATGAGTGTACATGTCTCAAACAATCGATGAAAATGATTTTACCTGGATTTAATGGGTTTTTTCTTTGTATAAACTTCAGACTTTTAGGGTCAGATCCACAAATCAAAAAGGACTTTAACGTATGCAGATCATGCAGCAAGAACTTAGTGTATCAACTTGAGACTGCAGGTCTATATATGTAAGTTTCCATCTTTGCTGATGGGTGAGTGAGATTCACTCCCCTAATATTCCTTACATGAGAAAAGTGAATTTCATTTTAAACCATGGTATAAACCAAAGATCCTGAACGTGGGGCAATTAGAATATATTGGGGACAAAGTGGAATTTGTGTATGAAGTGCGGAAAGTGTTTGTGGCTCAAAACTGAATTTTGTTAAGGCTTAACTGATTCTTAATTAGGCAATACTGTTAATTCCGAATTGTGCAATACTGATTTTACTGTAGATTTTATAGTTACTGATGCTTAACTCATTGGCTTCAAGAGGTATGAAAGCTGTTACAAAAATTTTAGGAAGTTTCCGTAAAGTTCATAAATAAGTTTTTTTTTACGAAGAATTTGTCATGTTATATCTTATTGAATTGTTCTCTCATTGCAGAAGGGAGGCATCAATTTTTTCAGCTGTTAAGGTGAGGTATTGAGCAAACAATGTTAAGTACCACTGTTTTAGGAATTACTTGTATGTTCACTTTCATAATAACATTAAAATTCATTGTACCCATATTGAAGAAATAACAGTACTTACAGCTGGATTTCTCTAATTTTCTCTGCTCCAGTCATATTATAAGTCATCAACTTCTCTTTCCCACAATGCATTCAGTGTTGACAGTCTGTCACCCATGATGTTAAACTTTATCATGGTTATTTTTCCCCACTACCTTTTTTAAAGTTCATGACTTATTCCCAGTAGGTTTGAGGAAGTACGTTTCATGGTATTGCACAGGCTGTGAGTCAGTAAAAAACATTTTTAGAATGATAAATGCTCAAGCCCACAGGTTCAGGGATCTATGTGCTTCCTAGCAATGCCTGTGAGAGCTGTTATATTGTCTAGTGAGTGCATTTATCAAGTTGCCATGTGTATGCATTTGTTTTATTTCCTCGTGCACAGTTATTGTCTTGTGTACATATAATATTGTTTTATGTAAACATTTATTGTATCATGTGCACATTTATCATGTTGACTTCAGTACACATTTATCTCATTATCAAGTGTATTCTTTCCTTTTTCAGTTTTGCTTTTTTCTCTATTAGCAAACAGTTTAGTATAGGTTAGTATTCTAAATGAGTAATAGAAGAAAAGCATTTAATCTGGCTGTCAAGGTTTTACGTATCAATCAAGTACAGCACAGGCCCTGCTCTGGATCATCTTAGTACAAGGCATTTGATCTTTCATTTGAAGTTGTGGAGGTCTGAAAGTCTTCGGGAGAGTTATATCAGTAAGCTAGTTTCAGTGTTAGCAAGAAAAACATCAACCCAATCAGAGATAGGAATAATGATATTCATTTTTTCAAGTGGACATCAAGTGAAATGGGGAGCATTTTGAATCACAAATGCTTATGTTATTTATTCTTTCTTTTTTCAAGAGAATGATATATAAATAATTTTCAAAAATGATAGTGCCACTAATATCAACTTTGAATAACTTGAATATAGATTTTTATTGTTTACATTATAAATTTACAAATGATTGAAAACCGTTTCATCTTGTCAAAAGTTTACATGACTATATATATATATATATATATATATATATATATATATATACAGTCATATGATTGTATATATTGTCTTGTGATGCCGTAGCCATCAAAGATGGTAAAGAGTTCCATTGTTTTATATTTTTGTTTGTTTGTTCAAGTGCTACTGGACATACCTTTTTGTTTTCAAATTGGCATCAGTACTTCATTACATCCCTACTAAAAATATTTTTTTCAGTTTTGGGAGGAAGCTTTTTTTGGCTTTATTCTTACGGGTTTATCAATAATATCTGGATTCTCCAGAATTTACTCTAATAGTGAGTTTTCTGTAATTATCAAATATTGCTCTGTATTTCCTAATACACTGAGCAATTTTCATTTAATAGATATTAAATTTCAGAATTTCTACCACTTTTATTATTAGAATTTTTTTTTAAAGTAGTATTATATGTGTATACATATATATATATAAATATGTATGCAATTGCATTGATCAAGTCACTTGATAAATTAATAAAGAACTGAAATTTTCTCAAGTTCAAAAGTTGAGCCAATTCAAGTACAAGCAAGAAAAATAAAGATAAAAGATATCTAATCAAATTTCCAAATGATGTGTAACCAGGATAAATCTATCCTCCCCACCCGCTTGTTGTCATCGGTGATTAATTTTAAGCAATCAATCATCCTTTGACATGCTATCGGAATGCACACGAGACAGAATGTCTGAGTGAGTATATATATATATACATATATATATCTGTACATATATATGTATATATATATATATATATGTGTGTGTGTGTGTGTGTATAGAGAGAGAGACAGTCTTGTAAATACTTTATCTTGTAATGCTCACAAAGGAAAAATTTCATAGTCTATTTTTATATATAGTCGTAAGTATCCACAACCGTGTATCACGCAAGCCATTTTTAATCCGATCAGTGTTATTCTCACATGTTGACTTATAACTGTTTATTATATAATTCTAGCTTCCTGTTGCATGTAATTTATTTTTATTTGTAATGTTATCCTCTATTATAGAGCTTCTCAGCTGTTTTATAATATCCCTGCTTAGGGAGTATTAAAAAACAGGACAGGTTTCTTGCTATGGCACTCCTATGTATATTTATAACAGAGTAAGGATTTGCTACACAAGCATGTTTATGCTTCTGCCCTGTTTAGGCTTCTTAATGCAAACGATTCAGTTTATTTTAGATTCCAATTAGGGACATTTTTGAAGGACGGTAGGATCTTCCTTTTATCATATTTATGTATATTTTTTTAGTGGTTGGCTATTGCTTGCTGTATTTAAACCATCATACAATGGATACTATATCATATTATATTGCATCTTTGATTTGTATTGAGTGGTGTATATGTACATATATATATTTGATTATAAATTGTGTTATGTTATATAGAAACTCTTATTTGAAATGTTCTACTATCATTACACAGTTATTGTATCAATTGGCCAAGATATTGTAAATATAATAAGCAATTAAATAAAATGGTGCAATTGCAGAAATCAAAGCTGCAGTCAATAGGGTAGCTGCTTCAATTAGCATTGCTCTTACGATTGAGCTAAATTCTGATTTAAGTTCTGTCAATTTTGAAGCTGTATAAGTATGATAAAATGAACTCTGTCCATAAGAGTATCATGATAAACAGAGCACTATTTTAACTGGGACAATATGAAATATTTTTTTCTTATAAATAGTAAGGAGTCAGAAAACTCCAGATATTATAATGAATGGACTTATTTGATTCATTCATTTAGTTCAAAACAGCCCAACTAGCAAATATTAATGGAATTTTGTTATAATCATAGCATTTGAACTTGACAAAATTGCTTTAGAGAAGTTTTCAGATTTTATTTGAATGCCTTGAACCCAGTTGACACACATAAAGTTGACACCATAGATTGAGTATGGGATTTTTTCTTCAGAATGGAATTTGTTCTTGAAGCTGAAGTATGTAAATTACACGTGGAACCAAAGAGGAATAATTGAACAGTGAATGGGCGAATAAAAAGTATAGAACCCCACAATTACATTTCCTGTGTTGATCACAAAATTCAAAGATGCTGACAGTGGGTGTAAAGAAGGAGAGATATTGGTGAAGATGCCACAATTAAGTGTAAATAAAAGACTCAAAGAATTGCAAAATGAGTGAATCATTGACAGACAGGAAGCACTTGAATTGGAAGGATGGAATCAGTGCAAAACTCAATGGAAAAAGTTTCAGCAAAGAGAAATTCTTTCTTTTTTTTTCCAGTAAATGAACTGAACAATGATTTCTGCGAACAGAGTTTTGAAATTCACAAGCTGTTAGTCATTCAATATGGATTCATGAAATATTACATTAGTTATGTTTGTACACACCGATCAACATGGCCAAATGGTTATAATGCTCACCTCTGGTAGTTCAATCACTAACTGAGGCATAACAAAAACTTTGAAGTGTAGTACTCCATGCCTCTTCTCTGGCGAGCACACAGCACAAGGACAGAGTTTGAGCAACCTCTCCCCAAAGCTAAAAGAATATGGCCAAATAACATTGGTTCTAGTAAGCTTATCGGTTGGGCAACGTCAAGCCTGGTCAGTACCTAGATTGATGACCATAGGGGGAAATCATGTGCTTTAAACAGAACAGCTTTGACAGGCCTTGCAAGCTGGAGGTGGGTCTTACCAACAATTGCAGACATGTACCCAACCCTGCGACACACTTGATGAGGATCTAAGTGGATAACAGTGATGCATACATACATATATGTTAGTACACATAGCTGTTAATTTAAAAATGTCTCAAGAATATATTAAAACAATGAAGTTCCGAAACACTTAGGAAAGAAATCATTGAAATAAACTCTTTCATATAATTTAAAATTATCATCTTCAAGTGACAGAAACCATCACATGACTAATGTTGTTTGGCAGCACGCCATATTGGGGGTGATGAATTCAAAAAAATTGAAAAAAGGATGATTAGTTACTTCTCTCGCCTTTTATTGGTCAGTGATCACTCGAAACGTCTGAATTTACAAAAAACAAATGTGCACACTGTAGGGTACAAACTAAGAGACCAATTTTGCATAGACTTACTTTGAAAATTAAACCCCTCACTAAAAAGTATCTTTTCTAGGTATACTAATGAGTAAAATTTTTAATTTTTAGCCTTCTAGATCCTTGGGTGCTGTTTGTATGTGTCTTACATACATGACCTGCAAAACCAATTTGAAATCTGAAGAAACTGATGGTGACAGTTTTGGTTGACGGTTTTTAACACTGGCACAATACAACCATTGGGATTTTACAGCATAGAATAATGGAGGTGAATTAAATTTCCAAGATTTAGGTCTCCTTATCTTGCAAGTGAATCATAGACACTGGAGTCACATCTGAATTTATTAAGGATTCACACAAAATCTGAATATATGGTTCCAATGATAATTCAAACTTCTATACCTGAAATCATTTCAGAATAAGTTCTTCAGAATTTGATCAGAATAGAAAGAATTTAAAGGGGAAATCAACAATAGTCAAGTTTTCAACAATATTTGAACATTCATCAGGCTATCAAAAAGAACAAAATCATTAATATTCTAGAGTTAAAACATTTTGAGCTGAAAAGACGTATCTAATTTGTATTTATTTTCTTCATACAAATACAGTTTCAATCCACCAAATACAAAAATCAGAATGTAGCATCTATTTTTCTTTTGCACATTGAAATATTTGATCTCTATATATCAAAACTGTAAAATCTCAATTGTTATAATTTATATACAAAATCTATTTGTAGCATTTCAAAAAAATAACCCTGTTATAAGCAAAAATAACTTCTATAACTTTTTCTCTTTCTCTCTCTCTATATATGTATATGAGGGTGAGTTAATACACAATTTTATTATGATAGTTGATTAGAACAACAAAGGAAGTTCCAATCTAATTCAGATAAGTGCTGCTTTTTTATCTTTTAATTCAATTTAAGTTTGTCTATCTATCTATCTATAAAACATACACCAAAAGAGAGATCGCTAAAATAAGATTTTAAATTTCAACCGATTGACATCACAACTCACAACATGGATCCCCGGAGATCACATATGCAACTGAAGTAGGCAAAATTACAAGATGGAGAGATGAACTACACAAATTCAAAAGGTATTAGCTCTGTGATGCCCACAATAGAGAAGTATTATGAATCCTGGGGAAGGTCTGTGTCCAATGACAGGGATTAAAAGTCCGATTATGATGGAAGAACTTGAAAACTATTTTTGAATATAGTTCCCTTGCTTTACAATGCACTTAGCTCAGTGTTCTTGGTGTTTGGATATGCCCCTTAGAGGAAAAAATGTTCTTGATTGGCCCCTCAGCCATGTATGCACAACATCACATGTTAGTCCCTGGCAAATAAATGACCTCAAGGCGTCTTTGAGAAAACAAAACAGATGGTAATCTAAAGGGGCAAAGTCAAGACTATGAGGATGCTCCAATATCTCAAACACCAGTTCCTTGAGGATTAAACAGCATGGGCATGCAATTTCATGCAAAAGCAAAACACTTCTTGACAATAGACCTCTGCATTTGCTATGAGCTGCAGCCTTCAGCTTGTACCCTAACATTTCATAATAATGTACACTTTTTACTGATGAGCCCCTCTCCAGATAATGTCCCAGCACTGGCCTTGGTGAGTCCCAGAAATAATAAGCATCACTTCTTGAGTGGAAGGTTGGAATCTGAATTTTCTTTAGGTAGTTTTGATTTGATGTCCACTCACTTTTTAACTCCACAAATCATCCAAAAACACTTTTCCCCACATTGTGCTGTAACATTTTGGTGGATTAGAGCCACTAGAAAAAACTTCAGTCCATAAAAAACGTATAACTTTGTTGTTCTTCCTTCAAGCATAATAAGAGAGGAAAAGCTATGTTTACTCTACGGTAGCTCAAAAGCAACTGACTGATCAACAACAAATGTTCACTGTAACCATGACTGACACATCACAATCCTACATGCAGATATAAAACTCACTAAAGTCAAGAAAATTATAACAAAAGTGACAATAATTATTGACTCATCTTTGTGTATATATATATATATATATATATATATATATATATATATATATATATATATATATATGCACACAGTTGGTCATGAAAGTATCTAGCTATTCAATTTAAGAGACAAAAGCACACTTGTGGCAATGGTGTTTTAGTCCCCCTCAAAGAACTCTCCTTAGGACCGGACACACTTATTCCAGCATGCCCTTCACTTTTTAAAGTAGTCCACATCTGGGATTGCTATCAGCTGCCTCTTCACATTCTCCTTGATTTTGCCCACATTCTGGAATCTCTTTGTGAAAAGCAAGAAGTTGCCAAAAATCTGGATTGTGAGGGGGATGATACAATACTTAGCCAATAAAAATCAAATGAGATGTGAAGAATGACTTGGTCAGTTATTGTAAATATGACTCTCACATAGTTCATAAATTTGCTGATATCTCTGCCAAATTTGTAATCCCATGAGTGTCTGTTCACACACCAGCAGTAAGGTCTTCTTTATTTGGTTGCTAAGTTACATCAAGGTAACACAACCAGTTCTCAAGATATTCAAAATGATTGGGTATCTTCAGACAGATCTTGTGGGTGTGTATGTGTGTATATATATACATATGAAAGAGAGAAATAATTTAAAGACCATGCATGAAATTGGTATTTAAAGTACCAACTAGAAAATCATGAATTCAACTAAAATGCCTGATAAGGATAATGTAAAAAATAGTCATAATAATTTTATGGTCTGTGTTCTGAAAAGTAGTCTACTTCCATAATTGACTTTTTAATCTCAAGTTATTGCAGAGAAAACTTAATTTGCAAAAAGACAGTAATAGTTTATTGAGTCTGCAGATAATTCAATAAATAAAACCTATTAATTTCTTCAATAAATCATCAGTACATGGAGATGATTTGATGCATTTACACAATAATAGTTACTCATACAGACATACATTTACACAGATATTTATGTGTAATGGTATAGATCAGTGCAAAACGTGTATTCATATACATACTCTGTCATATACCTATACATGTACTTTGAGTGCAAAAAGTATCCGATATATATCAAAAAGTTCATTTTAAAATCCTTTTACAACTTCAAATTTGCCAAAATTTCGACTAATGATTAAAAAAATACAAAACTCAAAAAGATATGGGAACAAAATTGAGTATTAGAAAGTTATGTGCACAAATCAGAAGTCTTTAGTCCAAATTCAGTCAATTTTGAAGCTGTAGAAGGGTGTTAAAATGAATTCTTAATCAGATACTTTTTACACTCTCTGAGAACATATATAAACTATATAAAAGTGCTATGTATTCAAACTAACACAAACTGTGCTATATATATATATATATATATATATATATATATGAATACATTGTATCATTTGAAAATCTATTTGAAATGACTTCCTATTATTACACAGGAGAATATGTCACTTGGCCTACACAGCATAATTAGAATAAACAATTGAAGAAAATAGGGCTACAGCAGGTATCAAATCTGCGACCAATAATATATGTATATATATATATATATATATATATTTGTATATCAAATGGTGTACACAGAAAATTCAATTTTTCCCAGTTACCCTTAGTTTCATGCCAGTAATGCAATTGTCAGAAAGGTGCTTGCTATATATAAGGCATTCTTACAAAGAACTGAATTTTCTACGTATGTAAATCATCTGCATTCCATGACTTCAACTTATGACCAACTGATCTCAAGGAGGCTATCTTACTGACTGAGCTAAATTGACAATTCTTAGATATAAACAGAAATTTATCATACAGGTATGCAATAACTTATTTCATTCTAGTAGATAAGTTTATTCATGAAAAAAAAAAATTCTTATAATTTATCATACATACTAATATAATGAAAGTTTGAGTGTAGTTTGACCGTGCGACTGTCAGTCTTGTTTCTATATATTTTTGTGGTGAATATGCTGCATATAGAAGAACTTCCTACCCCAGTAGGATGACATTTATAGCATAGCATTCGCAACATGAGTATGGGTGATGTCATGCAGCATGACCACCAGACAAAGTTATTTCCTCTTCCAATATGTTATTCAAATGAGTTATTCGCTCACTGCAGCATTGCGCACGAACAGTTTGTCAGGGTTCTTACGATTCATATTAAATAATTCCCTTTCAATCCAATTCAAACATAGAGAAGAACATTTTTTCCCCAAGTAGATCATATTTAATCAATTTTTGTATAGACTTCTACCTTCATCTTGATTCATTTTTTGAATATATTTCAGCCATAGTACTTTACGGCCATCTTCAGGTGATGAATGGGTGTATTTTTGACATCGGACTTGGTTGATTATTTGTTCCCACAGTTGTTGGCTGTGATTCATGTAAAAAATCTGTGGTTGTCTGGAGTTGATGCCGTGAGGAGGGCTTGGGGGGGGATGCAAAAACATCTTTCTTAGACACGGTCAAGTGTAATAGTCGCCATTCATGTTTGTTTTTGTTTTTGTGACTGCTAAATATTTTTTTGCAAATTTTCAACAACTTCAATCGTTTTAAGTTAAGATAAGCTGTGTCGGATTAATTATGTAGCGGAAGTAGCACATGACAGCCAACAATTTTGAGTGCCCTGGGCTAAATGCTTCATAATCCTCATCATCAGCTTTTTTTAGTGTCCGTTGTTGGACAGACCTTCTCCAAGATTTGTCAGACCTCTCTACCATTTGCACCATGGAAATAGTATTTTTTTCAACTTGCTTAATTCGTCGCGCCATCTTATATTTTGCCAGCCACAGTTTCGCGTATGATGTCTATAATCTTACATTCTTGCTGTATGCCATTTGAATTTTCTAATAGATTCAATGATATCTTGGACTCTTGTCTTTTCTCTTATATACTGTGCTGTCGAGTGTTCCCTCCATGAGGCATTGAGTATGATTCTTTCATGTGCATGTTGTATGGCACTCAGTATGAGTGCCAAATTTTTGGTTAGGTTCCATGTTTCAGCTCCAGCAGAGACTATCGTGACAATGCATTGGTTGTCGAGCCTTTAATGGGATTTTCTTGTTTTTGAAGGTTGAGCTTGCTCTACCAACATGCTCTATTATCATGCTATTATACTGTCCTCGACTTATATGAATTACTGGGTGTTTAAGAATATCAATTCTAGCCAATTATCACCTTTAATTGTAGTTATTACTTTAACACCATAATCAATGGAAATTTGGTTTTTATGATATACATATGCAACACATAGATATGAAGGTATTTTAAGCTGATATCAAGGCTGCTGCACAAGGATGAAAATAAAAAGAAAGAATATTCACCATAAAAGGTAGTTATTGAACAAATTCTCATGTAAAAAAAATTCAATCAAGGAATAAAAATGGTCAGAACTAATTTGTTTATAACATCACTGGCATTTTCCACATGAAAACATCTAAAAGTAGAATTAAGACATACCTAGATTCTGAAGAAATGAGATTTTATTAATAAAACCCATTGAAATAAGGTCCCAAAAGGCTTTTTTTCTAAAAATAAAATAACAAAAAGGATTAAAGGGAGTACTGATATCAGTTTTTAATTCAGTACACAAAATGGCCATGATTGCTGAAACATATAAACAAATTCATGTACATACAAAGAACGAGAGAACCTTCTGCCAGTTTTTATGGTTACAGTTGTTTTTTGACTATAACTAAAATGTCAGACATATTTGCTGCATTATCTTGGTGGAGAAGAAATTTTAAAAATGTCATATGTTTATTCTTAATTTAGGGCTCCTTTATAATATATGCTACAGGTCTCTTAGTAGATTAATCCAGTCGAATGTAAAAGAAAATCTAAAATGAATTCCACAAATAAAAGTAGATGATACAAAAAAAAATATATTCTGGAATTATTATTGTATTCCAAATTAAAAAAACCAACATTTAATAAAAGCTTGTCATAATTGCAATCATAACGGATCACAGTAGCCCCACAAACCAAAATGGGCCACAGATTCTTCTTTCTTTGTTCATCTGTGTGTTTCAGGACACTCTTGGTCATATTTGGTGAGCTACAACCTTGAAAAATTGCATGAGTACTGCACTGGACACCATCTAAGAACATTTTCTTTTGTTTTTTCACAAAATTACTTTTTTGGTGATTATGGTCATTTTGGACCAGCAATGCCCAAATCATGTGTTTTAATTTTTTTCAAGATAATTTTAGATAAAAGATCTATTTTTCAAGGTAGTTTTAGATGTTTCTTTTGGATTATTAGTTATGATACGTATGCTGGCTATGGTGATTACTTTATGTAAAGTACAGATATGGGTTTTAATAACTGAATACTCTGAATACTCATCCAAAGCCTATTTATAGACTACTCAGTGGATCTTTCTAAATTAACTTTTAGGACATGTTTGGATTAACTGTTTCTTTAAGTATGATAGACAGACACACTCCCTTAATCTTAAACTGACAATTTTTTAATTACGTTTCTGTTAACAGATTTAAAAGAGTTGCCTCAAAAAATATGCTATCCAAGTGATTTTGTCAATTTAACTTCATGGACGATTTTTAAGAGTTTAGATTAATCTTGAGAAAAGAGTAAAATATTTGTTAAAGTATAATATGAATTGAATTATTTGGGGGAAACGAACCTCCTTTAAATAAAAGATCAAACAAAAAAAAATCACCCTAGGTTTGCAGAGCAAGCTCAACCTTTAAAAATAAAAAGATCCAATTAGTTTTGAAAAGAAGGGTCTACAACCAATGCATTCTCCTGATGATAATTTATGGAGCTGACACATGGAACTAAATCAAATCATTAGCTCTCAAACTAAGAACCTAGCAACTTGCTTAAACAAGTGTCAGAGACATCATTAGAAAACTCAAATGACAATGGACAGACTATAGTAAGAATGTTAGACCACTGCTGGACATCATTTCTCACAATGTTCATTGCAAGAAATCATGTTTCATTGTTACTGGCAAAAAAGATGGTGTGGTGACTTGGACAAGTTCAGAAGATATTGACACTGCAATGCCGATGATGGAGAGATCTGGTGAATCTTGGGAAAGGTCTATGTTCAACAATGAATACATCCCAACAAAAAATTTCCTATCTCATTCAAATGGTGGATCAAATAATGGTTATATTCAATGCTATGATCTGTTACAAGATGTAAGCAACCTTTTTGGAGTCGGAACTTCAAAGCTATTTGCAAGAACTCTCATAACAGGATGCAATCAAATAACTAGTGTATACAAAGAAAATGGAAGACAACAGACAGGGACTAGATTGTCAAACATGCTCGAAAATTATACTAAAAACTCTGCTCCTCCAAAGAAAGAACACAAAACAACAAAGAAGATAGGCAAGAGAGAGACAATCTATTTGAAGACTTCCCAGAAGTTATGCCATGGAAAATGAAACAAGCCATCAAACAAACATAAAAAGAAAGGCCCCTGAACCAGATAACATTACCATCAACTTACTCAAAAAAGCCTGTAAGGTTATCACTAGGACACAAGCCATTTTATCCGACCTATGCCTCAAACCAAGTTATGTTCCAGAAGATTGGAACACTGCAATCATAATTCTGTTACCTGAAAGACCTCAACAACTACAGACCAATAAGCTTACTCAGCGGCATCTAACTTTTCACCAAAGTTATCACCAACCAAATCACTTAAATAGAAAAAAAAAACAAAAATATTTGGTCAAATTAGCTTTAGAAGGTACTCAACCAGGGACCATCTCCACTTGATAAGTCAACTTCATGAGAAAACAGCAGAACATAAAATGCTTCTCATGATAGCATTTAAAAACTTTAAGAAGGCCTTTGACTCAGTAGAAATTTCCAAGTTCATTGATGCTATCATCCCTTTTCATATATGCCAGAGTGTTGCAACTTATATACCATTACAGCAGCTCCTTTATCAGGCTATATAAATATTCAGAGACTTTTCAGCTCCAAAAAGGGGTAAGACAAGGTGATACAAGCTCACTTGAACTCTTTACAGCTTGCCTTGAGATGATCTTCTGAAACCTAGAACGTGAAAACAAAGGAGCAGGAATAGATTACAAATACTTAGGTAATCTCAGATTTGCAGATAACATCATCCTTCTAACTAAGAACCTCCATGACCTCCAACTAAAGCTACATGAACAAAATGAAGAAATCAAGAAAGTTGGCCTTCACATGATCTTCAGCAAAACAAATAGTCAAATCAAAAATGCAAAGCTGAAACATCTGCCTAGGACAATGAATCTTCATGAAATCCACAAAAAAAGAGGAATTAAAGCAAAGAATCGCTCTCGGATGGCAAGCCTTCTGCAAAGCAAGCTCAACCTTCAAGAACAAGAAAATCCTATCAGTCCTGAAAAGAAGAGTATACAACCAATGCATCCTTCAGGTAGTCAACATGGAACATAACCAATAGATTGATCTGCAAACTGAGAACCATGCAACATGCACCAGAGAATCCTGCTCAACATTACGTGGAGTGATCAAAAAACAGCACAGTATATTAGGGGGAAAAACAGGAGTCCAAGACATCATAGATACCATTAGAAAACTCAAATAGCAATGGGCTGGTCATGTTGCGAGAATGGCAGACAACCAATGGACTACAAAACTCACAAAATGGATTTCCAGAGATCATATACAAAACTGTGGCCAGCAGAATATGAGACAGGTTTAGAGAATATTGGCTCCATGACCCCCACCTTAGAGAGGTGTGGCAAATCCTGGGGAAGGTCTACGTCCAATGATGGATGATAAAGACTGATGTTGATGTAAGCAATCCTTGCAAGAGACAAAAGTCTATTGATTAAACAATCAAATGTCACAGGTTTTATGACGTAGTTTTATTGATTGATTTCAATTGAGAATATTCATCTAAATGAAGATAAAGATATGGGATTGAAATATGCAAAAGTTGTATTTGTATTTGTAGTGAAGTGGGAAGAAACACTTTACAAAACTCAAACCTAATCCCAACTCGAGAGATTAATCACTCAAGAGAAACAGTCATATGACCATCTTTTTGACAGCATGCTGAGGTCAAGGTGATCAATTGAAAAAAAAGTAAATTTTCAAAGAACTAGCATGAATTCTGTCAGACAAAAAGGGTCCAATTTTGCATAAAGTTACATCGTAAATAACCTCCCCACTAAAAACTATTAAAAAAAATATAGAGTAAATGGTTAGAGTATTAGCCCTCTAGCACCATTAATGTGGTTTGTGAACAAGACTGATGGATGAATAGTCAGCCATCCAGATCAATTCAAAAACTGGAGAAACCTATGGTGACAGTTTTGGTTGACTGTTTTCAATGTTATATGCATGTGTGAAAGAGAAGAAAAGACAAAGTGCAAGCATTAGTGAAGAGCAATACCTTGGAGCTATCATGATCTTCACAAGATATATATATATATATATATATATATATATATATATATATATATATATATATATATATATATACCTACTGCATGAGGTAAAAATTCTTTTCATGTCTGTGTTTTCTCCATCCAACTCAAAATAAGCCTGGAGAATTTCTAAATTATCAATTCAAAAAGATCTGTTTGTTGTTACATAATCAACAAAAGTATTACAGAGAAGGATTTTTTGAAAAGTTTGAATGAAAACAAAGGTCTTTTCAACCTAATATCAGAATAGAACCTCAAATTTTCCATCATTCTATAGAAAGCTTCCTTCTGTCTTGATAGACAATGGAACCACACTGAAATGAGACCTCCTAGGTGTAAGTATAGAGATCCAGAGGTACCCAGTCAACAGGATACCACTCTCAACCTTGCTGATGGGATTCAAAAGAAATTGAAGTATGATACATTTATCAGTTTGGCTGTAGGAGCTACTGAAAGGGTATCAAAGTTAGCATCAAACCATTTTAAAGGGGCTCTGCTCCCAGGTTTGAGATGATGTCCTTCTCTCTAGACTGGTTGCCTTTTCAAGGCTAGAGAGCCCACTTTAATCTGCTATTTTAAACATAGCTAGAAGGAGAAGAAATTTATTCATGCCTTTCCCAAAGACAATGGTGTAAAGTAAACATGAACAGCCTCAATGGAGGTGCAAATGATGTTGCAGTTAACAGCAGAGTCAATGGAATTAGCAAACTTAGTTCAAACTTTTTTTGGGGGGGGAGTGATTAAGCTTGTGAAGGTGGATGAGAGGAGTATATTTTAACATACTTCTCACAAGAAATTGGCCGTTTTGAATAAAAAGAAAGCAACATTCAGATTTAACCAGTCGAAGAAGACAGGAAGTACAGAGAGGAAACGGCTTTGAAAAAAGTAATCAACATTTCCCACAAGGTGATTTGCTAAATTTACCTAATCACTAATGATTTTTATTATAATCTTCAATTACATTTTTTTCTGAATGTTTTAATTAAAATAACTTGATCCTCACTGTAATTTTATAATGCAGCTTATTCTCAGCATCAATCACATGGTACCAGCATCCATTGATTTTTCTGCTATTTGATTATTAGTAACTCGCATTAGGTTTGACCACAACTTTAATTGCCATCTCAATCAGAAGTCAAATTAGAGCTGGGAAAGTTCCACAATACAGGCCTCCCTCAATATAAAACAGAAAATTAAAATAGAATTTCAACAAAAGATCACTGTATTAGACTAAAATATCAAATTTCTCCAATTTACATTCAATTGATATATAATTACATGGTATCTCACACATAATTTCTTTGATTTTAAGATGAAAACAACACTTCCATTCATTGGGGAACTTGTTTTGGCACTTGTTATTGACTTTTTTATAAGCACGATTCAGTTATAATGCAGTTGTCTTTCTTGGACCCCATCACCTGCATTATAAAGGGTAACCATTGTATATGTTTTTTATTGTAAAAAGTTTTGATTAAGACATTCTAAAAGATATAAATGAAATTATCTTACAACAACCGGGTTGTTTCAACCAAGGCATAAAATGTTATTGATTCTTATTGCAAACAGTATGTCTCTCTGGGACTGACATCTTCATCATTTATACAAACTTAGTTTCAGATCAAATTATTGTTTTAATTGAAATCCAGAAAATTAATCCCAAGAATGGCAACATTACCAATATTGATTTTATACATAACATTGTACTATCAAAAATGAGTCCTTCTTTTTTCTAATGTTAACTATGAAAAAAAAAAAACAGGAAGCCTAACTCATCTTGTTTCTCTCATGTATCCTTTAGCGGATTTCTGTTCCAATATAGATATCTGGTACATTGTGTTTAATAGATCTTGGAAGAAAAGCAGGATTTAGACATTTCCATCATTACTGTAACCTGTGGTGAAGTGCTAAAAAAAATCATAAGTGAGGAAACACAGGGTTGCTTGCTCCCCAGGGGGTATTAAACCCCAACCTCATTCCCAAGAAAAATTTCAGAGCCATTTTGAGGCTATATGTGATTAGTATTTGTATATATACTGGCTAATTTTTCCTATCAGTGAATTGTTCAAATAGAATATTTTTGTAGTATATAGACTGTGAGGTAACGCTGTTCTGCCTCTCAACCGAGTGTAATCAAACATCAATGGGGTCAATACTAAGAACATTAAACATGTACATTTCTACAACTTCAATACCAGTAAGTCTTTTGGTTTGAAATTATTAGCAGAGTATGAAACTGGAAGTTAATAGATTTAACTTTTTAACTCAGAGGAAAAAAATCATTTCAAATCTAACACTGATTCAGGGTTTATAATTTAAAACTCTTATGCTCTTGAGATATATGCATTATGAGTCCTGAAAATAGTTGTAACACAAGTTAAACTCTTTTTTTTCTTATAAACTCAGATCAAGAAGGGAAATGAATTTAAGGATATTGGACTATCAGAATAAACTAAAAATCCTTTATCATCTAAAAACTCTATATATCATTTATCACATAAGATGATCACTGAAAATATTTCCCCAAAATATGCACTTTTTGGATCGGATAGAAATAATTCTGTTGTTTTGAATTACTTCTGGATGAAGGTTTGAATATTTTAAATGAGTGATAATGTCCACCAATTACCTCAGTAAAATCAAGCATTTATTGCATTCCTATCTTTTATTCGGGTCACAATTTTCTTTCGATCAAACCTAAAAGAGCAAAAACAATTTACAATCAATGCTTTACATGATTTTCCATCAAAATTTCAATATTACGAATTTTAACTTTAAACAAGGAGAAAATACCCAGCTGATATCCTAAAAGTTATTATTTTGCTTTTCAACTCTAAACATCATAAACCATAATAAACTACTCCTAATTGACATTAGAACTCTTCTATGGTGGAAACAAAGTTTTTAAATTTATTCCAACAGGATGAAAAGATAAATAAAAAAAACTTTACCTGAAGTTGACGGAAGGGGGGGGTAACTATGATCTGTAGTTATCCCCCTTGTTATTAACACCTAATTTTTCCTAAATTTTCATTAATGAATACTTCAAAGATGGTTGAATCATTGAATAATCATTTATAAAGGCAACATCTGATCCCATTGTCGTCTCAGATTTTCATTTGTACTCATATTTTTGCCTTTGATTTCTTCTTGAAAAGCTAAATTGTTATATAGACACATAAGTCAATGTGGCAGCATGAATCTAAAAAGTTAAGCTCACTGCTGTTCTTCTTGAAGCTTATGAATAATGGATAGAAACCTGTCTAAGTGCAGCGGCAACAAAATTACTAGCATCTGCCAAAGGTCATTGCAAGAAGCTTGCATTCTTCAATATAAGGGACTGAACTTGCAAAATGCAAAAATACTTTACTTGCTTTTGGCAAAAAAAGACTGAAGGACAGTTGTTCTTAAGCTGCTGAATATCTTCAGATTACAAATATTTTTTTTTCATTTTTGGGGTGGGATATAGGAATGGTTCCAACAAAACTATCCATAAAGCACATTTTGGTTTTTGTTCTTGGAATCCAAACTGAAACATGCCAATCCTTTGTTAATCCAAGTTAAAATTCAGATTATTCTGTTTTGAAAATCTGCAGCAAGCTCTTTCCTATTTCAATAGTACGTTAAGGTCATGGCTGTCAAATCAGATTTGTACAATCTCGATGAAAACTGACCTGTTTTTCTATAAGTCTACAGGCTTTTCACAGAATCTTAGTTTGTGAATAATTCCATTTCCCATGGCCTAAGCCCCTCCTTCATCAAAATTCTAAAAAAGTCCTACACCATATTTGGTCACCGACACACAACTCTCCATCTTTTTTCAAAAGGGTCTCAAGGTAAGCCTTACCCTCATTGTCCAGCCCTAAATTGGCCACAACTTGGAGAGAAGTTTGAAAAAATAAAGTGGCAAGTAAGAGGGATCCAGGGAAATGTGTTTTTTTCTTAATATCCCCTGCTGAAATGAGGGTGGGGTCTTTTATGCCATCAAGTACATCATTAAGCAATGAGGCTTATAACACAAACAAAGTACCAAATTCATAATGATAATATTTCATCTAAGACATTCAAGGCCTTGTAGACTATTATAAATACTACTATTATGAGTAAATAAAGAAGTTGTATTATAAAGAAGGTAGCTCTATGACTAAATTTGAACAACATCTGCAGGTGAGCTTTTGTAGTTTAATTGGTAAGGCACCACCCATGTCAGACTGATTCTTTATTTTTGATCCATATTGATAGCATAACCATCATAGAAAATAGAAAAAAGCAACAAAAAAAATGAAAAGAAAGAATAATAGAAAAAAGAAATGATATAGTAAAACACTTGAATTAAATCATTCTATGATCTAAGTGGTGTTTCTTACAATATATATGGATTATGTGAATGAAAATTTATTTGGATTATTATCATTATCATCAGTCTCTTATCGTTGGTCGTTGGACATAGACCCTCCCCAGGATACCTCACACATCTCACTCCTGGCGTTGATGTTTGATTTCCTCTTCTTTTGAGGATTTCATTGAGATTCGTTGTCCCAGATAAAAGTAGTGGACAATTTATTCCAGCTGTATGTTTTTGATTGTTGTATGTTCAATTCTGACGTGATTGTTGGACATAACATTTTTTGCTGAAGTTCATCATGTGAAGGCTGACTTTCTTACTTTCTCTATTCAGTTCATCTAACATTTGTTGGAGGTCATGGAGGTTCCCTGCAAAAATGACGATGTCATCTACAAATCTGAGCTTATTTAGGTATTCACCATTTGTTTGATTCCTTTATATTCCCAGTTTAGGTTTCAGAAGATGTTTGGATTATATTTCAACCTAAAGATGAAAATTTGAGTTTATATTGCTCTTGATAATTTTCTGATATTTATCATGATCATAATATAATGTCAAATAATAGCAAAATGATGATAATCCCCACAATATAATGTTATGATAATATGATCTACATCATATTCATCAAAATGTAATTTAATAACAGTGTGTTAATAACAAAAAAAATTCTGTGAGAATCAAATGATAAAAAAGAATGATATTGGTTACTACATCATTGATTATTATGATGATGATGAACATTATCTAATACAATTTTTAAACAATTATCTTCACTCTTATTTCTAATAAAGCATTTTGGTTGACAAATTCTTCAGCCTTTCTTAGGTGTATGTAACATTCAGTGATCTTTGAAAATCACTTATCAAGCTTTTCTAGAAGGATATCACAGTAAAAAGTAAAAAAGTAGGAAATTACTTTTAAATTACTTTTTTATGGGGATTTATAGTGCCCCAGAACCCAAAGCTTCACAGGTTCATTTCATTCATCTGTGATAGATCCCCCCTAGATATAGCTTCACAAGATACATAGTTCCCAAAACTCATTTCCATCACAGTATGCAATGTTGATAACTACTATAATGAAAAGTTTATCAAATTCTGATAAGCCACCATTATTAAGAATTTTACATAATGTTCATATTATCATTTGAGCATAATTTTGTGACACTCTTTTTGCCTAAGCCAAAATCCTATAAATGTGCTATGAAGATGAGCTTTTACTGTGAACATTATGGCGTTTTGTAAACTTTCATTCGGTACGAGATACATCATTTCCTGCTTACCCATTAAGTAACATTAGAGAATGATCACAAACATAGTAAGAATCACAATGAATAATACACTGTAATTCATTGAAAAGAAATGTGACTTGAATATAATGCCCTTTTCAGATTAAGATTTGAAAAGCATTGAAAGAATTCAATTTAACCTATCACGATTCAACTTTTTAAAGTTTTACAATCATAATATAAACATATTGATGTGTGTGTACGGGTGTTTTGCTTCATTTTTCCTAGATGTCTTTTTGGTGTCTTTTTGGGTCATTACATAAATGAAAACAAATGCTTTTGGTAAGACCATTTTTTTATCAAATTATGTTTACTATATTTCAAGCTATTTTTTCTAAGTAGATCATGTATTCTCGACAGAGAATATTCTACAGTTTTATATAAAAACACACTTTCAAGTCTATTAATTACACGCAGAAAATCTGCAGATTCTAGATCTTAAACACAAAAACAAGATGATAAAACATTAATTTCATAAATATTATTGGCCAAAAGCAGCAAGTCTTTGGCAGACAAGGCCCATGAACTGAGCAGAGGGTATCACAGACAATGAATAGTGGTTGGTAAAACATAGCAACAATCATTAAAAATACTTATATTGATTTTTGCAACAGACAGTGGAATGCTGCAGGCTAGAATAGGAAATCATAAATATTATAATTCTTGCAAAAATACTTTTTTGCATAATTTTTTCCATCTGTTTTCAGATTTTTGTTGCCTCATTTCAGACAAGGTCTTTTGCTTTTCCATTTCAAAGAAATGAAATTGAAATGAAAAATGTATATATTAAATGTCTTATTTATTTTTGATTTTGTATATTCACCTGATAGGCATTTCTATATTTTAATATCAATTTTTTTGTACATTGGTCTGAGATTATCTGTATATAGTTGAAGTTCAGGATGTAGCATAGAGATTTTTCTATTCTTTTTTGGCTTTTCTCGCTAAGACCAAAGCATATTTGTCTTTTTCATCTGAAAGAATCTTGAGGTAGTTTTCCATGCTGTAAGAATTTACGTGTCTGGATATTTATTAAAAATCGAGGCAATTTGAAACACCATTGAAAGTTCAGAGTATTGAGCCATCCTGTCTGTGTCCCAGTTCTGACTCAGCTTCCCAATCAACTTCTATTTCTTTCCTCCTCACAGGTTAATACTGCTCCTGAAGTAAGTACAGCGGAAACCATTTATAATAATCATGGAAAATATTGTTAGAAACTGTTAACATCAACACAGGTTTCTTCAGTTTTCTAATTGGTCATACTGGTTGGATAGGCCGATACCATACACTGATTCATGAAAAAAAAATTCCTCAATCCGCTTCAAAATTTAAGGCTGCACAGATTGAGCTAGAGGACTGAAAATTTGAACATTTACTCCTTATCATGAGTAGAAAAATGCTTTTTTTTTTGTTTTCTTGGAAATCCCACCCCCCTAAATCTTTTTATGACATAAGATTAGGCTAAATCGTCCCCTTAGTTTGTGTCCAGCAGTGTTCATGTTTATATCTTGAAAATTGGGACTTTTTAGTAACCTATCACCCCAACAAAAGGCAAGATTAATAAACTTATTCATTGATTACCTTTTTCAACAACATTTTAATTGATCATCCCAAACACAGCATGCTTCCAAAAGATTTTGGTCATATGACTGTTTCTATTGAGTGACTAACCAGGTTGAATGTAAATTGTTCAAATCTTTATATCATTTGCTCAATATCATCTGCCATCTACTGTTATCTATAAGACACTATCTTTAAGAGATCACAGTAAGTGGCTTCCTCTATATTTAAAGGGTTCTAAATGTGATAATAACCCTCTTTTGGAGAATTTTTTTCTTCTAGGCTCATTATTTAGAGTCAGTTCTTTCTCATCTGAAAATTTTTATTTTATTTGTTTCAAGAAAAAATATCTAAATGATTAAAATCTGTGAAATTGTCAAATTGTATTGGAATACGGTCAAAACTAAAAGCACATATGTCTACCAATACCCTACTCCGACTCATTCTAGGAAAAATTACTCGATCAGCTTCCTTCAAAATTCAACTCTTTCGTAGACCATGGCTTTGCTTTTCATGAAATTTCATCTAAGTTCATTGAGAACTTTTAGAGATATTATATAGACAAACATGAGCAAACACGTAAAAAAACATAAAAACGAAAGAAAAAATATCACTAGAATGAGAAAATATTCCTGGATCCACCTCAGTATTTTAAATTCAATGAGAACTTTTGGAAATATAGTGTGGACAGATATGAATGAATACATAGAAATAACAAAAAACGTATCTAGATCTACCCCATCCTCCAACCAGATTTAATTGAAATTTATTAAGAACTTGGAGATATCATTTGGACATCAGATCAAAAGATGGACAAGAAAAACGCACTTTAATACATATACCTCTCTAATGTCATTGGCAAAAGTAATCATAGCCAAAAGAACACAACTTAAGACCTTGATTCAAAACTTTACAAAGATCATTATTGATTTTTTTTTCATCTTAATTTCAGTTGCTTTTCATCACAACAACTCTGACAGCAGAGGAAAACAAATATGGTGCTAAGCAATCAGGGAAAACTGAAGGTTTTACATTCATCCTGGTTAGTCACTCAATAGAAACAGTCATTTGACTGAAATCTTCTGGCAGGATGCTGTGTTGGGGATGATCAATTAAAAAGTTGTTGAAAAAGGTAATCAATGAATGTTTACTAATCTTGTCTTTTGTTGGGGTGAAGGTCACTAAAAAAGTCCTAATTTTCAAAATACAAACATGAACACTGCTGGACACAAACCTAGAGCTAGATTTAATCATATCCCTGTTATAAGAGGTTTAGTAGCTCATTCAGTAGAGCAGTTTCTGTACATAGGCAGGCTTCCCAAGGAAAAAGGGATGCTAGTTCAAGTCTTCCAAAGAGTTTATCCTTTATTTTTGATCTACACTGTCTATTCACTACGGTAGACTGATGGTCTGATTAGTTGCAATGAAAAGAGACTAGAATCAAGAAGATAGAAATTCTAGTTAAAAATTAATAATGGTTGACAATGCTTCCTCTAATAAGAAATCTTTAAAGATCCTTCAAAAAATAAACATGTAAACTCTCAGAATCTTGTTTACTAATGTTAGAATTTCTGATAAATCAAGTATATATTTGGATTTCAGTTTAAATACTTGGATAAAAAAATACACATCCAGGTATACAAAGCTATGTTTATTATGTATACTAGCTGAATACCTGTCAATGCAGGGTAAAATATTTTAGGATAAAAAATTGTGCTAAAGCTTCGAGACACGTAAAAGAGAAGTTGCCCTTCACTCAGGAGGGTAGCTAGAGATTTGGGTAACCCGGAGGTTTGGTTCATTGAAGGGCCTTCCAACATTTTGTGAGATTTGTTGTTGCATAATGCCATTAGAAATGCAGTAGATAAACTATTATTCATGAAGTTTATAGGGTTCCTTACATTGGGAGCATGAGTGACATTTTAAAATGAACCTCGCCCCTTGCCTCTACAATTCTTTTCTCTCACTTCTGACCCCTTCAAGTAGGTAAAAAAGCCTCTTATTCACTATTGTTCTTTTCCAAAGGAGAAAAGGTCTCCTTTCACTTCACGCCCTTCAAAGAATTATATATAAACATATAAAATGTGAATAAATATGTTAAAATGTGTATACGTATAGAATGTAAGGTTCCATTTTGGCATTATTCTGCCATTGTTAATTGAACCTACTTCAAAACCCTTACGAAGAATTATTCATTCTAAAACCTTCTCCTATATTTCTTGAGTATGCATGCCAAATTTGATTGGACTGAGCCCATGTTTAGATGGTTTTTATAGTGACAGACAATCAGACAGACACCTTTCGCATATGTATAAGTTCCCACTTTGGTATCATAGTTACATCATTAATAGAACCTCTGCTTTCAAACCTTCAAAAAAGAAATCTTTTCTCAAAAATTTTTGTCTTAAAACCTTCTCCTGGGTCTCTCAAGTATGCATGGCAGATTTTGTTAGGCTGCACCAATGTTTAAGGAGTTTTTAATAGAATGACAGACAATCAGGCACCTCTCACTTATATATAAGAGATTTCACAACATAGATCCTTAAATGTATATTTGTAACAATTGAGTAGAAGCTATTTTTCATTCATTTCTTCCAAATAAAAGTAAGAGAGTGAAAATGAAATTGGAGAGGTATATGCATTCGGTTACATTTTTCTGTCTATCTTTCCACACAATATCTCCAAAAGTTCTCAATTAATTTCAAGGGAATTTTGTGGAAGGTTGGGCAATGGATTAAGGAAGAAGTGGGTAAATTTTGGGATGTATCCAGGAATATTTGTTTCATAAATATTCTTCCATTACTTTTCATACAGTTAAGTTTGAGCTCATGATTGTCAACAAGATATCTCCAAAAGTTTGCAATGAATTTCAGTGTAAAAAGGGTGGGCAATAGGCTACATCTGAAGCGATGAAATTTTTGGGCAGATCCCAGCACAATTATTTCCCCTGACAATGGTATGTGCTCTCTGATTGCTATAACTTTTTAAAATTTTTTCTCTGAAAAGGTGTTGTACTATTTTTCTAAGTAATCTCTCTCATAGGATTCTAAGATATCAGATTATGAAATAAATTATTTCATGAAAAAAATGATAAAGGAATAAACTCATAAGTTGAAAACTATGAGTTTGATATTTTTATGTTGGATTTTTAAAAAGTTGATTCGTAATATATATCATTTGTTTTATAATAATTCAAATTCATATAAATATCAGAATATCTTATCAGAAAAACCATCTTAAAAGAAAAGTTTTCTTTTAAAAAAAATATTCTTGTTTTATAATTAAATTTCTATACTCCAAGATACCAACAATAATTGTTTTTCTCTACTTCTAAACATTGGTGTCTAGATATTATTTGTATTTAGGATGAAAAAAAAATGTACGAATTCTCCTCAGCAAATGTCTTTTTCCTCCTTTTTTTTTGTTACATATACATGGGCTCTTATTACCTCAGTCATCTGTCTGTCTGCTCTCATGATATCTTCAAAAGTTCGAGTTGAATCTCAACGAAATTTAGTGGAAGGACTGACAATGGACTACAAGAGGTGTGATTGAATTTTTAGTTGATCCATACTCATTTGACTACTCTACAATGTAGCTATAAATTCACACCACACAATGTCTCCGAAAGTTTTCTATGAATTTCAATGAAATTTGTGGAAATCTAAATAACTGGCCCTGTAAGAGGTCATTAAATTTATGCCCAGTAATTTTCCCCTTAATCGCAATTATTTGTCCACAACATACTACATCTGAAAAAATCTCAATGAATTTCAATTAAATTTCATTGAATGGTTGGCAATCCATGCACAGTTAACTCTCCTTCATCATAGTTATGTGATCTAATGTAGCAATACATTTACACTGGTGTGTGCTTTCCAGTTTAATAATAAAGCAAAGATGAGAAATATTCCCCTCTTTCTTGAACAACAACTATATAGTAAGTAGTGCCCTTATGCTGACTACAGCTTTATCCAACTCTTTTGAGACTCCACTTATAACATTACTGCTAACTCAACTCATTTGAAATATGTGAAATAGACTTAGAGAAGACATGCACTCAAAGTGGGATCACTCACTTCATCCAGTGCAATTTCATTCATAACTGATAGGAGGAGTAGATCTATGACTTTCCCAAGGGCATTAGTGCAAAGTCAACACAAACTACAACTGTACAGCATTATGGAATTAGGTGCAGATTTGAGTGGTCTTGAGCTTTAAGAAACAGACATTAAATCTTCTATATTAGGTCAAAATAATGAACTGCATTAAGATTTGAAGTTGAATTTACCTTTTCTATATGCCAAATAGGTTATAGATTTTACAAAAACTCCATATAATGAAATTTTTGAGAAACTGTGTTCTGCTTATACAGATTTCTAAAATTTTCTCTTTGTTCCCCCGCATTGATCTCCGACACAAGTGCAAAAGGCTCCAAAAGTTTCTAATCAAAAAATTTATAGCAAAATAACAAGTGCTCATTTACTGGGCAATTGATCTTATAATTTACAAATGCAGAAGTCATCGAATCAGTATCTATTGCTATACTTTCAAGAGCAAATGTAGTGAAACATTGGAATACATATTCACAAAACAAACAGAGGAAAATGAATTGGTAGTTTTAGCTGGAATTAGTTGTGGAATCAGTTGACCAATCACAGACTCCCCAGCAGAGAGTTTTGATTCACCTGGCCAATCAGCATACAGCTTTAAATAGCTCTCTCTTCTCATTGGTTGACTCAAAAAATGATAGTCTTGGAACTTAGTAAGAAGGAAGCACAAGAGATGGAGCAAATGGTTATCAGACTGGTTTGCTTGGGGGACATTGAATGCAGATGGGAAAAACAGACACAAGATGGAGAGATGAGAAAGGTATGCATAGCAAGTGTAGTGAAATATTGGTGTACGTATTTGCCAAAGAAACAATGGAAAATAAACTGGAAGTCTTAGCAGCAGTTAGTTGTGGATTGGTTAGCCAATCAAAGACTCCCCTTCAGAGAGTTTTGATTCACCAGGCAAATTAGCATATAGCTTGAAGGTAGTTCTCTCTTCTCATTGGTTGACTCTTCGAATAAGGTCACTATGATGACAGCATCAGCAGCAAGGAGAATTGAATTGCAGTAGTCAGTTATAGAAATATAAAGTGTTAGGATCTCTCCCAGGGAGAAGTAGAGGATATAGCTAGTGGGTTATTGTCCAACTATGAGTGGTAGTAGGGATATTCAATACTTATTAATCAACTATATTGTGGAAAGTATCTATCCGTTCGACATCTCTATTTTCCTGTCAAATTCAGTGGAGAACAATTGAAAGAGATATGCTTGGAATAACTCTGAAAGATAAAACTCCGATCTGAGAGCTGATTAATTAAATAGGTAATCAAACACTAAAAATGATGGTCTTGAAACTTAGCAAATGGGAAAGACAAGAGATGGATCAAAGGTTAAGTGACTGGTTTACCTGAGTCACAGCAAACGCAGTTAGAAAAGACCAAACATAAGATGAAGAGATGAGAAAGGTATGCCGGTATGTCATGACAAAAGTTAGTGCAATCAAGGTTGTCATGGAATGAGCTGGGAAATGCGTTTGACCAGCATAAGACATGATGGCTGATGATTATGATGATGATGATGATGATGATGATTATGATGATGATTCTAATTAGACATATTTATCTGCTTCACCAACCGATGCCTGTGGCTTATCTGCTTTCACTCTTTCATGTCACATTAGCATCATCTTACAATGCTTTGATCCTTTCTTTATAACCAGGCGATTGTTCAAGTAAATTCTGTTAGTTTGCTTTTGCTGCGTATATTGGTTTGGGGTGTCACATCATTGCAGTTGGTAATGATAGCTTTTTTTTCCCACTTTGCATCAACCAATCAAGATCATAATCTACCTTAACCCCAATTGCAAAATACAAGGAAACAGAGAACAAAGAGGGGGAAGATCACTGACATTACAAAATCAGAATCAGAAAAAGTGAATGTAATGAAAAGACGTACGGAAGGGGAAAAAAAAATAAAGGAATATTTCTTTGAACATTATTTATCAAATCACATTTTGTTCTGTTTTGTTTTAGTTGATCCCCTGCAGCAAATATTCATATTAGAGATCTCTTTACCTGGTTAACAATCTTCAACAACCCAAAGGGTATTTGAGTAGAGAAAAAATAAAAGAGAAAAGAGGAAAGGGAGAGAGAATTCAAAACAAAAAACTAAAAAAAAATCATATAGGCAACTGGCTCAAAGACATCATTGTCTCCAAAACCAATTTTCTTCAGGTGCCAAACCATTGAGATGGAATTCATGAAAAATAGGCAAAAATCATGTTATACTTTGAAGACAGAGAAAATTACAAGAGAATGAATGTGCATTACATATATTCATATTTACTCTTTATCGTATATAAGTATATTTACATAATTGGAGAGTATAGAATGTTGCAAGCACTTTGATGGAAACAGGAATATATTTGCATGAAAACAGAAAAAAATACTTGGAGAAAGAATGGAAAGAGTGGGTTACAAGGTAAGTAACAGAAACAAATATAGAAATAGAAATCATATGTATAAGGAAAAGAAACAAAAGGGTTGTCAAGGGAAAAGAGCAGTTGCCAAGTATAATTTGTTATTTATAGCTAAAATTTCTTGAGAAATAGCTAAAAATGGAAAATGAAATTCAAATAAGTATACACTTAGACTCCACAACAAATTATTAGTAAAAAAATATGCACTTACTTTTATTAAACAGACTAATTATTTTTCAAATGGCCTGATATTGTGTTGTCATAGATTTATATCAGCTTAACTTGAAAAAAAATCAGCCAGATCTAGCCAAAGAATGGCTCATTTGGCAATTCAGCAAGAGAGTTACACGGAGACAAAGAAAGCAAAATAATTGAGAAATGAAAAAGATAAGATGAAAAATTGAAACAAGTTTTTGCTACAACATTCACCAGGATAGGCAAAGTGAAGGAATTTACTCTCCTAAATTTGATGAAGATTGTTCTTGTTATAGGGGAGAGAGGATAAAGTTAAATAAGCCTGGAGTTTGACAATATTTAAGAAAGTATAATAAAAATGTGGGGAAGTAGAAATAAAAAAGTCTTTTGAAAAAAATGTTTCTGATGAGGGAAACAATACAGAAAAGAGAGAATACAAGGAAATATGGAGAAACATATAATGTGAAGAATGAAGAATCAGACAATAAAAAGGTGAGAGGCCATGTTACTCTCTTGTTTAGGAGAGCAAAAAAACAGAAGAAAAAAAAGTACATAAGCTTATGTGAGGAAGAAATCATAATGATAAGAATAGCAAAAATATTATACGTCTATCGATTCATACTTTCATACTTCCATCGAGTTAAAGCTTTTTTGGAAAAGGAATGAAATGCAAAATACAACAAACATTAAACCCATTCTCTAATCCTGGAAATCTTTGTCAGTGTGTTTTTATAGTCAACCAAACCTAGCAACCTAAACAAGAAAAAGTTTCCCCGCCCCCATTAGAAAACAAAACAGACTCTCTTCATCTAATTCTTTACACTCAGTATTCCTTGTTCATAATAAATTACGAGCACTCTTTACTCTGATCTTTTTTGCAGATTCATTTTTCTTATTCTTTATCATTATTTGTATCTATACAACTGCATTTATCTCTTGTCTGTGGTAAACGTTTTGCTTTCTTTTTGTTCCTTTTTATTTCTAGGAGCATTTATTTTATCATCTAAAATTACGTTTGCTTTGTTTTCTTCTTCTGATATTTTTGGTAAAAAGTGATTGCTGGATGAGAGGCATGGCTAGGGGGTGCAAAAAAGGGTTTCAAAATGATTACCCCAGGGTCCCTAATGTAGAGGGGTATCCCAAAAACTATAGTAGTTCACCAACTGCATTTTTATAGACAAATCTCACTAAATGTTGGAGTCTTCTCAGCATCCAATCCTTCCTAATCTCAGGCTATGTGTTCAATTGATACTAAATGAGCCTTAAAACTGAATACACTAAAATATTGAAAATGAATATAGCCATGCTGGAGTCTAGAAATGAATTATATTTGAGGATAGAAAGAATATTTTGCACAAAAGTGATATTTTTCCAAAAGTTGACATTCTTTCAGGATTCAGGCTGTAAGCGTTTACACATCAATTCGTTATGATACAATACTATAAGCTGGGAGTTCATAGATGAAAGAGTTCTGATGATAAATAAATTCAGTAACACTTTTTTTTTCTACTCTCAGAATCAGGGGTAAAGTGGGGGGTCCAGAGCCCCCTCTCTCAATTCTTCAAGATTGACTTCCATAATACATGCAGAAATGAAGAGAAAACCATGGGTTTGGGTAGGGTGAGGCCAGTCCGGCAAGAAGTCAGAAATGAATATAAAAATGATGAATAATTTTACATAAGAAGTTTAGATTTGGACAAAACATGTAGCAACCAGTGTTGCCAATTTAGCCTGTTGCTTGTTTTGGCAGCATGAAAATCTAACAAACAGTGCCATTTCTGATATATCTTTGTGCCATTCATTGAGGAATTTTCAGTAATTTTAGCTATTTTCTGACTCATCTAGCTATTTTTAGCCATCTAAATCATCATAAAATTGCAAATAATGTTTTTAATACTTTTTGCCATTTTTGCCATTTTTTCAAGGTTGATTTAAAGTAAATTTTTTTTTGAGTCCCTGAAACTGACTGGCCCCCAAAACTTTTGACCTGGCTCTGCTGCTGCTCAGAATTATAATTTGATTCTTTTTATATCCTAACAGAAAAATTATAACCAGAAAGATCCTTTACTTCTGAATAATTTTCATTGTTGAGTACATGATGTTTCCATAGTATAGAGTTAATAATCAGAATCAAGAACTTCATTCACTAATGATTCTGTTCCATTCAATTGAGTAATAGAAAGTAAGTATTGCTCTTATGCTGGCTACAGCTTCATCTGATCCTCCTTAGATTGAACATTTGTTTGTTCATTTTTTTATAAATTTTTTATTGATGTTTTGCAACATTATAAATAATGATAATTTTGTTTGTTTCTATTATTAGAGTGATGAGAGAGAGATGAATATTAATCTATTTTCAGGATTTCCAAATAATCTTTTCATGTAAATGTCATGTGTGAGGTATATGTTTATTGGAAGTTTTTAGGTTTTATCTATTTTATTAGGGACTTATCTACTGTCTTCATCCATTAGTTTGTCCCTAGTAACAATATATGAGTATAAAATCTTTAAAAAATTAATTTCTTTCAAAGAGGATATCAGCATGTTGTGTTGGTTATATCTAAGATATAAGTATATACATTGGAATCTCTTCATTTCAGAATAACATTTGTCCCTATTATGTATTTGTGTGAAGTTCTCAATGAATTTTGATGGAGACAAATTTGGAAGGCAATGGTTTATAAAAAGTGATTAAATTTGGAGGTTGATCCTCCCCATTATCATAGCCATCTGTTCAAAACTAACAATGCTTTCAATTTTTTTCTCTGTCTGTACAAATGATATCTCAAACAGCTCTCATTGAATTTGTGGAAAGGCGGACAGTGGGCTATGAAAGAACTGATTAAATTTTGGGGTGGATTCATCCATAAATTCCTCACCGACATTATAGTGAAATTGGCATTGACAGAGGTATGTGCTGTCTAGTTTAATTCCAAATAGGTTTTTTTTTTCTGTTTTATCTCTTCCTACATATATCGGATTCTTTTTTTCATATAGTGACATGATGATTGCAGTGTTCCGATCTTCTACGACTTCACTATTTGAGGAGTTCATTGAAAAAAATTCCTATCAGTTCTAAAAAGAACGTTAATCACCTGTGAAGCTGATATGAGAAATCTAACTAATCTAACTGAAAGATTCGCTCCCAAACTAAGAACCATGCAACTTGCTCAAGAAAGTATCTTACTTAGCATCATATGGAGAGATCATAAAAGAGCAAAGCATATTAGAGAGAAAACAAGTCATGAAAACCAATAGAAAATTTAAATGGCAATGTTGCGACAATATTAGATAACGTTGAACATCACAACTCACAATGTGGTTCCCCACAGACATGAGACTGTGGCCAACAAAAAAAAAAGAAAGACGGTGTGATAACAGACAGTTTCTGATGAATCTTGGAGAAGGTTTATGGCCAATGGTGTTAAAAGTCTGTTGATGATGATGAGGAAATACTTTCTGTCATGGTGAAACTGAGAGAAACAATAGGCAAAGGAGTTTTACATGATTGACAACAAATGAATAAGATAATAATATAATACAACACTTTTGGGAGTTCAACTGGTCCAGGGTATCAAGAACCCAAGGGTCAGATGTGAAAGTACCCAAGGTAACAAAATCTCATAATCTTCTTATTGTGTTAACTCAAATTAATTATTCCATGTTAAAACAATTCTTGAAAGTCAAGTGAAACTTATAACTTATTCTCAATTCTCTCCTCAAACCATTTGGGTGGTACAATCTTTTCATGGCGAGGAGAAAAGCGATGGAAAGAGGAGTTGGAAGGAAGAAAATGAGAGGAGAAAAGGAGTGGAGTAAAAATTCATGATGTGAGAAAAATACATAATTTTGAAAAATTGAGAAGTGTACATAAAGAGAGAAAGAAGGAGAGAGAGAGAGAAACTACAGAAAAAACATGTGGAAAAAGAGTGTGAAAGAGATATTGAGAAAGAAGAAAATAAAGAATGGGTTGGAAATGAGAAGAAGAAGGAAGAAAAAGGGATAAAATGGAGCTTCAGAAAAGGAGAAAAAGACGTAAAAAGAAAAGATGGAAGCTTTTGGACAGAAAATGTAGGAAAAAGATACAAAGAAACACATAGAGAGAAAGAATGAATGAAAAATAAATTGTCCAAATCATTCTCAAACCTTCTTAGTTCTGATTGATGATTGGCTGTCTTCTATGTAGAACTCGGCCATCATTTTGGTCAAAGGTTCATTTTTCTTTGTATTTCTCTGAGAACTTCTACTTTTGCACCATCCTTTCTACTTACACACATAAATCTGCGTGTATTCAATTATGATGACATCTGTGTGATATCACACGGAAGTAATAGTGATTAAGATTAAAAACTTTTCATTGATGCCAGAACATTACAGCAATTTGTTAACAATAAAGATTCTTGCTGGATCCTAATCTCATAATAATAAGTCTTTTATTAGAAATTGTCAACTTAGTTTTCTCCAGTTTTTTGTTGATGCTGGCTGGCTATCTATGAGTTGTGTGCAAAGAACGCACTAATATAGCAAGAGGGTTGTAAATTCCATCATTCATTATGTCTGGGAAGAACTTTTTTTTTTTAATTTTTGAAAATCCCTCACCTAATGAGTGAAGGGTTTACTTTTAAATGTATAATCTTCAGTTCATGTTAAATTGGTCGTTTGCACACTTATCTATTTTGAAAATTTAGACTTTTTAGGGATGCAATAAAAGGCAAGAGAAGAAAATTATTCATAGATCACCGAGATGCTGTCCAAAGATGTCATTCATGTGACGGTTTCTATTGAGAGTCTAACCAGACATGTTTTCCTAATCTTTGTGTTTTGGCCATTCAAGCTGTTTTGATCAGTAATTTCAGATATTTTTACACTAAAAATCTTAACTCACAATCTGAATCCCTAGAGATCACATGCAAGATATTAGATGGCAAAAAGAACTACATGTAATGGCCATTATAGAGAGGTCTGGCAGATCCTGGGGAGGGTCTTTGTCCAACAACAGATGCTAAAAGGCTGATGATGATGACTTAAAAAAACTTGCTCGGTGTTGCTTAAGCGGTGATCTTATGAGAACCAGTGTATCCAATGTGCTTTGACTGTAACCACTTAGCCCTGGAAAGAATTCATCAATGCAAGATCTTGTGCTGAGCGCTTAGCTGAGAGATATTGGGTACCATTTTTATTATCGTCTTTGTTGATGGATTCAACCATTGCCTACTGAACCGGAGATGAGCACTGTAACAATGGATCACAGTGATTGGCATTTTCTTGGTAATCACCCCCAAACATTTACTTCTGATAGAATTCTTTGCTTTCTCTTGTGATCAAAATATTTCAGTTCACAAAAATGATTTGCCTAACAACACAAAAAATAGATTGTCAATCAAAATTGATATACATACGAGATGCAATTGACATATGTATCTGACTACATTTGCTTTTGCTTGTGAGCTTATGACCTCATTAGTAATTGTGTGCATGCACATACATACAATTTTCAAATGTATACATGCATACACATACCCATAGAAATGTTCCCACAAATA